>NC_069411.1:73428349-73452327 GCF_026875155.1 Cherax quadricarinatus | reverse complement strand
AAAGTGTAGGGTGTTTGGGGTGGTGGTTGTGTGGTGGTTGTTGTGGTGTAGTGGTGGGTGGTGGTGGTAGTGGTGGTGGTTGTGGTGGTTGTGGTTGTGGTGTGGTGGTGGTGGTGGTGGTAGTGGGTAGTGGTGGTGGTTGGTGGTGGTGGTGGTATGGTGGTGGTGGGTGGTTTGTGATGATGATTGTGGTAGTGGTGGTGGTTGTGGTAGTGGTGGTGGTAGTGGTGGTGGTGGAAGTAGCGGTGTGGTGGTGGAGTGAGGGTTAGTGGTGGTGGTGATAGTTGTGTGGTGGTGGTAATGGTGGTGGTGGTGGTAATGGTGGTAGTGGTGGTTGTAGTGGTAGTGTAGACAGCCTGTACTGTCTGCACAGACAGCCTATGCTGTCTGCCAGCTTAGTTCATATTTCGCGCCACTCAGATGCTGCCCTCTGCAGCCAGACCTCTCGGTGGGCACGCCAGCATGCCTGCCCTTGCCTCTGCCTGACTCTCACAGCGGCCTAGCAGGATGACACAAGGCCTACCCCTAGCTCTCTCTCATGGGATGGCCCTCCCGGGCCATGGGCACAACACACAAGCCTATGTACCCACCACTACATTAACAATAAACTAAGAAGCCTCCAAAGAAGTTTATCATTTGAACCCCGCTACCATACTACCAAATAGAATCGTTATAAATAGTGGGAAGCGGTGGTCGCAGCAGTTGTTTGCCCTGAGAGAGGAAGGAAGAGGTATGAAGTCATCTTCACTTCATCACCCTACACAAGAAGCATCCGTCTCTCAATGAGTTATCCTGATGTCGTGTCTGCACGTTTGAGCATCCAGACACAGGTACAAGCAGGATCCAGCCGAAATATGCCGAAATTCTCCGAGAATTGTAAGTGACCCCACGCTACAGCATCCCATGCTGTTTCTCAAGTCGCGTGTTCAGCGTCATTGTATGTTGCTGTTGTTGTTCAGCTCAGCACAGCTGTTTCAGCAAGCCAGAGGTGAGTCTTGTGGTGATTTCTGCGTCCAGAGTGTTTCCCTGTGTTTGTGGGTGGGAGAGGAGGAATGGCTAGATGCTCCCTCGCCATACACTCATCCACGCTCCTCGCCACCACACTACCATACACCACTCACCACTGCCCACTCCCTCTGCTGTGTTTTCTGCTGTTTTTCGTGTGATTCATTGCCAGAGCTGTGTATCCGAGTGCCCGAGACCACTCGAAGCTACATAGATCAGCATGCCACGTAGATCATGACACCATGTGGATCACGACGCCACGTTGGGTGTGGGCGATGTCACGTGGATCTACCAGCCACATGAGTTACCAGATGTCCCAGGCCACATGCTGTGGTCTGCTGCCTGCATCACATTGACATCACCGACGATGCTGCCCGACTTCATGACGTCACGATGTCTGCCTGACGTCACCTCGAGATGTCTGCTGACGTCACAGTGCTGCTGACGTCGCCTCGCGACATCACGCCTGACATCACATGATGTCACATCGAGTGTTTCTAGTAACTATTTCAGTATTGTCGAGAAGATTGAGAGAAAATATATGTCGTGTGTTAATTAATTCCTCTCAGTCAGTGTTCTCACATTTTAGTATATGTCTTAGTGTCAGTTTTGTGCACAGAAAAGCATCATTTGCTAGTTTAAGCCATGTTGTACCGCATGTACCGCGGGTGTGTAGTTTCCGTATGTCCAGTGAGGTCTGAGCCAGACCTGAGTAGCACCACTGTGCTAAGTCACCCGTGTGACCAGTGTGTTTGACAGCTATCAGATAGCCCCGAGTGACCGAGCCCTCTTGTACAGAAAGCTTTTATGCTCGTCGCTCGTGATGTTCTGCAGAATCATACCTGCTACGATTCCCATCGAGATTTGTTTCACTTCACCTCCCGACCTTCAGAATGCAGTTATATGTAGAGAAACAAGTCTGGGGACGCTAAGACTAACCTCTGCTATAACTCCAACTGTCGAGAGAATGATACTCGCCAAGCCGCAGTTAGCCACTGTCGGCAGGCGCTGTGTCAGCCTCGTGTCACAAGCTTCAGTGAGCAGCCTGCACAAAGAAGATGTCACTTTGACTGCTAGCTCTCTCACTGCAGTCTGGTGTATGATGTTACGACTCCCAGATGTTTCGCCAAGTCGTCTCTGCCACGACTCGCTCCACAACTCGCTCCACGCTCGTCGGCAGTGAGCCAGTGACAGCCCAGCAACAGTACCAGTCGAGAAGTGTCCTCCTGAGTCGCTTGCCAGAAATCCTGCCCAGTTGCCGAGTTTTGTCGACGCCTCACTCGAGGGCACCAGCATGTCGTGCCCCAGGTTGAGTGAAAACCTGCAGCGACTCCTACGATGACTGCTTCACCGTTCCAGAGGAGGCCGTACCCTGTTACGTCACAGCTCAGCCGCAGCGATGTCTCCCGTGTTGCAGTATCTGTCCAGACGCAGGAAGGCGTGCAGTGATGCACTTCGATGCTCACTGCCTTTGACCAAGATGTTTAGCACACCCCACATGTTTTTTTTCTTCCCTCCTTGTAGGAAGTTTTTTTTTTCCATGTCCATATGTATATATATGTTTTTATTTTGTGTTCTGTGCCCTGTTCCTACGAAAGAGAGACCGAGTTCCTTTTACCACCAGGATCGTCGCGTCGGGACGACGCGCGGTAGGTGGCCAAGCATATGTAGACAGCCTGTACTGTCTGCACAGACAGCCTATGCTGTCTGCCAGCTTAGTTCATATTTCGCACCACTCAGATGCTGCCCTCTGTAGCCAGGCCTCTCGGTGGGCACGCCAGCATGCCTGCCCTTGCCTTTGCCTCACTCACACAGCGGCCTAGCAGGAAGACACAAGGCCTACACCTAGCTCTCTCTCGTGGGATGGCCCTCCCGGGCCATGGGCACAACACACAAGCCTGTGTACCCACCACGACTTAACAATAAAGTGAGACGTATCATTTACTCCCCACTACCAGAACACCAAATAATCCTTTTTATAGTAGTGGTGGTGGTGGTGCTGGCTGTGGGTGTGTGGTGGGTGGTAGTGTGGTGGGATGGGTAGTGGGGGTGTGGTGTGTGGTGGTAGTGGTGGGGGTTTGGGTGTGGTGTTTTGGTGGTGAGTGGAATGGTGGTGGTGTGGTGGGGGGTTTGTGGTGGTGGGTTGGTGGTGGTAGGGGTGGTGGTAGTGGTGGTGTGTGGGGGGTGTGGTGGGGGTAGGGGGTGGTGGGGGGTGTTGTGGTTTGGGGGTGTGGTGATGGGATTGTGGTGGTAGGGTATTGGTGGTGGTAGTGTGGTTGTAGTGGTTGGTTGTGGTGGTGGTTGGTGGTGGGAGTGGTGGGCCTAGATACCTACCAGAATGTGTGGAAGTTTAAATATTGAACTTCAGAGTCAGAAATCCATTTAAGTATATAACTTATACAAACTAGTGATTTTACTAATATACACTGATGATCATTAGTTACTTTATTCCTAATAAAATTTTTTCTTTACAAGTTGGGCTTTTCCCGGACTAATGGCATTGTTATAAAATTTCTAGCTCATTAGAAAAGTCTCCATTTCCTTGGACTAGGAGAATGAGACACACAAACTAGCGTATATGTGTTACAAGGCCGAGCTCTAGCTCTGTAGACCAAAAGAATACTTGCTAGGCTGATAACAGAAAACACTGAAGTCAATAGACAGGACCCTATTGTTTCAATGCTATATAAAGATTCACTTAATTGTTCGTTCTATCATAGAATTCAAAAACAACCTATTGCTACAACTTTCTCATCTAGGTGCCTCTCGGTCGTCACTGGAAGTAAATCTTGTTTCTTCAACGCTAAAATGAGCAGGAACATTTCCCTCGCACGAGAGTTTACTAGTTAACGTTTTTATACATAGATAAATTGAGGTTAAAACATGAAGAATAGAAGTTTACTAGGAAAAGTCTGGGGAACTTAATGGTAAATAATTAGTGCTGGTGCATTATACAGATGTTTAAAAATGATGGACCGGGAATTCAGCAGTTGTGCTTGAGATAATGGGTCATATTATTTGAAACACATACTGTTTAGTGTATGGTAGTAGTGTAATATAGGAAACTGAGACTCGCTTAGAATAAGTTTGACGAACCGGATAAGGACCTAATGTAATCTAACTTTTGTTAGAATGAATAGGTCACAGCTGCATTATAAAAGGATCGATTAGAACACTGGGCAGTAATGTGGCACTGGCATACGGCCAAGGACAAAGTAGAGTAGGTATGGGAGAGAAACACTATTTTCGACTATGGGAACAAAAGGTGTGTCCTCCAAAAGTTACAAAACTCCCAAATTATTGAATATGAGTTCAGCACTTCCATTCTGATTATGACTGTTGCACATGATAACCAGACGAAAGTGATGTAGAGTGAATCTATGTAACCTGAACCTTATAGTGTATCATGGCTAGACAGCCACCAGCAAGTGTCAGAATGACTATTCTAAATATAATCTGGCAGAGAACAAAATATCAAAATGTATGTATCAATACCAACGAGAACATTACCAAAATGAGTTACTACCTCAAACTACAGTGGGTGAAATAGGGAGTTGTTTACATTGCTTGGCGTCTGAGAAGCAAGAGTACGTCATTTTGTCAAGCTGGGACAAGAGAGAGAGAGAAAAAAAGGGATGGTGTACGAGAGAGCCGAGCAGTGAGACGAGAAGAGAGAGAGAGATGAGCTGGAGAGAGAGAGAAAGAAGCAGGAGAGAGAGACAGAGACATTGAATTTAATGATTGAGGTGCACTGATGGGCTTTTACATATTCTCTATGCAAGCACTAAAACTTGCACAGATTTACCTTACAAGCAAAAGCAACTCCAAAAGCAACATTTCATAAACCTGATGTCTAACAGCATAACTAAATAAAAATAAGTTTAAAACTAAAAGCATGAATTTTCATTAACAGTTATTTAACATAAATATCTGATTTAATATAGTATAATACTCATAAAAATATGAAGATAAGCAGTTTTTCATTAACTAGAGACATGACTTTCTGCTACTTCATTCTTTTTCGTATCTGTGATATTGTCGTTGCAAACGGGAGACCACTTACCGTGCGGAATCTCCTAGGCGTAGATTATCATGTATCTCTCTCACCTGTATTTCAAAGAAGTTAACAGGGTAGAGACTTCATGGCTGCTGGAACAATTTAGTTGCTTGATCGAAACATCATATCGAAACGGTGAAGGTTTCTCAGTATATTACAGTCTACAAAATTTTGCCTGACTTGAAGGTGCCTTTGAAATATGAGTTTTTCAACTCCAAGATGAGCGAATGACTTGAAGATGCCATTAAAGGCTTGGCATTCTGTCTTTTTTTCTTAACAAAGATCTAGTTTTTTCAAAGCTAGTTCCTACCATACTAATTCTGAATAGTGGAAATAAAAACAACAGTATTCAAAATGTTATTTTTATTTCCATTCCTGACACAGAAACTGAAAATGTGCTTCCTCATTGAACATCATAGTGTTGACAGTAGTCAGCTTGTATAACTTGTGCCTGAATCAGCATTGAGGGTTCGTTTGTTGTTCCATGGATGTCACTCTTAGTAGATTCTAGGATCAACGTGCAATGGTTTATTACTAGATCAGTGCAATGGTTTATGTAGTCTGGGAGAAAAGGAATGAGAATAGATAAGTAGGTAGAGTGGCTGAGTCTAGGAGAATAGAACTCTTCACTGAGAGAGGACGTTTGATTTTCAGTCTACTGTAATGATTACATTTCAGCGTTCTGTTAATTACACAAGTTAATAACCCATCTACACACCATTTCAGATATTCATATTGCAAACATTGTGTCTTGAGCAGTTTACCTAATGTTGTTTTTTTGTACAACTGACAAAAACGCTTTTGTCAAATCGGTGTAGTACTGCATTCGACATTTTTATTGTCTAACAGTGTATTTAGAGATGGCAGGATCAGCGAAGCATCATGTTGTCAACCCATGGTAATTGGAATTCAGTCTGGTATTTGTTGTGGTAACATATGCGTGTTAAACTCAATTTTAATCTTGAAAGTGCTGGGATGTATAAGTCACCATCGATCTACAGGTCCATTAGAATTGCTTTGCTACCTTTTTGGAGTGGTATATATATATATTATATATTATATTTAATTATATATATTAATATAATACATATTTATTATTTATTTTTCTTTCAACACACGGCGTATCACACGAGGAAACGTGGGTGGCCCAAAAGGAAAAACGAAAGTTTCTTCCTTTTACATTTAGTATATATACAGGAAAGAGGTTACTACTCTGTGCTTCCGGTCATTTTTAGTCGCCTCTTCAACACGCATGGTTATCGGAGGAAGAATTTGTTCACTTCCCCATGGTGATAAGAGGAAATAAAAAGAATAAGATAGAAAAAAAATCAGGAAGAAGAACTCCAGAGGTGTGTATATATGTCGCTTGTAATGTATGTTTGAGTGTGTCCTAAGTGTAAGTTTAGACAAGTTCAGCAAGAGTACCTGAAATCTTGCATGTTTCATGAGACAGAAAAAAGTGACACACGTGCACATCCTACCATTTTATGTAAACAATGACAGGCTTTTAGGTTATCAACTCAACTTTGCAGGACGGTAGTACTCCCTGGGTCGTTGCCTGTCTTGAACCATCTTACAATATAATCATATTTAATATATCTATATTATTTATAATATATATATTATATATATATATATATATATATATATTATATATATATTATATATATATATATATAATATATATATATATTATATATATATATATATATATATATATATTATATATATATATATATATTGTTAATGACTGTGGATGAGTCTAGGAAATATTTGTTGCACAAAATAATGTTTTCTGTCAAATCTTAAAGAATATGAAATTTCACAATTCAGGGCGTGTGTTGCGACTTGGATGTCGTGACTTAATAAAATGGTTTTTGGTAAGGGTAACACTCTCACACTGCCACTGCTCACATGCTACACTGCCACACTGCTCACACTGCTCACACTGCTCACACTGCTCACACTGCTCACACTGCTCACACTGCTCACACTGCTGTCTAGGGGTTACAAAATTACACTGAAAAAAACAGAGCAAACCTTGGGCATGAGTGCAAATAATTAATGTCGTACAAGGAAGGACATAAAAACTCACCTATACAAAAATATATCTATATAAATAATAAGTAACTTGTATACAACTTACAACTACTACAAAAAACCACCAGACTCCAGTTCACATTAGCTCACTAGCACACGGCTACTAATGAGTTAAATAATATATATAAACAGGGAGATTTAAAGACATTCCCCCCCCCTTTCTTCCTGCCAGCTACTTAGCTTACATTTAAAATATTAAATACTCTCCAAGACACAGACCTTTGTACACACTTGAACTTGACAAATAAATGAGAGCACCAAAACAAACAAAATAATATACACTAAAAAAACCCACTCACAGCGCTACATGTTGCTTCCTCTGCTGTGAGAATAATGAGAAGGTTATCTTCATATCTTTATGAGTATTATTTTTATGAGTAATATTTACTATATGAAAATAGACAGTTATGTTAATAACTGTAATGAAAATATCATGATATATAGTAATATTTTTTTGTATTTAGCTTATTGTTGGTAGTGTCAGATTTATGAATCACTGTTGGGCAGTTGCTTTGTAATAAGCTAAATATAAAAATTTTTACTATATATCATGATATTTTCATTACAGTTATTAACACGAATATCTATTTTAACTGGCCGGGAATAATACGCGTTTGGATTTGGTTCAATCCCGGAACCACGTAACATTATTTTTGATATAAATTTTGACTGCAGCACACTGCGTAACACCAGGAAAATAATAAAGTTCTCGAAATCAAGTGGAGTTAAGGTTGTATGAGATATTATTGTGATGTTTGTAGTGTTCTGACTCTTGCTCGTGAAAAACTTATTTAGGTGGTCAGTCTTTAGCCTTAAAAGTGACTCATGTTGGTATATGAGTATTTTACTCATTTCTTTATTGTAGTCAGCGTGTGTTCCATCTACATCAGATGATCGATTCAATATGTTTTTGTATTGGATTTTACATGTAAGAAGAAATATTTGGGATTTCTCTCAGTTGCGCTAATGGAATTTTGCTCGCTCTTTCCTCCTAGACTCTGTATGATGCATTTAATTTGATCTCGACTTTACTGTATTTCTCTAGCCAGTCTTGATGCCTTTAACAAATGCTGTTATCCG
The DNA here is from genome assembly GCF_026875155.1 of Cherax quadricarinatus. Classification (NCBI taxonomy): domain Eukaryota; kingdom Metazoa; phylum Arthropoda; class Malacostraca; order Decapoda; family Parastacidae; genus Cherax; species Cherax quadricarinatus. The sequence goes on along the minus strand of NC_069411.1, from coordinate 73,444,085 downwards.
ACATCTTCACCCACAGAGAAGGAGCCTCGTCCTCTCCTGCAAGCAACTTGATGTGAAGTTGCCATCCCAGTCCCACCCTGGGGTCGACAAAGTATAATACAATGCTATTTTGTCTGTATTCAGACAGGCGGAGATCAGGAGTGGATTAAAATATATATAAACAACATGAAAAAAAGACATAAATAAAATTTGAGAGTAAAGAAAGGTAGGGCTTAATTCTCACAATTAAGAATGTATACTGCCACCACCTGTAGTAACAGTAGTGGTGTTGAAAAGACGTAAGTTCCAGCAGAAGAGAGACAGAATTGGGCTAGAACAAGAGAACTCAATAAGAATGATATAGAATAGTTACGTCATAAAATATTAGTTCTGACAAGTACTGACTCTTAGGGTAACATAGCCTGAAAACTGAGCTGTTTTGACTCTCCAGAGGGAAGATGCATTTAATATGTATATCACAGTTTACTCTCCCATGGACACTATATACATGGATCAAAGATTAATAAATATAATCAGACGATAAACATTTGTAAGCACCTGTGCTGAAAGACATTCGAAATATTCAAAAACATAAAAACAACCATACAACTTACTGTAACAAGACTCACCTCACAAATAATCTCCACTTAACTACCGCTCTTATAACCACTTTAAAACTCTGGCCATCACACTACAAGAGGTTTCCAAGGAACTCTGCCTTAATAATTATTAATATATATTAGTCCTCGTCTTGCCTTACCATAATGTATCTGAGAACTTTCCTGATCCAGTTGCTATACATATTCCTTCATCAGGTTAGAATCTTATTATTCATGGAAACATTCAAGTTTTTAGTCAGTTTTTAGTCTTATCTCTGGTAGTGCTGTTTTTACCTCCAGGAACAAAGGTTGGCAAGTTCTCTAGTAACTTTCTATCATTTCGTCAAGGTGGCTGGTTGCCGCTAAACCTTGTTAGTAGCAGGAACTGATATGGTACCTGTGGACCTTCTGTTTATCTAAGCCTCGACCTAGTGTTCCCTCCAATGCTTCGAACTTAACAAGAACTCTATAAACAACACCTTTTTAAAACACCTTAAAATAGCTTATTTACTGTCTCTTGTTAATACCTGCAATAATTATTACAATGAATTTAAACTCTAGAACATTAACCTAGCACATAAAAATGAATTAATACACCTTAATTCGAGATAAACATTGGAACTTTCTGATCAACAGAAAATCAACAAGCGAGAATCGTCATATATTAACAGATATTGTAATAATTGGCATATGTTACTGTGTATATATATTTATTATTCCTTAACTATATTTATAGTTGCATAGAAGTAACGGGTGGAAGCATTTCACACTACCAGTTACATATATAATAATAATAATAATAATTAATAATTATAATTTATCTATTAAACATTTTCAATTGCTCTAAATTACTTTTCAGAAAAAGCAATGATGGTGTATGACATTACTCTGGTTATCTATTAATTATACTGCAGTCATTTACAACACCTGAGTTACAGAACCATGTACATAATAAGCAACGAAGAATAAGGATAGACATAGGTAAGAGATACATGTTAAGGACAGTCATGAAATTTTCACAACGAATATTTATCACAGTCAACCATAGCTATGACTCGAGGGACTGATATGCGTTAATACAAACTTTTCGTCCTACGTAATGCTATGTGTCAGGAGCATACCTCTAGTGCCAATGAATTCATCCTGTCGAAATATGAGCTGTATAGAGGGAGTTCCTCTTCCCTTCCAACATGCAACTTCTGATCGTGGAACATGTTTCTACCGCCATTGAGTCCATCACTTAAAAATAATGGTTCAGGTTCTGGTTTATCAAACTGTCTTCTCAGCATATTTCCATAAGCGCATGATTTTTTTGTTATAGTTGTTAAACATACGCTCTTGACTGAGTGTGTTTGGTTGATTAGGGTCAGTATGTTATTTTTTTATCAACGCATCGGCCGTTTCCCACCGAGGCAGGGAGACCCGAAAAAAAAGAAACACTTTAATCATCATTCACTTCATCACTATCTTGCCAGAGGTGTGCCTACACTACATTTAAAAAAAAAAACTGCAACATATCAACATCCCTCCTTTAGAATGCAGCACTGTACTTCCCACCTTCAGGACTCAAGTCCGCCTAACCGGTTTTCCTGAATTCCTTCTTAAATGTTCCATTACTCACACTCCAACAGCACGTCAAGTCATAAAAATAATTTGTCTTCACTCGCAACTAACACTCTCACGCACGCTTGCTGAAAGTTCGGACACAAAACATACTTTACTCCCTCCCTCCAACCTTTCCAAGGATGACCCATACCCCGCCTTCCCTCTGCTACAGGTTTATATGCCCTCCAAGCCATTCTATTTTGTTCCATCCTCTCTAAATGTCTGGGTAATACTTTTAGAATCTTCAGCACCTCCTAATCTCCAAGCTACGGATTTTCTGCATTATATTCACACCACACATTGCCCTCAGACATGACACCTTCACTGCCTTCAGCCTTCTCCTTGTTGCAACATTCACCGCCCCCTGCTGCTTCACACTGCCTCCAACCTTCTCCTTGTTGCAACATTCACCGCCCCCTGCTGCTTCACACTGCCTCCAACCTTCTTCTTGTTGCAACATTCACCGCCCCCTGCTGCTTCACACTGCCTCCAACCTTCTTCTTGTTGCAACATTCACCGCCCCCTGCTGCTTCACACTGCCTCCAACCTTCTCCTTGTTGCAACATTCACCGCCCCCTGCTGCTTCACACTTGCCTCCAACCTTCTCCTTGTTGCAACATTCACCGCCCCCTGCTGCTTCACACTGCCTCCAACCTTCTTGTTGCAACATTCACCGCCCCCTGCTGCTTCACACTGCCTCCAACCTTCTTCTTGTTGCAACATTCACCGCCCCCTGCTGCTTCACACTTCCTCCAACCTTCTTCTTGTTGCAACATTCACCGCCCCCTGCTGCCCTTCCACATTGCCTTCAGCTTCCATCCTCTCTTGTTGCAACATTCACCGCCCCCTGCTGCTTCACACTGCCTCCAACCTTCTCCTTGTTGCAACATTCACCGCCCCCTGCTGCTTCACACTTCCTCCAACCTTCTTCTTGTTGCAACATTCACCGCCCCCTGCTGCTTCACATTGCCTTCAGCCTTCTCCTTGTTGCAACATTCACCGCCCCCTGCTGCTTCACACTGCCTCCAACCTTCTTCCTTGTTGCAACATTCACCGCCCCCTGCTGCTTCACACTGCCTCCAACCTTCTCCTTGTTGCAACATTCACCGCCCCCTGCTGCTTCACACTGCCTCCAGCCTTCTCCTTGTTGCAACATTCACCACCCCTGCTGCTTCACACTGCCTCCAACCTTCTCCTTGTTGCAACATTCACCGCCCCCTGCTGCTTCACACTGCCTCCAACCTTCTCTTGTTGCAACATTCACCGCCCCCTGCTGCTTCACACTGCCTCCAACCTTCTCCTTGTTGCAACATTCACCGCCCCCTGCTGCTTCACACTGCCTCCAACCTTCTCTTGTTGCAACATTCACCGCCCCCTGCTGCTTCACACTGCCTCCAACCTTCTCCTTGTTGCAACATTCACCACCCCTGCTGCTTCACACTGCCTCCAACCTTCTCCTTGTTGCAACATTCACCACCCTTGCTGCTTCACACTACTCAGATCCTTGAGCGTTGCTATCATTATCTGTTCGTTACATTTCCCCCTTTTTTACTAACATGGATACCTCTTTTTATTTATACTTTATGTTAGGTTTGGTGTATCCTGTCTTCAACATATTATTAATGTTAACGCTCTAGAGTATTCATTAGTGTACTCGTACCTTGTTTGACTGAATAATGTGAACTTGTACTGTCCAATAGTTCATTTAAATGCAGATGTGCATCAGACTGGCTCCCAGGATTCTTCTCTCCTATTATATGCTTTTCATTACTTTCCTCCATTTTGGGTGTCTTAAATTTAAGTCACCATTGCAACTGGAATATTTGGACAATTTTCAAGGATTTTCAAGTCAGTCTCTGGATTTACATTAATTACCCTTGCGAACTTCCTGTAATTACATCTGGTGTTACATTACAGATGCATATAAATTCTGTTTTTTAATTTTAAGCACCAAAACTCTACGTCAACGCTCATCTAGCATAAAAGCCAGCCCCGTTTCCCTATTGACTTGTTTTTTCCTGGTCACATCGAGTAGATCGTTCATGTCTATTTTACATGTGAAATAAACCAGACTAAAGTAAATATTCGTTTTTATAGAATATTTTCTAAACAGTCAAGTTCTCAGTGACTTCTCTCACTGTGCTATCCTATTTATATTTCCTTTATCAATATTCACCGCACCTGCATGCTCACAGTATAATATACTAGAGGGATTGTAGAAATATATACTAGGAGATGTCCATTATATATACTAGGAGGGATGTGTAAATTATACTCACGTGTGATGTAGTTATATTTATACTAGTGGATTAGCCTGCTGTAATATACTAGGAGGGTTTCGTGTATAAATACTAGGAGGGATGTAGTTTATACTTTATACTTCACGACGATGTATTATATATTCTAGGAGGGATTTTTAGTATAATATACAGACGGGATGTATTATATATATACTAGGAGGAATGTAGTATATATGAAACTTGGAGCGATGTAGTATATATAACTAGGCCATGTAGTATATTATATAACTCAGGAGGGTGTAGTTATATAATACTAGAGGATGTAGTTATATATTTCTAGGGCAATTGTTAGCATATCTCACTAAGGAATACATTTAAGAGGTTATTTCAATTCCAGTATTCGGGATTCAGACCTTCGAATATAAACTTATAGAGGTGATATACAGCCCTATATGACTCTTCGTACAGTCCGGTATTCTTTAAACCAATAAACTTGCATCCGATATTTTCTATGACTGTTTCAGCCAGTCTGGACTTCCAGCATGGTTTCAAATTTGAGAAAAAGCTCAGATATCAGTGAAGGAATAGGAAACACTGTGAATTGAGTATCATATAGTTATTTGATGAGTGGAACAAACTCCCGAGATTCGTTATTGAGGCTAAAACGTTGTTAGGTTTTAAAAATAGCTTATATAAATATATCTTGTGGGATTGGGTAGTGAGTTTGACCTTGACTAGCTTGTCTGCTGTGGTCTTGGGTTGCCGTGCTCCTTATTTGAGTGGATTGACCAAACTGTAGCGTGGGTCATTGGGCTAATCCGTGGGTGTGGTTCTTGGACAATCGGAGTGGGAGTAGAGAACATGGAACCTGCTCCGCATAGGGCAGTAGGCTGTTGCATGTTCCTTCTTTCTAAAGTAAGTTCTGATATTCTCTTTGTTATATGCATACGTTACTTCCTATGTAAAGTTTCAAATGAGCAGTATTTTGAGGGACATTAGTGTGACAATTGAATTGCAACTTTAAAATCACTGTAGTCGGACCCTTCATTAATATTTGCACTAACCAACATATTTATAGTATTTTCTAGGATGCAAAATATTACTAATGCTACTTTTTCACGTACAATTATATACTAATATTGAGATTATATCATATTTGAGAGGAAGGGTGTTTGTGGAATGATGCAGGAATGGCAGTGTATATATTTTTCTAGAATTAGACAATATATATATGTGAGTAGCTGTTAACTATTTTGTATGGTTATATATTTACCTAGAGATAACTCACTACAAAATACTCACAATACGACATAGAAGGTGGAATTCTTCGAGTTATTACAGGCAGGTATTAATGATATGTACCAAGAGCAAGCTAGATTTTAACGACGTGGCTGTTGTGCTGAGTATGAGGTTACTAATCAGGGAACTGGTGTGGCTAAACCATGGCAGAGTTCCCTAAAACTCAGAGCCATGTGTGTAAACACTGGCCAGCTGCCTTAATAAGATTCATTCAGCTAGATATATATCTATAATCCATAGGGAAGTTAGCAAGGACCCACATTGTGACAAATATTAAGGTATTTACAGAAGATCCACTCTAAGTACTGGAGGTTCCTATAACCCACCGTTCCCTAGAATTGTTTCACAACAGTGTTATTACGATTTCTTGAGTCATGAAGTGCATGCTTAGCGAAGAGTCGATTTTGTAAAAGTATTGTTGCTTGTGCATTACAAGTCTTTACTCCCGATTTTTTCATTCAGTAGCTTTTACCACTGTCATCTTTTTAAAAACTTTACTGCAAGATAATCCTGTAACTAAAGGATTTATGTGTGTGGTCTGTCATTCTCTTGCAAATTATCATTGCCACAATCGTGTCAGTGTACTGTTCATAATATAAAGTCCGTGCGGGGCAATTCATCGCAAAATCCTGCGTGGAGGTCATTTTCTGTTACTATCTTTCGTTTATTTTATGTTCGTACTTACTCAGCCGTACTTTAAAGAAGGTTGTTTGAGGAATTAGCTGTTGAATTGACATCTAAACTTATGTATCTTGTAGCGACACTGCAGACACTGATTATTTGGAATGATAGGTGAAAGTTTCTTTTTGGGGTCCTGCTTGGTGGGAGACGGCCGACGTGTTGACTATAAAATGATGTTGTATATTATATATATATATATATTATTATATATATATTAGGATTTGATATATATATATATGATATATATTTTTAATATATATAATATATATATTTATATTAAATATATATATTATATGGATATATTATTATACATAAATGTATATATATATATATACATACCATAAAGTCATTTATTATATGATATTATATATATATATAAGAATATATATTTATACATGTTATATATTACTATATACTATATATAATATTGGCTTAAAATGGCAAACGCACATTCTTAAACATTGGGCAGGCCTAATAAGATTTGTAGTATGTAATATATTGTGGCAAAAAAATAATTCTGAACCTAACGAAAAAACATTTTTCCATTTTTCTGCTTGTTTATCGATTAAATCTTATAAACTTATATAAAATATATTTAGTTGTTTAGGCTAAAATCATTTCCCTTTGTTTATATTAAGGTTAGGTTAAGTTTCCTCAGCTTCTTTTGGTATAACAATCATTAAATCTTTGTATAACATACAATGAAAAAAACTGTATCTTTAAATGTATAGAGATTCTTTTAGAAAGGAACTTAATTTTCTCTCAAATTCGGCACGGCATATACTATTATACATACTTTTTTTTTCAACAAGTCGGCCGTCTCCTACCGAGGCAGGGTGACTCAAAATAAAAGTTGAATCCCCTCAAAGAAATATATTTTGCATCATATTCAACACTTTCATCCACACTGCAACATTATCACTGTTATTGCAGAAGTGCTCAGAATAAACAGTTATAGAAGCATACACGTATTTTAAAAAGATACACAAATACATATCCTCCAAACTAGCCAATATCCCATAATCCTCCTTTAATTTTTTGAATGACAGGCAAAAAAAAAAAATTTGTACTTCCCAATTTCAGGACTTGAAGTCCGGCTTATATAAAAATATAAAACACGGTGTTCCTTGAATTCCTCCACTAAATATTACCCTGCTCACACTCTCAATAGCAGGTCCAGACACCGTACCCAAATACCATTCGTCTCCATTTTCACTGTCCTATCCTAACACCTCACGCACGCCTGCTGGAAAGTCCAAAACCCCCTCAACCCCACAAAACCTCCTTTACCCCCTCCCTCCAACCTTTTCGAGGACGACTCCTACCCCGCCTTCCTTCCGCTACAGATTTATACGCTCTCCATGTCATTCTACTTTGATCCACTCTCTCTAAATGACCAAACCACCTCAACAACCCCTCTTCAGCCCTCTGACTAATACTGTTATTAACTCCACACTTTCTCCTAATTTCCACACTCCGAATTTTCTGCATAAGATTTACACCACACATTGCTCTTAGACAAGACATCTCCACTGCCTCCAACCGCCTCCTCGCTGCTGCATTTACAACCCAAGCTTCACACCCATATAAGAGTGTTGGCACTACTATACTTTCATACATTCCCTTCTTTGCCTCTAGATAACGTTTTTTGTCTCCACATATACCTCAATGCACCACTCACCTTTTTTTCTTCATCAATTCTATGATTAACCTCACCCTTCATAAATCCATCCGCTGACACGTCAACTCCCAAATATCTGAAAACATTCACTTCTTCCATACTCCTCCTCTCGAATTAAAATTAAGTCCTTTCTAAAGTTTTCTTTAATACTTTTAAAGATATATTTTAATGTACCAAAAGAACTTTAGAAAACTTACCTAACCTTATTATAACAAGAACAATTTAATTTAGCCTAATCCTTCTAAATATATTTTAGATAAGTTTACAATAATTTAATAAAAAACAAACACAATGACATATTTTTTTCGTTAGGTTCAGAATGATTTTTGCGAAATCACTGCGTACACAAATTTTAGCTTGCCTTATTAGGCAAGAGGAGCGTTGCTATTTAAGCCGAAAATCGCAAGTTTTACCAATTCAGTACGACCGAATAAGTAAAACTTGCGATTTTAGCTTAGATAGCAAAGCTCTTCTTGCCGAATATGGAGAGAAGTTCGATATGGCAATGGGAAAGCCTCTCTCACCTGTTTTTAGAAAGTGTACATGGAATATTTTGAATCGAGACTGCTTGATAGAATTTTCCAGATAAAACAAAATGATACAGATATGTGGATGATGTTCTATATTTAATGCCAAAGAAAATAGATATAACCACTTCCTTCTTGAATTAAATAGTCTGGCGCCTCCATTGAAGTTCACTGATTAACTTGAACGAAATAAAACATTACCTTTTTTAAATGCTTTAATTATTAAAGAGAAACCAAGAAATTATATTCAAAATATAGAAAACCATCAAATAAGAAGAGTTAAACTTTACATATTTTCATCTATGTTTTAGAGAGTTTTACTCATCTGCAGTCCAGAGTTCATATATGAAGAAATTTGAAAGATTTATGAAATAGCAAATGATCTGAAATACCCCAAAAATTTAATTGACAAATCTTTTAAAATTGCCAGAAACACATTTTGAAATTCAAAAAAAGTACAAAGAAATATATTCAACCAAGAATATGTTGGTCCTTCCTTATTATGAAAACTTTTTTGATACACCTCCTCCACTTAAGAATTTTAAAATCAAAGTTATATTTAAAAATCCTGACACAGTGAAAAAAAAAATTAAGAATTCTTCCAAAAATGCTGATAGCTATGTTTATAATATTCACTGTAAAAAATTTAATAAAGTTTATTATGATCAAGGTGGAAAAAACCTTGAATTAAGATTACAACATAAATATTGCATTACAACCAGACAAGAATCTAATAATCTGTTTATTCATGTGAGAGATTTTAAAAAATACAGTTGAGTTTGCAAAGACCAAGAAAGTTGCATCAAGCAAGTCAGTGGTTGATAGAAATCTAATTCAATAAACTTACAAAAAAATAGCACTGAATTCAATTTCATTATTAGTTTCGGGTTGCATAAATTATCTTCACAGTAAATATAATTTGGGAGGAGTTTAAATACCTGACATGGCCTTCATAAAAAAATACTTGGCAAACCAGGGTACAGGTGGTGCTTGAACTCGCGGCAAGTGAGTAGTAAAACTCCAGGCCAGAGCGTCAGCAATAGTGTTATTACGATTTCGTAATGATGTGACTGTACAAAGCCTCAGATCGGACTTGGTTTTCGGTGCTAGGTCATTTTCGTATCGTCGTTGGGCCTCCCTCCTTAGTAAGAACATATTCACTACTGGCTCTTTGACTGCTCTCCGTATTCTCCTGGGTCCTTTGCCTTCTATACTTCTTCTATTCTCTAGCACACTTGGTTGCGGCCTCTACACTTTTGGGTGAACCAGGGCTTGTCATGGCCTTCTCATTATTTTTGTTGCTCTTGGACACAAACCTCACCTCTGTTTCCTTGCATACTGTTGCTGTATGTGTATATATGTATATTATATATATATATATATATATATATATTATATATATATATATATATAATATATATATATATATATATAATATATATATATACATATAATAAATATATATATATATATATATATATATATATATATATATATATATATATTATATATAATATATGTATAATAAATATATATATATATATATATATATGTGTGTGTGTGTGTGTGTGTGTGTGTGTGAGTGTGTGTGTGCTCACCTAGTTGAGGTTGCAGAAGTCAAGTTCTAGCTCCTGGCCCCGCCTCTTCACTGGTCGCTACTAGGTCAATCTCCCTGAACCGTGAGCTTTATCATACCTCTGCTTAAAGCTATGTATGGATCCTGCCTCCACTACATCGCTTCCCAAACTATTCCACTTCCTGACTACTCTGTGACTGAAGAAATACTTCCTAACATCCCTGTGATTCATCTGTGTCTTCAACTTCCAACTGTTTTCCCTTGTTGCTGTATCCCATCTCTGGAACACCTTGTCTTTGTCCACCTTGTCGATTCCTCTCAGTATTTTGTATGTCGTTATCATGTCTCCCCTATCTCTCCTGTCCTCCAGTGTCGTCAGGTCGATTTCCCTTAAACTTTCCTCGTAGGACATACCCCTTAGCTCTGGGACTAGTCTTGTTGCAAACCTTTGCACTTTCCCTAATTTCTTTACGTGCTTGGCTAGGTGTGGGTTCCAAACTGGTGCCGCATACTCCAATATGGGCCTAACATACACGGTGTACAGGGTCCTGAATGATTCCTTATTAAGATGTCGGAATGCTGTTCTGAGGTTTGCTAGGCGCCCATATGCTGCAGCAGTTATTTGGTTGATGTGCGCCTCAGGAGATGTGCCTGGTGTTATACTCACCCCAAAATCTTTTTCCTTGAGTGAGGTTTGTAGTTTCTGGCCCCCTAGACTGTACTCGGTCTGCGGTCTTCTTTGCCCTTCCTCAATCTTCGTGACTTTGCACTTGGTGGGGTTGAACTCCAAGAGCCAATTGCTGGACCAGGTCTGCAGCCTGTCCAGATCCTTTTGTAGTTCTGCCTGGTCTTCGATCGAATGAATTCTTCTCATAAACTTCACGTCTATTCCTTCCGTCATGTTCACAAATACCAGAAACAGCACTGGTCCTAGGAGTGACCCCTGTGGGACCCCGCTGGTCACAGGCGCCCACTCTGACACCTCGCCACGTACCATGACTCGCTGCTGTCTTCCTGACAAGTATTCCCTGATCCATTGTAGTGCCTTCCCTGTTATCCCTGCTTGGTCCTCCAGTTTTTGCACTAATCTCTTGTGTGGAACTGTGTCAAACGCCTTCTTGTAGTCCAAGAAAATGCAATCCACCCACCCCTCTCTCTCTCTCTTGTCGTGCTGCTGTCACCCTGTCATAGAACTCCAGTAGGTTTGTGACACAGGATTTCCGGTCCCTGAAACCATGTTGGCTGCTGTTGATGAGATCATTCCTTTCTAGGTGTTCCACCACTCTTTTCCTGATAATTTTCTCCATGATTTTGCATACTATACATGTCAGTGACACTGGTCTGTAGTTTAGTGCTTCATGTCTGTCTCCTTTTTTAAAGATTGGGACTACATTTGCTGTCTTCCATGCCTCAGGCAATCTCCCTGTTTCGATCGATGTATTGAATATTGTTGTTAGGGGTACACATAGCGCCTCTGCTCCCTCTCTCAGGACCCATGGAGAGATGTTATCTGGCCCCATTGCCTTTGAGGTATCTAGCTCACTCAGAAGCCTCTTCACTTCTTCCTCGGTTGTGTGTACTGTGTCCAGCACATGGTGGTGTACCCCACCTCTCCGTCTTTCTTTAGCCCCTTCTGTCTCCTCTGTGAACACTTCTTTGAATCTCTTGTTGAGTTCCTCACATACTTCACGGTCATTTTTGTTGTCTCTCCTCCTTCTTTCCTTAGCCTGATTACCTGGTCCTTGACTGTTGTTTTCCTCCTGATGTGGCTGTATAACAGCTTCGGGTCAGATTTGGCTTTCGCTGCTATGTCGTTTTCATATTGACGTTGGGCCTCCCTTCTTATCAGGGCATATTCATTTCTGGCTATACGACTGCTCTCCTTATTCTCATGGGTCCTTTGCCTTCTATACTTCTACCATTCAATAGCACACTTGGTTTTTGCCTCCCTGCACCTTTGGGTGAATCATGGGATCATCCTGGCTTTTTCATTATCCCTGTTACGCTTGGGTACAAACCTCCCCTCAGCCACCTTGCACATTGTTGTTTCATATTCCATCATCTCATTAACTGGCTTCCATGCCAGTGTGTGTGTGTGTGTGTGTGTGTGTGTGTGTGTGTTGTGTGTTGTGCTGAATAAGTAAAACTTGTGATTTTGGCTTAAATAGCAACGCTCTTTTTGCCGAAAAAGCAAAGGGCGAAAGTTTTTGTATGTAATAATTTCGTACAAAAATAATTTGAACCTAACGAGAAAAAGATATTTCATTGTGTTCATTTACAAAATTTATTGTAAACTTATCTAAATATTTAGTTGGATTAGGCTAAATTAAACTGCATTGTCATAATAAGGTTAGTTAAGTTTTCTAAGGTTCTAGTGATGCAAAATTATTAATTTTTACATTATCATAAATGAAAAAATATATGTCTTTAAAACGTATAAGAGAATGCTTTAGAAAGGACTTAGTTTTAAATGAGTTCTGCTAATTGACAAATTTTACCTATCGGGCCCCGACATATATAGGTAAAAGTGGTCAGTTCGCAAGAACCCATTTAAAATTATATCCTTACTAAAATGTTCTATAGTAGTTTCCAAGATATATTATTTCATTGTTTATTAATATAAAAGGGACCTTTAGAAGTGAATAAAAAAAATATTAAATATTTCTTAATATTAAATATTAAATATTCTTCAATATTATAATATATTTCTTCTCTTATGATTCATGTATTAAAATAATTTTGTTAATTACACTGACAAACTCACTTAAACATATTTATATATTTTTAGTTAGTGAGGGGACGGCAAGTGAGATTTTTCTCTCTTTATTGTAACATCAGAAGTAAAAGCTCGTTACCTAAATGTAATAAATAACTTATTTCCTATGTTATAGATTTGGGAATAATTATTATATCTGCAGGTCGAGGAGCTGCCCCAGAAAATTACTGCTGTTTTTTTTTGACGTGTTATCCTGGCCACCACTACGTGTTTTCCTGGCCACCACTACGTGTACCCTGGCCACCACTACGTGTTATCCTGGCCACCACTACGCCCATATACTACACTCCGGGACTCCTGCTGAAACAGGAACCTGATTCTCCCATCTTCAGCTACTTTTTAATATGGCAGATTAGTCGTGTAGGACAGATTTTTTTAAACGAGGTACGACCACCAATTTCTTTCTGAATTATTTAGGTTTCATAAATTAATTACATTAAATTCACTGGTGTGATGTTATCACCACGTGTGTTAAGGAACGTGTAAATAAAGTACATATTTTCCCCCAGAAATGCTGAGAGGATAAAGTTGTGGGTTTGTTTTATGATCCAGGTCACAGGAAAAAATCAAATAGGTCATTTAAATCTCGCAGTTGCTTAATAGTATTTTACGACTCAATCTAATTTTTAATTTGGTGTCACTACTATTAGCCAACCCGAAAGGATTATATGGGACAACGACAAAAAATATGTTTGGTCTGGGTATTGTTTCTGTATTATTGTACTGTATTGGTTTTCTATGTTATTTTACTGTACTGGTCTTCAGTGTTACTCTACTGTACTGGTCTTCTGTGTTACTGTACTGACTGGTCTTCTTTTGTTATTGTGTTGTATGGGCTTCTGTGTTATTGTACTGTACTGGTCTTCTGTGTTATTGTGTTGAACTGGTCTTCGGTGTTACTTTTACTGTACTGGTCTTCTGTGTTACTGTACTGAACTGGTCTTCTGTGTTATTGTGTTGTACTGGTCTTCTGTGTTACTGTACTGTACTGGTCTTCTGTGTTATTGTGTTGTACTGGTCTTCTGTGTTTTCTGTTTCTGTACTGGTCTTCTGTGTTATTGTGTTGTACTGGTCTTCTGTGTTATTGTACTGTACTGGTCTTCTGCGTTACTGTACTGTACTGGTCTTCTGTGTTTTGTGTTGTACTGGTCTTCTGTGTTTTTTGTACTGTACTGGTCTTCTGTGTTATTGTGTTGAACTGGTCTTCTGTGTTACTCTACTGTACTGGTCTTCTGTGTTACTGTACTGAACTGGTCTTCTGTGTTATTGTGTTGTACTGGTCTTCTGTGTTACTGTACTGTACTGGTCTTCTGTGTTATTGTGTTGTACTGGTCTTCTGTGTTACTGTACTGTACTGGTCTTCTGTGTTATTGTGTTGTTGTCTTCTGTGTTTTTTGTACTGTACTGGTCTTCTGTGTTATTGTAATGCTCTGGTCTTGTGTGTTAAATTTTACTGTACTAGTTCTTCTATGTTACTTGTACTGTACTGGTCTTCTGTGTTATTGTACTGTACTGGTCTTCTGTGTTTTTGTACTGTACTGGTCTTCTGTGTTATTGTAAAGCTCTGGTTTGTGGTTATTGTACTGTATAGTCTTCTATGTTACTGTACTGTACTGGTCTTCTGTGTTATTGTACTGTACTGGTCTTCTGTGTTTACTGTACTGTATGGTCTTCTGTGTTATTGTGTTGTACTGGTCTTCTGTGTTACTGTTTCTGCACTGGTCTTCTGGGGTTTATTGTACTGTACGGTCTTCTGTGTTATTGTTTAAAGCTCTGGTCTTGGTTTTGGGTTTTGTTACTGTACTGTCTTCTATGTTACGTACTGTACTGGTCTTCTGTGTTTTGTACTGTCCTGGTCTTCTGTGTTACTGTACTGTACTGGTCTTCTATGTTACTGTTTCTGTAGTGGTCTTTCCCGTGTTATTGTACTGTCCTGGTCTTCTGTGTTACTGTACTTATGGTCTTCTGTGTTATTGTACTGTCCTGGTCTTCTGTGTTATTGTACTGTACTGGGCTTCGTGTTATTGTACTGTACTGGTTTCTGTGTTATTGTACTGTACTGGTCTTCTGTGTTATTGTTACTGTACTGGTCTTCTGTGTTTTGTTTCTGTCCTGGTCTTTTTGTGTTATTTTTACTGTACTGGTCTTCTGTGTTATTGTACTGTACTGGTCTTCTGTGTTATTGTAAATGTCCTGGTCTTCTGTGTTTATTGTACTGTCCTGGTCTTCTGTATTATTGTACTGTACTGGTCTTCTGTGTTACTGTACTGTACTGGTCTTCTGTGTTATTGTACTGTCCTGGTCTTCTGTGTTACTGTACTGTACTGGTCTTCTATGTTACTGTACTGTAGTGGTCTTCTGTGTTATTGTACTGTCTGGTCTTCTGTGTTACTGTACTGTACTAGTCTTCTGTGTTATTGTACTGTTCTGGTCATCTGTGTTATTGTACTGATCTTCTGTGTTACTGTACTGTACTAGTCTTCTGTGTTATTGTACTGTACTAGTCTTCTGTGTTATTGTACTGTCCTGGTCATCTGTGTTACTGTACTGATCTTCTGTGTTATTGTACTGTTCTGGTCATCTGTGTTATTGTACTGATCTTCTGTGTTACTGTACTGTACTGATCTTGATTGTTGCAACTTTGCTATTTTGATTTACTTCTCTTGTATTATATTGTTCTTCTGTGTTGTTGTACTGCTTTACGTTATATATGTTTTATGTGTTACTATACTGTTTTTCTGTTACTATATTTTGCTGTGCCACTATGTGTTTT
>NC_069411.1:73403046-73427849 GCF_026875155.1 Cherax quadricarinatus | reverse complement strand
GGGATCATGACAGAAGCCCGTACAACACAATAAAGAAGACCAGTACGTACATAACACAGAAGACCGTTCAGTACAGTAACACAGAAGACTAGTACAGTAAAAAAACATAGAAAGCCAATACAGTAAAATTTAAAAACAGAAGAACAGTAGCAGACCAAACATATTTTTTGTCGTTGTCCCATATAATCCTTTCAGTTCGCTAATAGTAGTGACACCAAATTAAAAATTAGATTGAGTCATAAAATACTATTAAGCAACTGCGATGATTTAAATGACCTATTTGATTTTTCCTGTGACCTGGATTATAAAACAAACCCCAACTTTATCCTCTCAGCATTTCTGTGGAAAATATATACTTTATTTACACGTTCCTTAACACACGTGGTGATAACATCACACCAGTGAAGTTAATGTAATTAATTTATGTACCTAAATAATTCAGAAAGACATGGGTGGTGGAACACCTAGAAAGGAATGATCTCATCAACAGCAGCCAATATGGTTTCAGGGACCGGAAATCCTGTGTCACAAACCTACTGGAGTTCTATGACAGGGTGACAGCAGCACGACAAGAGAGAGAGAGAGGGGTGGGTGGATTGCATTTTCTTGGACTACAAGAAGGCGTTTGACACAGTTCCACACAAGAGATTAGTGCAAAAACTGGAGGACCAAGCAGGGATAACAGGGAAGGCACTACAATGGATCAGGGAATACTTGTCAGGAAGACAGCAGCGAGTCATGGTACGTGGCGAGGTGTCAGAGTGGGCGCCTGTGACCAGCGGGGTCCCACAGGGGTCACTCCTAGGACCAGTGCTGTTTCTGGTATTTGTGAACATGACGGAAGGAATAGACGTGAAGTTTATGAGAAGAATTCATTCGATCGAAGACCAGGCAGAACTACAAAGGGATCTGGACAGGCTGCAGACCTGGTCCAGCAATTGGCTCTTGGAGTTCAACCCCACCAAGTGCAAAGTCACGAAGATTGAGGAAGGGAAAAGGGAGACCGCAGCCCGGGTTACGTCTAGGGGGCCAGAAACTACAAACCTCACTAAAGGGAAAAAAAGATTTTGGGGTGAGTATAACACCAGGCACATCTCCTGAGGCGCACGTCAACCAAATAACTGCTGCAGCATATGGGCGCCTAGCAAACCTCAGAACAGCATTCCAACATCTTAATAAGGAATTGTTCAGGCTCCTGTACACCGTGTATGTTAGGCCCATATTGGAGTATGCGGCACCAGTTAGGAACCCACACCTAGCCAAGCACGTAAAGAAATTAGGGAAATTTGAAAAGGGGTTTGCAAACAAGACTAGCCCCAGAGCTAAGGGGTATGTCCTACGAGGAAAGTTTAAGGGAAATCGACCTGACGACACTGGAGGACAGGAGAGATAGGGGAGACATGATAACGACATACAAAATACTGAGAGGAATCGACAAGGTGGACAAAGACAGGGTGTTCCAGAGATGGGATACAGCAACAAGGGAAAACAGTTGGAAGTTGAAGACACAGATGAATCACAGGGATGTTAGGAAGTATTTCTTCCAGTCACAGAGTAGTCAGGAAGTGAAATAGTTTGGGAGAGGGGATGTAGTGGAGGCAGGATCCATACATAGCTTTTAAGCAGAGGTATGATAAAGCTCACGGTTCAGGGAGTTCCTAGTAGCGACCGTGAAGAGGCGGGCCAGGCTAGAACTTGCCTCTGCAACCTCAACTAGGTGAGCACACACACACACAACACACACACATATATTTTATATATATATTATATATATATTTATAAAATATATATATATATTATATATATATATATATATATATTATATATATAAATGTATATATATATATGTCGTGCCGAATAGGCAAAAACTTGCGATTTTGGGCTTAAATAGCAACGCTCATCTTCCCTTTATAGGACAAGTGAAAATTTGTGTATGCAATAATTTCGTCAAAATCATTCTGAACCTAACGAAAAAAATATATTTGATTGGTTTGTTTAGTACTAAATTTTTGGTAAACCTTTTTAAAAATATATTTAGTTGGGTTGGGCTAAAATAAATTGTTTGTTATAATAAGGTTAGGTAAGTTTTCTAAAATTTTTTTGGTGCAAAATTAACAAATTTTTACATTAACATTAATGAAAAAAATATATCTTTAAACTTTATAAGAAAAAATTTTCAGAAAGGGCTTAATTTTAAATGAGTTTTGCAAATTGACCAGTTTTACTATTGGGCACGACATATATATATTTTTATATTATATATATATAATATATATATATTATATATATATATATATTTATATATATATATATAATATATTATATATATGTATGTATATATATTTTATATTATATTATATATATAATATATATATATATATATAAAATATATAATATATATATATATATATTTTATAAGTATAGAAGGCAAAGGACCCAGGAGAATAAGGAGAGCAGTCAAAGAGCCAGTAGTGAATATGTTCTTACTAAGGAGGGAGGCCCAACGACGATACGAAAATGACCCAGCACCGAAAACCAAGTCCGATCTGAGGCTTTGTACAGTCACATCATTACGAAATCGTAATAACACTATTGCTGACGTGCTGGCCTGGAGTTTTACTACTCACTTGCCGCGAGTTCAAGCACCACCTGTACCCTGGTTTGCCAAGTATTTTTTTATGAAGGCCATGTCAGGTATTTAATCTCCTCCCAAATTATATTTACTGTGAAGATAATTTATGTAACCCGAATGAAATGAAATTGAATTCAGTGCTATTTTTTTTAAACTTTATAGAATTAGATTTCTATCAACCACTGACTTGCTTGATGCAACTTTCTTGGTCTTTGCAAACTCAACTGTGTTTTTTTAAAATCTCTCACGTGAATAAACAGATTATTAGATTCTTGTCTGGTTGTAATGCAATATTTATGTTGTAATCTTAATTCAAGGTTTTTTCCACCTTGATCATAATAAACTTTATTAAATTTTTTACAGTGAATATTATAAACATAGCTATCAGCATTTTTGGAAGAATTCTTAATTTTTTTTTTTCACTGTGTCAGGATTTTTAAATATAACCTTGATTTTAAAATTCTTAAGTGGAGGAGGTGTATCAAAAATGTTTTCATAATAAGGAAGGACCAACATATTCTTGGTTGAATATATTTCTTTGTACTTTTTTTGAATTTCAAAATGTGTTTCTGGCAATTTTAAAAGATTTGTCAATTAAATTTTTGGGGTATTTCAGATCATTTGCTATTTCATAAATCTTTCAAATTTCTTCATATATGAACTCTGGACTGCAGGTGAGTACAACTCTGGACTGCAGGTGAGTACAACTCTGGACTGCAGATGAGTAGAACTCTCTAAAACATAGATGAAAATATTTGATGGTTTTCTATATTTTGAATATAATTTCTTGGTTTCTCTTTAATAATTAAAGCATTTAAAAAAGGTAATGTTTTATTTCGTTCAACTTAATCAGTGAACTTCAATGGAGGCGCCAGACTATTTAATTCAAGAAGGAAGTGGTTATATCTATTTTCTTTGGCATTAAATATAGAACATCATCCACATATCTGTATCATTTTGTTTTATCTGGAAAATTCTATCAAGCAGTCTCGATTCAAAATATTCCATGTACAATTTCTAAAAACAGGTGAGAGAGGCTTTCCCATTGCCATATCGAACTTCTCTCCATATTCGGAAAGTAGAGCTTTGCTATCTAAGCTAAAATCGCAAATTTTTACTTATTCGGTCGTACTGAATTGGTTTAAAAATTGCGATTTTGGGCTTAAATAGCAAAAGCTCCTCTTGCCGAAAAAGGCAAGCTAAAATTTGTGTACGCAGTGATTTCGCAAAAATCATTCTGAACCTAACGAAAAAAATATGTCATTGTGTTTGTTTTTTATTAAATTATTGTAAACTTATCTAAAATATATTTAGAAGGATTAGGCTAAATTAAATTGTTTTGTTATAATTAAGGTTAGGTAAGTTTTCTAAAGTTCTTTTGGTACATTAAAATATATCTTTAAAAATATTAAAGAAAACTTTAGAAAGGACTTAATTTTAATTCGAGAGGAGGAGTATGGAAGAAGTGAAAGTTTTCAGGGTATTTGGGAGTTGACGTGTCAGCGGATGGATTTATGAAGGATGGGTTAATCATAGAATTGATGAAGAAAAAAAAGGTGAGCGGTGCATTGAGGTATATGTGGAGACAAAAAC
This sequence comes from Cherax quadricarinatus, assembly GCF_026875155.1. Lineage (NCBI taxonomy): Eukaryota > Metazoa > Arthropoda > Malacostraca > Decapoda > Parastacidae > Cherax > Cherax quadricarinatus. The sequence continues at coordinate 73,423,624 of NC_069411.1, read as the reverse complement.
GCTATCTATGGAGGCAAAGAAGGGAATGTATGAAAGTTTTTGTAGTGCCAACACTCTTATATGGGTGTGAAGCTTGGGTTGTAATTTCAGCAGCGAGGAGACGGTTGGAGGCAGTGGAGATGTCCTGTCTAAGAGCAATGTGTGGTTTTAAATATTATGCAGAAAATTCGGAGTGTGGAAATTAGGAGAAAGTGTGGAGTTAATAACAGTATTAGTCAGAGGGCTGAAGAGGGGTTGTTGAGGTGGTTTGGTCATTTAGAGAGAATGGATCAAAGTAGAATGACATGGAGAGCGTATAAATCTGTAGCGGAAGGAAGGCGGGGTAGGAGTCGTCCTCGAAAAGGTTGGAGGGAGGGGGCAAAGGAGGTTTTGTGGGTGAGGGGTTTGGACTTCCAGCAGGCGTGCGTGAGCGTGTTAGATAGGAGTGAATGGAGACGAATGGTATTTGGGACATGACGAGCTATTGGAGTGTGAGCAGGGTAATATTTAGTGAAGGAATTCAAGGAAACCGGTTATTTTTATATAGCCGGACTTGAGTCCTGGAAATGGGAAGTACAATGCCTGCACTTTAAAGGAGGAGTTTGGGATATTGGCAGTTTGGAGGGATATGTTATGTATCTTTATACGTATATACTTCTAAACTGTTGTGTTCTGAGCACCTCTGCAATAACAGTGATTATGTGTGAGTGTGGTGAAAGTGTTGAATGATGATGAAAATATTTTCTTTTGGGGGATTTTCTTTCTTTTTTGGGTCATCCTACCTCGGTGGGAGACGGCCGACTTGTTGAAAAAAAATGTATATATATATATATATATCGTGCCGAATAGAGAAAAATTAAGTCCTTTCTAAAAAGAATTCTCTTATACATTTAAAGTACGTTTTTTTCATTTATGTTAACATAAAATTTAATGATTTTTATACCAAAAAACTGAGGAAACTTACTAACCTTATTATAACAAGCGCAATTTATTTTAGCCTAATCCAACTAAATATATTTTATATAAGTTTATAATGATTTAATGATAAACAAGCAAAATGAAAAAATGTTTTTTTCGTTAGGTTCAGAATTATTTTTTTCCAAATTATTGCATACACAAATTTTTATCTTCCCCATTTGTTAAGAAGTGCGTTGCTATTTAAGCAATAATAATATATATATATATATATATATATATATATATATATATTATATATATTTTATATTTTATATATATATTTATATATATATATATATATATATATACACACACATTTGTATATTCAACACGTCGGCCGTCTCCCACCAAGGCAGGTGACCCAAAAAAGAAACTTTCACCATCATTCACACATAATCAGTGTCTTTGCAGAGTCGCTCAGATACAAAAAGTTTTTGATGTCACTTCAAACAGCTAATATCCCAAACACCTTCTTTAAAGTACCGGCTGAGTAAGTACGAACATAAATTAACGGAGTATTTAACAGAAAATGACCGCAGATTTTGCGATGAAAATTGCTACCGCAGACGTTTATATTATGAACAGTAACACTGAACGATAGTGGCAAAGATATTAATTTGCAACGGAATGTACAGAAGCCACTCTTAAATTCCTTTAGTTCAGGTTATCTTGCAGTAAAGTATAGAAAAGATGACAGTGGTTAAAAGCTACTGAATGAAAAAAAAAACGGGAGTTTAAAGACTTGTAATGGGAAAGCAAACAAGTATTTTTACACGACGCTTCGCTAAGCAGTGCACTTCAGGACTCAAGAAATCGTAATAACACTGTTGTAAACAATTCAGGGAACTGGTGGGTTTTGAACCCCCAGTCACTCTAGTGTGGGATTCTTCTGTAAATACTTATATTTGTCACGGTGGGGCCCTTGCTAACTTCCCTATGATGTATAGATATATATCTAGCTGAATGAATCTTATTAGAGGCAGCTGGCCCAGTGTTTACACACTGGCTTGTGAGTTTTAGGGAACTCTTGCCATGGGTTTAGCCACCACCAGTTCCCTGATTAGTGAACCTCAGCTCAGCACAACAGCCACGTCGTTAAAATCTAGGCTTGCTCTACGGTACATATCTTAATACCTGCCTGTATAACTCGAAGAATTGCCACCTTTATGTCGTGAGTTGTGAGTATTTTGTGTGAGTGTTGGTAGGTAATAATTAACCATACAAAATAGTTAACAGCTACTCACAATATATATATTGTCTATGTCTATAAAATATATACCTGCCATTCACTGAATCCCATTCCACAAACACCTTCCTCCAAATATGATAATAATAATAATATTAGTATTATAATTGTACGTGAAAAAGTAGCATTATGTGAATATTTTGCATATAGAAAATACTATAAATATGTTGGTTAGTGTGCAAATATTAATGAAGGTGTCGACTACAAGTGGATCATTAAGGTTGCAATTCATTTGCACACTAATGTCCCTCAAAATACTGGTCATTTGAAACTTTACGTAGGAGAGTAATCGTCTGCATTACATAAGAATATAAGAACATAAGAAAGAAGGAACACTGCAACAGGCCTACTGACCCATGCGGAGCAGGTCCATGTTCTTCCCTCCCTCCCGGATTAGCCCAATGACCCCAACCCCCCCCCGGGATTAGCCCAATGACCCACCCAGTGTGGTCACCTCCACTCAAGGAAGGAGCACGGCACCAGACCCAGCAGCACAAGCTAGTCAGGTCTAACTCACACCCACCCACACCCACAGATGTATTTATATAAGCTATTTTTAAAACTACACAACGTTTTAGCCTCAATAACTGTACTCGGGAGTTTGGGTTTATCATCCAAAACTCTTTTACCAACCAGTGCTTTCCTAAATTTTCCTTCCTTTTAATCTGAAGTTTCCAACTTGAACCATGCGCGAGTGCTGTCTTGGGGGGAAACGTCTAGTTTTCGGGCAAGTTTAAAAAAGGTTTTAAAAAACCCACTGTGGATATTAGGGCGTAATCCCCAAAATTTTTTTTCGTTTCCTTGTCCCCCTAGGTTTTTTTGATTTGGGTTCTTTTGTTTAATCTACACCCCCCAAATTTATCAAACCTTTTTTAACCATTGTCCATCTTCTGGTTTTTGGGAAAACAGTTGGGGTTAAATGGGTTGCAATAATAAAAAGGTTTAAGAAAAAAAGGAACAGAAATTGGGCCCAAATTACCCATAAGGGGTTTTTATTCCCCCCCCCTTTAACCCAATCCCTGGGAAAATTAAAAACCCTTTGGGTACCCCCCTTGGGAAAGGAAACCCCCAACCACCCCCTAGTAATTAAAATACCCCCCACCCCCCAAGTTTATTTATATAACTTTTTTCCCTCCAATTTTTATAATAATTTAACCCCCCAGTTTTTAATTTCATCCCTTTTTTCCAAATTTTCTACTTCCCCTTTCCTAAGTTTTAATTTAAAAACCCTTCCTCGTTTTTTTAAACATCACTTCCTTGGGAATTTTAATATTTAATATAATTAGATATTATTAATAATAATTTTTATTAAATTTTTAAATAATTTAATTAAAAATTTTTAAAAATTTTTTTTAGTTTATACAACCCTCTGATTTTATTTTCTAAAACCCCCCCAAAAGGTTATTTTTATTATAACTTTTCCCCCTTTGTTTATATTTACTAATCCCCCCCAGTTTTTAAAATTTAATTTTGTTTATATATATAATTTAATATATATAAAATTTAAACCCATTTATATATATAATCCCCCCCCCAAGTATATATATCTACACCCCCCAGAAATTTTTATATTTCACCCCTCCTATTATTTAATTATTTTAATTTATTATATAAAATTTTTAATTTTAATATATATTTATATTTATATTTATATAACTCCCTCCTAGTATATAAAATACTAAATATCCTAGTTTTATAAACTACATCCCTCCTAGTATATTTTACTACCCCCTCCTGTATATATATATTTTACTTCCCTTCCAAGGGATTTTTATACACTCCCTCCCGGTTATATTTTTCTAATCCCTCCTAGTAAAATATTTAAAAATTTTAATTATTTACTAAAACCCCCCTTTGGGATATTTAAAATACATCCCCCTAGTATATTTTTTAACTTCCCCCCCGGGTTTATATATTTAAAAACCCCCTCCTAGTATATATATATTTCATCCCCCTAGTATATATAAAAACTACATCCCTAAAAGGATATATTTTCTACCCCCCCCAGTATATTTTTAAACTACATCCCCCCTAGTTTATTTACTACATCCCCTATTAAATTTATATACTAAACCCCTCCTAGATAAAATTTTATTTAATCCTCCTAGTAATTTATACTACTTCCCTCCGGGATATATATACTACCCCTCCTAGTATATTTTTTTATTTCATCCTCCTATTTTTTTTACTAATCCCTCCCTGTTTAATTATCTAAAATCCCTCCTATTATATATTTCAAATCCCTCCTTGTATTTATATTAAATCCCCCTATTTTTTTATACAAAATCCCTCCTAGTATATATTTATACATCCCCCCCTAGTATATATATACTACATCCCCCCCAGTATATATATACTACATCCCCCCTGGTTTTTAAAATATACTACATCCCCCCCTTTGTATATATAATTTACACCCCCCCAGTATATTTATACTAAAATTCCCTCCTAGAAATTTTATTACTACCTCCTATATATATATATAAATTTATATATATTATTTACCCCCCCTTTAGATTTTATACTATTTTCCCCCCCAGTATATATTTTACTAAAACCCTCCTATTTATATATATACAAACATCCCCCCTTTGGTTTTAAAATTTAAAACCTAAAACCCTCCAGTATTTTTTTATACATCCCTCCTAGTATTATAATACTAAAACCTCCTAGAAATATATTTTACTACATCCCCCCTGGTATTTTAAAATATTTCATCCCCCCTTATTTATATATATAAAAAACCCCTTTCCTTTATATATTTTAATAAACCCCCCTTTGGGTTTATTTATTCACCCCTCCTAGTTTTTTAAAATTATACATCCCTCCTAGATTTTATATACACCCCTTTCCTAGTTTTTATATACTAAAACCCTCCTGTATTTTATAATACACCCCTTTCCTAGTATTTTTTATACTACATCCCTCCTATTTTTATATTTCTACACCCCTCCTATTTAAAATATAAAATAAAACCCCCCCTGTATATTTATATTTAATCCCTCCTAGTATATATAAAATACATCCCTCCTAGTAATATATACTATTTCCCCCCTGTATATATTACTTCCTTCCCTCCAGTAATTTTAAATAAATTCATAGTATAAATATAGGAATTTAAAGTAAAACCTTTTTGGGTTTAAAAAATATTCCCCTTTAAAAGTTTTTATTTATTTTTCCCTGGTTTATTTTCCCCCCTTATATAAAATAACCTTTGAAATCTCCCCCTTGGGGGAAAAAACTTCCCCCTTGGGTTAAACACCCCCTGGTTTTTATCTAATTTCCTAGAATTTTTTTTAAAATTAAAAAACCCCCCAGAATATATTTATTCATTTGTATTAAACCCCCCAGATTAACTTAAAAGAAGTTCGGAAATTTAAATTTTAATTTTGAAAAAAATAGAAATACTTAAAAATTTTCCTTGAAAATTTTCTTTAAAAATTTTTTATTTTTTGGTTTTTTTTAAAAAAAAAGGGAAGGAAATAAGGGAAAACAAAATAATAGGGGGAAACCGGGACGGCCATCTGGTTTTGCAAATTTTCAAATTTAAAAATGAATTTTTTTTGGCTATTAAACCAAGTTACTTACAAAATTCAAGGTTTTTGAAAACCAGAACATTTGGAAAATTTAAATTTGGCCCTTATTTTCCAATTTTTGGGGGAAAAAAAGGAACCCAAAAATAAACAAAAATTAAAATATAAAAAGAGAATCCGGGGGAAAAAAGGGGCGGGAGGAAAATTTTTTAATGATAAAGGTTTTCTTAAAGTTAACAAAAAAAGGGCCGGTAATGTTAAAAGGAAATTAAAATTTTTTGAAGCAGCAAAACCCTTAAATTTTTAACAAAGGAAGGTTATTGTGAAATAAGGGGAAAGTGAATTTGAAAACCAAAGAATTGGGGGAATTTGTAAAGCAGAAAGGGGGGGAAATGTTGCAACAAGGAGAAGGTGAGGCAATGTAAAAGAGCGGGGGGGCGGTGAATGTTGCAACAAGAAAAAAGGTTGGAGGCAGTGTGAAGCAGCAGGGGGCGGTGAATTTTTGCAACAAGGGGAAGGCTAAAGGCAGTGAAGGGTGTCATGTCTGAGGGAAAAATTTTTTTTTGGTTGGTGTAAATATAATCGGGAAAAATCCGTAGTTTTGGGAGATTAGGGGTCCCTGAGATTCAAAAAATTTTTTCCCAGACATTTAGGGGGAGGAGGGGAAAAAAAATGGGAAATGGCTTGGGGGGATAAAAACCCTGTAGCAGGGGAAAGGGGGGGTTTGGGGTTTCACCCTTTGGGAAAAGGGTTTGGGAAAGGGAGGGGGGTTAAAGTATGTTTTGTGTCCGAACTTTCACCCAAGCGTGGTGGGGTTTTTAGTTGCGAGTAAAAGGAAAAATTTTTTTTTTGGATTTGGGACGTGCTGTTGGTTTTGTGATTTAATGGAAACTTTTTAAAAAAAGGGAAATTCGGGGAAAACCGGTTAGGGGGAAACTTGAGCCCTGAAGGTGGGAATTTACATTTTCTGAAATTTTTAAGGGAGGGATGTTGATATTTGCAGTTTTTTTTAAATTTTGTGTGGGGCCACACCCGGGCAGTTTGTGTAAGGGAAAAATGATGATTAAGTGTTTTTTTTTTGGGTTCCCTCCCTCGGGGGGGAAAGGGGCCGTTTGCGTTGTTTAAAAAAAAAACCCAATGACCCAAATTTAAAACCAAACACACTCAGTCAGGACCCGTTTGTTTAACAACTATAACAAAAAATTTTGGCTTATAAAAATTATGCTGAAAAGGACTTTTGAAAAACCAAAAACCTAAAACCATTTTTTTTAAAGTGAGGGGGATCAAGGGCGGTAGAAACATTTTCCCACGATCAGAAGTTGCATGTTTGGGGGGAAAGGGAAGGGAACTCCTCTTTACCCTCATATTTCGACAGGATGAATTCATTGGCATAGGGGGTATGCTCCCCGAAACATTGCATTCGTAGGACGAAAAAATTTGTATTTAAAGCATATTCCCGTCCCTCGGGTCATAGCTATGGGGTTGGGCTGAAAAATATTCGTTGTGAAAAAAATTTATGGGCTGTCCTTAACATGAAACTCTTACCCATGTCTTTTTCCCTTTTTCTTCGTTGCTTTTTAGGGAAATTGGGTTTTGTAACTCAGGTGGGTTTTAAAAGACTGCAGTATAATTAAAAAGATAAAACCCGAGTAAAGTCTTAAAACCATTTTTTGCTTTTTTTGAAAAGTAAATTTTGAGCAAAATTAAAATGTTTAAAAGATAAAAATTTTTAATTATTAATTATTATTATTTTTATTATTATTTTAACTGGTAGTGTGAAAAAGCTTTTCCCCCCGTTATTCATGAACTATAAAAAATAGTTAAGGAAAAATAAAAATTTTTCACAGTAAAAATATGGGCCCAAATTTTTACAATATTTTGGTTTAAAATAGCGATTCTGTTGTTGATTTTTTGTTTATCAGAAAATTCCAATGTTTATCCGGGAAATTTTGGGGGGTTTTTTAAAAACCTTTTTTTTGTGGAGGTTAATGTTCTAGAGTTTAAATTTTATTGTAATAATTATTGCAGGTATTAACAAGAGACAGTAAATAAGCTATTTTAAGGGGTTTTTTAAAAAGGTGTTGGGGTTTTTAAAAGTTGTGTTTTTAAATTTGAAAACATTGGAGGGAACCCCTAGGTCGAGGCTTAGATAAACAGAAGGTCCACAAGGGATTATCGGTTTCCCGCTGCTAAAAGGTTTAGCGGGGAACCCGGAACCCTTTACGGAATGGAGGGGAAAAATTAAATAGAAAAAACTTGCCAACCTTTGTTCCTGGAGGTAAAAAAAAAAGCACTTCCCGAGGGCCCAAAACCAGCATGTGGGCTAAAAACTTGAAAATTTTTTCCCTGAATTAAAAAGATTCTTTAACCCGGGTGAAGGGGGAAAATGGTTTTGCAATGGGGTCAGGAAAGTTCTCAGATATTTATGGAAGGGGAAGACGGGGGGACTTTAAAATTTTTTATAAAATTTTTTAAGACAGAGTTCCTTTTGGGAAAACCCCCTGTTGTGTGATGGCCCAGAGTTTTTTAAAGTGGTTATAAGAGCGGTAATTAAGTGGAGATTATTTGTGGGTGAGTTTGTTACAGGAAAGTTCTATGATTGTTTTTATTTTTTTTGAATATTTTGAATTTTCTTTCCGCACCCGGTCTTACAAATGTTTTTCGTCTGATTAAATTTATAATCTCTTTATCCATGTTTTTAGTGTCCTTTGGGGGGGGTAAACCCGTGATAACAAATTTAAAAGGGAAACTTTCCCCCTTTGGGAGGTCAAAACGCTCCCGTTTTTTGGCTATGTTACCCTTTAAAAGGGCAGTACTTGGGAAAAAACTTTAAAATTTTATAAAAAGTTTCCTTTTTTTTATTTAATTTTTATTGAGTTCTCTTGTTTTAGCCCCTTTTGTCTCTCTTCTGCTGGAATTACGTCTTTTCAAAAGCCCCTAATGTTTCCCCCAGGTGGTGGCAGTTACATTTTAATTTTGAGAATTTTAAACCTTTCCCTTTTTTTACTCTTAAAAAAAAATTTAATTTTTCTTTTTTTAAAGTTGTTTATTTTAAATTTTTAAACCACTCCCGATCTCCCCCCGTTGAAAAACAGACAAAAATGCATTGTATTTACTTTGTCGACCCCGGGGGGGACTGGGTGGCAACTTCCCCATCAAGGTTTCTTGCAGGAGAGGGGCGAGGCTCCTTTCTTGGGTGGGAAAATGTCGGATAACGCATTTTTTAAAGGCATCAAGGAAATGGCTTTGAGAAATACGTAAAGTCCCCGGGTCAAAAATTTAAATGTATCTTTCAGAGGCTTGGAGGAAAGAGCGAGCAAAAATTTCCCTTAGCGCAACTGAGAGAAAAACCCAAAAAATTTTTTTTTTACTTTAAAATTTTCCCTTACAAAAACCTATTGAATCGATCTCTGGGGTAGATGGAAAACCGCTGATACCCAAAAAAGAAAAGAGTAAAATAATTTTTATACCAACATGAGTCACTTTTTTAAAGGCCCCAAAGGGGGTGGCCACCCAAATAAATTTTTCAGAAACAAGAGTCAGAACACTACAAACATCACAATAATATCTTATTTCAACCTTTAAATCCACTTTTATTTCGAGAAAATTTATTATTTTCCTGGTGTTACGCAGTGTTTCTGCAGTAAAAAATTTATATAAAAAAAAAATGTTACGTGGTTTTCCCGGGGTTGGGAAACCAAAAACCCAAAACGTTTTATTCCCGGCCCGTTTAAAAAAAGGGTATTCGGGTTAATTTTAAATTTTAATGAAAAAAATCGTGATAATAGTAATTTTTTTTTTTTTTTAGCTTTTACAAAGCAAATTTCCCAAAAGTGTTTTTTAAAAATTTTCACTACCCAAAAATAAACTAAATACAAAAAATATTACTATATATCCCTGATATTTTTTTTTACAGTTTTAACTTTAAATGCTATTTTCCTATGTAAAATATTCCCCAAAAAAATTTTTAATCATAAAAATATGAAGGGTAATCTTTCATTATTCTCACAGCAGAGGAAAACCCAAAATGTAGGGGCTGTGAGTGGGTTTTTTTTTGTTTTATATTATTTTTTTTGTTTTTGGGGCTCTCATTTTTTTGTAAAGTTTTAAGTGGTGCAAAGGTCTGGTCTTGGAGAGTATTTAATTTTTTTTAAAAATAAACTAAGTAGTGGAGGAAGGGAAAAGGGGGGGGAAAGGGGTCTTTAAATCTCCCCGTTTTAATATTATTTAAATCTTTTGTGCCGTGTGGTAGGGAGTAAAGTTTAATGGGGGTCTGGTGGTTTTTTGTGTATTTTTAAGTTGTTTAAAAAAGTTACTTTTTTTTATAGATATTTTTTTGGGATTTGGTGAGTTTTTATTCCTTCCTTGTACGACAAATTTAAATTTTTTGCACTTGCCCAAGGTTTGGGTTGTTTTTTTCAGTGTAATTTTGTAACCCCCGACAAACAGTGTGAGCTGTGGAGCAATGTGAGCAGTTTTGAGCAGTTGGGGAGCAGCCTTTTTCCCGCCAAAAAACCCTTTTTTTTTAAATCACGGGCATCCAAGGGCAAAACACGCCTGAATTGTGGGAAAATTTTATTTTTCATTAAGATTTGCCCGAAAAAAAATTTTTTTGTGCAAAAAAATATTTCCCCGACTTTATAAAAGTCTTTAAAAAAAAAATTTATATTTTTATATTTTTATATTTTTATTTTATTATATATATTATATATAAAATTTTTATATATATTATTTATATATTTTTATTTATTACCCACTCCAAAAAAAGGTAGCAAAGCAAATTTTAAGAAGATTTTAGATCGATAGTGCTAACATCCCACAAATTTTAAGATTATTGATTTTAACCCAAACACATGTTTCCACAAAAAAGATGCCCCGACCCGCAGCATGGGGGTTTCCAAAAATGCTGCTTCTGCTGCTGCCCCCTCTAAAATACACGGGTTTGACAATAAAAATTCGATGCAGTACACACCGATTTGGGAAAAAAAAAGTTTTGTCAGTTGCATCCCTTTAGGTAATGCGACACAATGTTTTCAAATGGAATTTGGGAAAAGGGGGTGAAAATGGGTATAATTCACCCCTGAGGAGGATTTTCAATGAAAAATCCAGGACCCATTTGAAAAAATTTAAAGTCTTGGCTGAGGAAAAGGCAGAGGAAATTTAATGTGGATAGTGTAAGGTACTTGCCTTTGGGAATGAAAATAACCCTGAAGTTAATCTAGGTGAAGTAGAGGGTTGGGTCATTTCGAATGTGGGAAAAAAATTGGGAGTTTATGGGGAAACAGAAATCTTAAAACCAAGACAGCAGTGCCTCAGTGTGCGCAACAAAGGCCCAAAAGATTTCCTTTGGGTTTATCTCAAGAAGTATAAGTAACAGAAAATCCCAAAATTATTTTACAGCTCTTTACATCATAGTGAGGCCTCTTTTTGATTATGCTGCTCAGTTTTTTGGGCCCCTTATACAGGTTTGGGAAAAAGACTCATTAGAGAAAAATTCAGAGAGAATTTACTAAAATGATTTCTGTGTAAGGGAAAAACCCCCCGTATGAAGATGACTTAAGCCTTAAATCTCCACTCTCTGGAGGGGGCGTTTGAATGAGGGGAGATATCATTGAAGTGTATAAGTGGGGTGACGGGCAAAAAACAAGGGAGAAATTAATAAAGGATGAGGGGGGTCGAACCAGGTAAAAACCAGGAAAAATGGGTTTAAGTTGGATAAATTTAGATTTAGAAAGGACATAGGTAAGTACTGGTTTTCTAACAGAGTTGTAGATGCGTGGAACAGTCTTCCCAGTGGGGTGATAGAGGCTAGGACCTTGGGTAGCTTTAAGAAGAGACTGGACAAATATATGAGTGGGAGGGGCTGGGTTTGATTGGTGTTGGGGGGTGCGGGAGTTGTTTCTTGAGTAGCTTTAGGTAGATGTCGTTTTGATAAGGACCTGCCTCGTATGGGCCAGTAGGCCTTCTGCAGTGTTCCTACATTCTTATGTTCTTACGTTCTTAATATTACAGAGAGTAAAATAAACAGGCTGCTACAGTGAAGAGTTCTATTCTCCTAGATACAGCACTTGACCTACTTATTATTCTCATTCCATTTTCAGCCAGACATGACATAAACCATTGCACTGATACTAGAATAAACCATTGCAGATGATACTAGAATCTACATAAGAGTGACATCCATGGAAAACACAACGAACCCTCAAGCTGATGTCAGCCAAGTTATCAAGCTGACTACTGACAACACTATGATGTTCAATGAGGACACATTTCAGTTTCTGTGTTACAGGAATGAGGAAATAAAAATAACATCGGAATACATGTTGTTTTTATTTCCACATTCAGATTAGATGGGAGGAACCTAGCTTGAAAAAACTAGATCTTTGAAAGAAAAAAAGAGAAATGCCAAGCCTTTAATGGCACTCTTCAAGTCACTCGCTCTCTCTGGGTTGAAAAACTGCTGTTTACTAAAGGCACCCTTCAAGTCAGGCAAAACTTGTAGGACTGTAAAATATACAGAGAACCTTCACCGTTCATATGATGTCGATCAAGCAACTAAATTACAAGGAGCACATGAAGTCTCTCACACTGTACTTCTTGAAATACAGGTGAGAAAGATACATGATAATCTACGTCTAGGAGATTCCGCAGGAAGTGGTCCCAGTTCTAAGAACATAAGAATGTAGGAACACTGCAGAAGGCCAACTGGCCCATACGAGGCAGGTCCTTATCAAAACGATCTCTACCTAAAGCTACTCAGGAAACAACTCCCGCACCCCCCAACACCAATCAAACCCAGCCCCTCCCACTCATATATTTGTCCAGTCTCTTCTTAAAGCTACCCAAGGTCCTAGCCTCTATCACCCCACTGGGAAGACTGTTCCACGCATCTACAACTCTGTTAGAAAACCAGTACTTACCTATGTCCTTTCTAAATCTAAATTTATCCAACTTAAATCCATTATTCCTGGTTCTTACCTGGTTCGATACCCTCAGTACTTTATTAATGTCTCCCTTGTTTATGCCCGTCATCCACTTATACACTTCAATAATATCTCCCCTCATTCTACGCCTCTCCAGAGAGTGGAGATTTAAGGCTTTAAGTCTATCTTCATACGGGAGGTTCCTTACACAGTAAATCATTTTAGTCATTCTTCTCTGTATGTTTTCTAATGAGTCTATGTCCATCCTGTAGTAAGGGGACCAAAACTGAGCAGCATAATCTAAATGAGGCCTCACTAGTGATGTATAGAGCTGTAAAATAACTTTTGGACTTCTGTTACTTATACTTCTTGAGATAAATCCAAGTAATCTGTTGGCCTTGTTGCGCACACTGAGGCACTGCTGTCTTGGCTTTAGATTTCTGCTTACCATGACTCCCAAGTCTTTTTCACATTCTGTATGACCAAGCTCTACTTCACCTAGATTATAGCTTCGAGGGTTATTTTCATTACCAAGGGCAAGTACCTTACAAGTACCTTTCTGCACCACAATATCACTAGATACGAATAAGAATGAGGTAGCAGAAGTCATGTCTCTAGTTAATGAAAAAGCTATCTTCATATTTTTATGAGCATTATTTACTATATTAAAACAGATATTTATGTTAATAACTGTAATGAAAACATCATGCTATATAGTAATATTTTTTTTTATATTTAGCTTATTGCTGGTAGCATCAGGTTTATGAATGGCTGTTGGGCAGTTGCTTTGCTTGTAAGGTAGTCTGTCAATTTTGGTGCTTGCTTGCGAATATGTAAAGCCCATCAGTGCACCTGCAAATTCAATTCTTCCTCTCTCTCTCTCTCTCTCTCTCTCTCTCTCTCTCTCTCTCTCTCTCTCTCTCTCTCCTCTCTCTCTCTCTCTCTCTCTCTCTCTCTCTCTCTCTCTCTCTCTCTCTCTCTCTCCTCAGCTTTGACAAAAGTAACGTCTCTTGCTTCTCAGCGCCAAGCAAGGCAACAACTCCACTATTCACCCTCTGTGTTGTGAGAGAAACTCATTTTGGTAATGTTCTCGTTGGTGATCTGATACATACATTTTGAATTTTGTTCTCTGCCAGATTTATTTAGAATTAGTGTTCTGACACTTGCTGGTTGCATGTCATGCATGATACACTATTTGGTTCAGGTTAATAGATTATCTCTAGATCTTTCTGTCTGTGTTATCTGTGCACAGTCATAATCACCACTAATAATTTGGGAGTTTTGTAACTTTTTGGAGGACAACCTGTTGTTCCCAGTTAGGTCGAATATGAGTGTTTCTCTCCTTACCTAATGCTACTTTGTTCCTTGTGGCTGTATTGCAGTGCTCATTACTGCCCTGTGCTCTAATCGTTCCTTTTTATAATGAAGGCTGTGAGTTATTCATTCTAACAAAAGTTAGATTAATTATGTCCTTATCTGGTTTGTCAATCTTATTCTATGTCGAGTCTCATGTTTTATATTACATTATACATACACTAAAATGTATTGTGTTTCAAAATAATATGACCCAATTTCAAAGCAAACTGCTTGGAAATCCGGTCCATCATTTTTAAGAACATAAGAACATAAGAACATAAGAAAGGAGGAACACTGCAGCAGGCCTGTTGGCCCATACTAGGCAGGTCCTTTACAATTCATCCCACTAACAAACATTTGACCTACTCAATTTTCAATGCTCAAGATAGCTCTGATGTGCAAGTCCCACTCAATCAACCATCCACTCATTGATTTTTCCAACCTAATTTTGAAACTACCTCAATTTCCCAGCCTAATAACAATATGAGCTGTTCTCCTACTAATGCTACTTGTTCCTTGTGCTGTATTGCAGTGCCATTACTTCCATGTCCTCTAAATCGTTCTATTTTAAATGAAGGCGTGGTTTTCATTCTAAATTCTAAACAGTTAGATTAATTATGTCCTTATAATCGTTTTCATTATACTTCATGTCGAGTCTCATTTTTTAATATACATTAACATACACATAAAAAGATACTTGGGGTTTCCAAAATATTGACAACAATTTCAAACAAACTGCTTGGAAATCGTCCACATTTTATAAGAACATAAGAAACATAAAAAACCCCTAAGAAAGGATGAAACACGCACAGGCCTGTTGCCCATACTAGGCAGTCTTTCAATTCATCACTCCACTAATCAAACATTTTGACCTACTTCATTTTCAATGCTAACCAATAAATAACCTATTTGCAAGGTCCCACTCAATATTCCAAACCATCCCACTCATGTATTTAATCCACCTATAATTGAAACTACCCCCAAGTTCCTAGTCTACAATAACCCAACTAGGTCAGACTGTTCCATCATCTAGCTATCCTATTTCCAAACCAATCTTTCCAATTGTCCTTTCTAAATACAAACTTATCTGAATTTAAATCCATTCTGCGGGTTCTCTCTTGGGAGAGATATTCTCAAGACCTTGTTAATAACCCCTTTATTAATACCTATCTTCCACTTATACACTTCGATCAGGTCTCCCCTCATTCTTCGTCTAACAAGTGAATGTAACATAAGAACATAAGAAAGGAGGAACACTGCAGCAGGCCTGTTGGCCCATACTAGGCAGGTCCTTTACAATTCATCCCACTAACAAACATTTGACCAACCCAATTTTCAATGCTACCCAAGAAATAAGCTCTGATGTGCAAGTCCCACTCAAATCCAACCCCTCCCACTCATGTATTTATCAACCTAAATTTGAAACTACCCAAAGTCCTAGCCTCAATAACCCAACTAGGTAGACTGTTCCACTCATCTACTACCCTATTTCCAAACCAATACTTTCCTATGTCCTTTCTAAATCTAAACTTATCTAATTTAAATCCATTACTGCGGGTTCTCTCTTGGAGAGATATTCTCAAGACCTTGTTAATATCCCCTTTATTAATACCTATCTTCCACTTATACACTTCGATCAGGTCTCCCCTCATTCTTCGTCTAACAAGTGAATGTAACTTAAGAGTCTTCAATCTTTCTTCATAAGAAAGATTTCTAATGCTATGTATTAATTTAGTCATCCTACGCTGAATGTTTTCTAACGAATTTATGTCCATTCTGTAATATGGAGACCAGAATTGAGCTGCATAATCTAGGTGAGGCCTTACTAATGATGTATAAAGCTGCAGTATGACCTCTGGACTTCTGTTGCTTACACTTCTTGATATAAATCCCAGTAATCTATTTGCCTTATTACGTACGCTTAAGCATTGCTGTCTTGTGATGAATGTGATTGCTGTCTTGGTTTAAGGTTGCTGCTTACCATAACCCCCAAGTCCTTTTCGCAATCTAAGAACATAAGAACATAAGAAAGGAGGAACACTGCAGCAGGCCTGTTGGCCCATACTAGGCAGGTCCTTTACAATTCATCCCACTAACAAACATTTGACCTACCCAATTTTCAATGCTACCCAAGAAATAAGCTCTGATGTGCAAGTCCCACTCAAATCCAACCCATCCCACTCATGTATTTATCCAACCTAAATTTGAAACTACTCAAAGTCCTAGCCTCAATAACCCAACTAGGTAGACTGTTCCACTCATCTACTACCCTATTTCCAAACCAATACTTTCCTATGTCCTTTCTAAATCTAGACTTATCTAATTTAAATCCATTACTGCGGGTTCTCTCTTGGAGAGATATTCTCAAGACCTTGTTAATATCCCCTTTATTAATACCTATCTTCCACTTATACACTTCGATCAGGTCTCCCCTCATTCTTCGTCTAACAAGTGAATGTAACTTAAGAGTCTTCAATCTTTCTTCATAAGGAAGATTTCTAATGCTATGTATTAATTTAGTCATCCTACGCTGAATGTTTTCTAACGAATTTATGTCCATTCTGTAATATGGAGACCAGAACTGAGCTGCATAATCTAAGTGAGGCCTTACTAATGATGTATAAAGCTGCAGTATGACCTCTGGACTTCTGTTGCTTACACTTCTTGATATAAATCCCAGTAATCTATTTGCCTTATTACGTACGCTTAGGCATTGCTGTCTTGGTTTAAGGTTGCTGCTTACCATAACCCCCAAGTCCTTTTCGCAATCTGTATGGTTAAGTTCTACATTATTTAACTTATAAGTGCTAGGGTTATGGACACTCCCGAGCTTCAGAACCTTGCATTTATCTACATTGAACTGCATCTGCCACTTTTCTGACCAAGAGTAGAGTTTGTCTAAATCCTCCTGAAGTTCCCTAACATCTACGTTTGAATCAATTATCCTACCTATCTTCGTGTCATCGGCGAATTTGCTCATATCACTAGTAATTCCTTCATCAAGATCATTGATATATATTATAAACAACAACGGGCCCATGACTGATCCCTGTGGAACGCCACTTGTTACTGATCCCCACTCGGATTTAACCCCATTTATGGACACTCTTTGCTTCCTGTCTGTGAGCCATGATTCGATCCACGAGAGCACCCTTCCCCCAATGCCATGAGCTGCTACTTTCTTCAACAGTCTTTGGTGCAGAACTCTATCAAATGCTTTACTAAAATCTAAGTAAACAATATCAAATTCTTTATCGTGGTCAACAGCCTCAAAAGCTTTACTGAAGAAAGTTAATAAATTAGTTAGACAAGACCGGCCTCTTGTGAATCCATGCTGAGTATCCTTAATCAAGCTATGCTTATCGAGATGGCTTCTTATAATCTCAGCTATAATTGACTCTAGTAATTTGCCTACTATTGAGGTCAGGCTTATTGGGCGGTAATTTGACGGTAACGACTTGTCCCCTGTTTTAAAAATAGGAATTACATTAGCCATCTTCCACATAACAGACACTACACCTGTTTGAAGAGATAAATTAAAAATATTAGTTAATGGTTCGCAGACTTCCATTTTGCATTCCTTAAGAACCCTTGAAAAAACCTCATCAGGACCCGGTGACTTATTTTGCTTCAGTCGGTCTATCTGCTTCACAACCATTTCACTAGTGACTGTGATGTTACATAATTTATCTTCTTCTGATCCGCTATAAAAATCAATTACCGGAATATTATTAGTATCTTCCTATGTAAAAACCGAGAGAAAATAATTATTTAAAATCGAGCACATTTCATCCTCTTTGTCAGTAAGTTGCCCATAGCTATTTTTAAGGGGACCTATCTTATCTCTGACTTTTGTTCTATAGACCTGGAAAAAACTTTTTGGGTTAGTTTTAGAATCCCTAGCAACTTTAATTTCATAGTCCCTTTTAGCTTTTCTTATCCCCTTTTTAATGTCCCTCTTAATGTCAATATACTGATTCATAAGCTGACCCTCGCCTCTTTTGATACGCCTATAAATTCCTTTCTTATGCCCTAGTAGATATTTCAGCCTATTATTCATCCATTTTGGGTCATTTCTATTTGATCTAATTTCCTTATAAGGGATAAACGTTCTTTGAGCAGCATGTATTGTGTTCAGAAAACTGTCATATTGATAGCTCTCTTCGTTACCCCAGTCAACAGATGATAAGTGTTCTCTAAGCCCATCGTAATCTGCTAAGCGAAAATCTGGGACTGTTACTGAGTTATCCCTACTATCATACTTCCATTCAATTCTAAATGTAATTGATTTGTGGTCGCTAGCACCCAGTTCCTCTGAAACTTCTAAATTATTAACAAGGGATTCATAGTTTGCCAGAACTAAGTCAAGCAGGTTATTACCCCTTGTAGGTTCTGTCACAAACTGCTTCAAAAAACAATCCTGAACTACTTCTAAGAAATCGTATGATTCTAAATTCCCAGTCAAGAAATTCCAAACAATATGACTAAAGTTAAAGTCTCCTAGAATTACTACATTATCGTGCCTTGTGGCCCTAACAATTTCCTCCCATAGTAGTCTCCCCTGGTCCCTATCTAAATTTGGAGGACGGTATATCACACCTAAAATTAATTTTTCATGCCCCTCTGAAAATTCTATCCAAACAGATTCTGTATGTGTTACTTCAGACTTAATACCCGTTTTTATGCAACAGTTCAAGCGATCTCGGACATACAATGCCACCCCACCCCCCTTCCCGGTACTTCTATCTACTTGGAACAATTTAAAACCCTGAATGTGACATTCTGCAGGCATGTCCCGACTTTTTGAATTGAACCACGTCTCAGTAATGGCAAATACATCTATGTTACCTGCACTAGCAACTAGTCTCAACTCGTCCATCTTATTCCTAGCACTGCGACTATTTGTGTAATATATACTTAAGGACCCTCCTTTCTCTTTACCATTCCTGCTCCTTTCTGTTATTCCACTAAACCTATTACTGTCCTTGTCAATTAGTGCCACTGGCTTTCCAATATCCACCTTATTTTGCCTATTACTAGTTCTCCTAGTACTCATGTTACTACCCTGCGACTTCACAGTTTTCCCGCCAAAACCCATACCACTAACTATTCCTAGTTTAAAGACCTAACAGCTCCCTCCACTGCGTTTGCCAGTGCTCCCACCCCACACCTAGATAAGTGAACCCCATCCCTGGCATACATGTCATTTCTGCCATAGAAGAGGTCCCAGTTGTCAATGAATGTTACCGCATTATCCTTACAGTATTTGTCCAGCCAGCAATTGACACCAATTGCTCTGGACAACCATTCATTTCCAACTCCTCTCCTATGCAAAATGCCACATATGACAGGTTTCCCACCCTTCCTCCTAATTATGTCTATTGCTGACCTATACCTGCTAATCAGGTCCTCACTCCTACGTCTGCCAACATCGTTGCCTCCAGCACTGAGACAGATAATAGGATGCTCCCATTACCTCTCATGATGTCATCCAGATTACTAACAATATCCTTCATCCCAGCCCCAGGAAAACACACTCTCTGTCTCTTACTCTCTATCCTTCAAACAGAATGCCCTATCCATGTACCTAATCTGGCTATCCCCAACAATAACAATGTTTTTACCTTCCTTGGCGTCGTCCGTCGTGATGCTCCGAGTAGTCGACTCACATTCGCCAGGTAGTATTACACCACTTGTAGAATTCGTCAAGACGTTCTCGATGGTCTTCGTTGGGGTTTCTAGGGATGTCTTACTCACGTCTGCCAATGTTTCTTTGGTGCTCGTTGTGGCATTCCCAGTAGAACACTCACATTCGTCAGGTAGCACCGAGAAAGGGTTGGAAGTTTCCACGGTAGTCTTCTGGTTTCTCGTTGTTTCTGCCTCTCCAACCGTTTTCTTGATCTTCAGCTTGGTTCCATGTTGCCCGACCACTGACCAAGCTCCCTCTTTAACCTGGGGACTCACAACAGAAGGATTACTACGAATCCTCTTGTTCTCCTCCGTTAATCGCCGTATCTCCATCTTAGCAACTCTGAGCTCTTCTCTCAGCTGCTGGTAAAGTTGCTCAAGAGAGGGCATCCTGGTACAGATTCACAGAGAGCACACAAACAGGTCTTCACAGAGCTAAGTACACGTCACCACTGAGCTAAGTACACGTCACCACTGAGCTAAGTACACGTCACCACTGAGCTAAGTACACGTCCACCACTGAGCTAAGTACACGTCACCACTGAGCTAAGTACACGTCACCACTGAGCTAAGTACACGTCACCACTGAGCTAAGTACACGTCACCACTGAGCTAAGTACACGTCACCACTGAACTAAGTACACGTCACCACTCAAAAGTACACGTCACCACTGACTATAATGCAAGACTATAATTATTTAAATTAAGGTTCCCAGACTTTTGCTAGTAAACTTCTATTCTTCTTGTTTTAACCTCAATTTATCTATGTATGAAACGTTAACAGAAGCCTCGTGCTAGAAAATGTCCCGCTCATTTAGAGTTGAAGAAACTAAATTTACTCCAGTGACGAGCCAGAAACACTATAGATGAGAAAAGTTTAGCAATAGGTTCATCTT
>NC_069411.1:73374900-73402546 GCF_026875155.1 Cherax quadricarinatus | reverse complement strand
TCTTCTTCACACACCCCCCCTTAACCTTCTGCTGTTGGCTCTTTCTTGACAGCTTGTTTATTCACCCCCCCCCCTATCCCTCATTATCCCTAGAACCATTAAACCCTACATTACCCCTTCCCTCTTTCCCTTATGACATACATCCTTTCTCCAAGATTTTACTCCTGTTCTTTGTCCTGGAGTAAGAACATCGTCCATCTCAGACGTTCCTGCAGTTCTCTTACGAGAACTCACCTCCCTACACACCTTGTCACCTGTCTTTTCCGCCCTATGGACCTCTGCCACAACGTTGTGCACATTAACATTAGTGCACACAGTATTCTTAACCTCCTGATCTTGCTGCACTGTCGCCTGCACCAGGTTACATCCGTCAACCTCCTGTCCCTCCTCAACGTCATGCAAAAAGGAACTAAGTACTTCCTCCAGCAAGCCATCCTGTTGGCCCGTACCCTCATCAGACGTCGATGTCGTCTGTTCCTTTTCAACTGTTAGTGTTACACTTTCCTCCATAGTCGTCACTCCATTGGCAAGGAATCTTGTTTGGCCTTACTCCTTCCTCCAACACCCCCAGAACATTCCTCTGATGTAAGATCACTGGTACCTGTTCCCTCCGTTCAGCTTTTTTATAGCATTGGGCCGCCATATGTTCAAAAGAACCACATAATCTGCAAGTCTTCCGCTGCCCTGAGTAGTACACGTAGACCTGCGTTCGGAAGACCTCCATAAATACGTATGATGGAATTGGCTGCCTCAACGTCATTTTCAGCGTAAATGATCCTTCAGGTAGCCCCTCATAAGGTCCATTTTGCCACACCCCCATCACTGCTGAGTGGATTTTTCCATAGCTGCTAAACACCGCCATCACATCATGCTCTGTCGCCTCAAAAGGCACGTTTCGTACTTTCACCCACGTCACATAGCTGGACACATCATGTAAGCAGACTTCCACCATAGTGTTCAGCCTTTTCTCTTGATATTTGTTGACTATGCTTGCGTAGAATCCTGCGTCTTTAAACTTGATGAAAATTCTCGACACACCATTTACTGCTACTCCATATAATTCTTCGGTCGGTATTCCATATATTTCACTGATGATGGCAGGCAGTAACACGTGCATGGTTGTTCCTGTAAGCGTGCCACGCACCAATTCCACACAAACAGTGCTCACCCGGCGTCCAATGCGATCCGCCATGTTGTAAGCACAAAACAGGAAAACAGCGCAGTAAACCAGTTGAATCAGGAGCTACTGCGCAGCCTGTCCGCACGGCCCAATAGCGATGCAATATTCGTGAAAATTTCATGACTGTCCTTAACATGTATCTCTTACCTATGTCTATCCTTATTCTTCGCTGCTTATTATGCACATGGTTCTGTAACTCAGGTGTTGTAAATGACTGCAGTATAATTAATAGATAACCAGAGTAATGTCATACACCATCACTTTTCTCTGAAAAGTAATTTAGAGCAATTGAAAATGTTTAAATGATAAATTAATAATTATTAATTATTATTATTATTATTATTATATATGTAACTGGTAGTGTGAAATGCTTCCACCCGTTACTTCTATGCAACTGTAAATATAGTTAAGGAATAATAAATATATATACACAGTAACATATGTCAATTATTACAATATCTATTAATATATGACGATTCTCGCTTGTTGATTTTCTGTTAATCAGAAAGTTCCAATGTTTATCTCTGATTTCTACTGCTGCTGCTGCAAGGTAATTAAGAGTACTCTAAGATAGTAAATGTGGTATTAAAACAGGTAAAGGTAATTAGACAAGTAATGGTTATTAAATGTCAAAAATGTTAAGAGTAAATTGAAATTATAGTAAAAATGATAATTATTAATTTTAGTCAGTAATATCAATTGATAGTATTTAAAAAAAATGAGGTAGTAATATGGACAGAGAAAGTATCAATTCAGCTAATGTTTAAGCAAACAATAGTAAATAAGAAAATTACATAAGGTGACTTATGATTACTAATAAAATCACAAAATGAGGTAGTTGATTATTTAATTACTAAGAGATTGTACAATGAAATTTGAACAATAATGGAGCAAAACATACACTACACTACGTAGGCTTTTAGGTTGGACATTGTTTAGTTATTCTCTGTAAGATTAGTATCCCTGAGAAATCGTGATAGATCATTCTCGTTCGTGATTGTGTACAGTTGACCTACATTTGTTTTCCTAACTAGAATTTTCCCATCCCGTGTGAAGCATTGGTGTATTGTGTCATTATTCTCCCGCTTAAGTTTTCTGACTCTATACAGGAGGTTCTGACGTTTTTTGGTAAGACACTCGTTTATGTATACCTCTTTCTTTACTTTAATAGATGCAATAATTAAGTCTTTTTTCTTGTCATGTGAGTGGAATCTAAGCATAACACTTTTTCTACCATGGGATCCTAGTAACCTGGCTTCTTTTATTTCTGACTCTGGTACAAAACACTTGTTTGGTCCTTTATGATCTGCAGAGTAATTTCTTTACTGTTTGTTTGGTTCATATCACTGGGAAAAAGTGGACTGTTAACTATTACTGCGTCCGATAGTTTATCTTGTTCAGTTTTATCTTCTTGGAGAGCAAAGTAGTCACTGAACTGGTTATCTAAGTTGTTCTTCCATTCTTTTACTGCTTTCTTCAACCTTTGTATTAAGAGATATTTATTTGTTGGGTATGGCTATCTATGACTGTTTGGATGGTCTTGTCACAGTTAGTCATTCCTGGTGTTGATAACTTTTGCTCAAGACTGAGGATTTTGTAAAGTAAAAGGACACAAGTGCAACTAATGTGACATTTATTGTAGCAACGTTTTCCTCTCCAGGAGCTTTATCAAGCCGTAATGGCTTGATAAAGCTCCTGGAGAGCGAAACGTTGTACAATAAATGTCACATTAGTTGCACTTGTGTCCTTTTACTTTACATATTGTCGGTAATTCTACCAACTTTATTACTGAGGATTTTGTTCTCGAGTTGTGTCATCCTGGTTTTGTTAGCGTCTCTCGAAGATTCATATTTTCAATAACTAAGGTGGAGATGCATGTCTTTAGGGTATCTGGATCGTTGGTCATACCTGAGAGACTACTTGGTAGGTTGAATCCGGGGAAGAGAGGGGAGGATGGGCTGGTGGCAGCCATGTTTGTTGTTATTGTTGTGGTGTCGCCTTGAGTGGTGGTGAGTGGGGTGGTTGCTGGGCCGGCGTCCTCCTGGCTACACTTGTTGAATAGTTGATTTTTCGGTGTTTTCTTGCTGGCCTTGGTGCTGTTTCCTCTTAGATTGCGCCTCATAATACTACAGGAATTGTTGTAGTTAAGAAGAAGTTGTAGTTATACAAAGCTTAGGGTTACGTTGTTCGGCTGGCAGCGGGGTGTTGCTTTCGGTTTGTGGGCAGTCTTCCTTTGATCTCTATTATTTTCGATTTGTAGGCTTCACTGTTGGTAATCTTTGGTCATTCTGGGTGCTACGTTGGGTAGTGCAGTTTTGCTTGTAACTAGGTCATCATAGGAGCATTGGTAACTCTGATAGTTGGAGAAAAGTATGGAGCTTGGAAGTCGCTGCTGCCGCTGCCGCTGCCGCTGCCGCTCAGTGTGATCAGAGCTAATGTCTCTTTTTCAAGAGTGGCATAGCTTTTCTGATGTCACTTGAGATCAGAGGAGAAAATATCAAATGGGATGGAGTGTGTCACTGGCTAAGAACTTTTGCAAAAGCACATCTATAGCATAATCACTCTCATCTATATACAAAGAGAACAGGAGATTGACAGAGGTGCCTCGCCCAGACATTCTTTGAGAAACTTCTTGCTGGGTGCTAGGAAAAGTAGAGTAGTTAAATAGGTGGGATGAGTCATAGTGTCACCTCCAGTGCCAGGCAGCCAGCGTGAAGAAGTAGTGAGCCCTGAGCAGGTGTTCGAGTGTCTGACTTCCGCTGGTGCCACATATTTGTCCTTATTAATCGACATTTATATGTAGATGAACAATCCACGGTGCGGGTGGGGTTAGAACCCGTGACAAATGAGTCGTAAATGAACAAATGACTTTCTACACAGAATCTGACACGGATCTTAAGTGTTCAGTATACATAAAAAAACAGAATGTCACTTAATAAAAATCTGCCTGTAGGTGCTCTGTGGTGGTGGTGGTGGTGGTGGTGGTGGTAGTGGTGGTGGTGGTGGTGGTGGTGGTGGTAGTGGTGGTGGTGGTAGTGGTGGTGGTAGTGGTGGTGGTAGTGGTGGTGGTAGTGGTGGTGGTGGTGGTAGTGGTAGTGGTGGTGGTGGTGGTGGTGGGGTGGTAGTGGGTGGTGGTGATAGTTGTGATGGTGGTGGTGGTGGGAATGGGGGTAGTGGTGGTTGTGGTGGTATTTGGTGGTGGTGGTGCGGGGTTGTGGGGGTAGTGGTGGTGGTGGTGCTGATTGTGGTGGTAGTGGTGGTGGTGGTGGTGGTGGTGGTAGTGGTGGTGGTGGGGGAGATGGTAGTGGTGGTAGTGGTGGTAGTAGTGGTGGTGGTAGTGGGGGTGGAGATGGTAGTGGTGGTAGTGGTGGTGGTGGTAGTGGTGGTAGTGGTGGTGGTGGTAGTGGTGGTAGTGGTGGTGGTGGTGGTAGTGGTGGTGGTGGTGATGGTAGTGGTGGTGGTGGGGGTGGTGGTGGTGGTGGTGGTGGTGGTGGTAGTTGTGGTGGTGGTGGTGGAGATGGTGGTGGTGGTGGAGATGGTGGTTGGTGGTGGTTGGTGGGTGGTGGTGGTGGTTGTGGGTGGTGGGGGTTTTGTGGTGGTGGTGGTGGTGGTAGTGGTGGTGGGGGTTAGTTGTGGGTGGTGTTGGTGGTGGAGTTTTGTGGTGGTGGGTGGTGGTGGTGGTAGTGGTGGTGGTGGTAGTTGTGGTGGTGGTGTTGGTGATGGTGATTATGGTGGTAGTGGTAATGGTGGTGGTAGTGGTGGTTGTAGTGGTAGTGGTAGTGGTGGTGCCTAGATACCTACCAGAATGTGTGAAGTTTTAAATTATTGAACTTCAGAGTCAGAATATCAGTGAAGTATATAACTTATACAAACACAGTGACTTACTAATATACACTGAGTGATCATTAGTTACTGTATTCCTAATAAATTATTTCCTTACAAGTTAGGCTGTTCCGGACTAATGGCATTGTTATACAACTCTAGCTCATTAGAAAAGTCTCCATTTCCTTGGACTAGGAGAATCAGACACACATAACTAGCATGTATGGTGTAAAAGGCCGAGCTCTAGCTCCTTAGACCAAAAGAATACTTTCTAGGCTTGATAACAGAAAACACTGACGTCAAATAGACAGGATCTTATTGTTTCAATGCATATAAAGATTCACTTAATTGTTCTATCATATAATTCTAAAAGATCAACCTATTGATAAACTTTTCTCATCTATGGTGTTTCTGGCTCGTCACTGGAGTAAATTTAGTTTCTTCAACTCGAAATGAGCGGGACATTTTCTAGCACGAGGCTTCTGTTAACTGAGGTTAAAACAAGAAGAATAGAAGTTTACTAGCAAAAGTCTGGGAACCTTAATTTAAATAATTATAGTCTTGCATTATACAGATTGTTTAAAAATGATGGACCGGATTTCCAAGCAGTTTGCTTTGAAATTGGGTCATATTATTTTGAAACTCAATACATTTTAGTGTATGTATAATGTAATATAAAACATGAGACTCGACAGAGAATAAGATTGACAAACCAGATAAGGACATAATTAATCTAACTTTTGTTAGAATGAATAAATCACAGCCTGCATTATAAAAAGGAACGATTAGAACACCGGACAGTAATGAGCCCAATGGAAATAAGTCACTCTGTCTGACTTTTTTGGGTTATCCTAGGTTCTCTACACATATGCTGCTATGTATGATAATTCTATGTAACTGTATTTGTGTATACCTGAATAAATTTACTTACTTACTTACTTAGCACTGCAATACAGCCACAAGGAACAAAGTAGCAGTAGGTAAGGAGAGATACACTCATATTCGACCTAACTTGGGACAACAGGTTGTCCTCCAAAAATTTACAAAACTCCCAAATTATTGAATATGAGTTCAGCAACTTCCAAATTCTGATTATGACTGTGCACAGATAACACAGACAGAAAGATCTAGAGTTAATCTATTAACCTGAACCAAATAGTGTATCATGCATGGCACGCAACCAGCAAGTGTCAGAACACTAATTCTAAAAAAATCATTGTCCTCTTCGCTTTCGGGCTGAGTGGACGCACTGCGCAAACAGCTCCTGCTTTCTCTGGTGCGCAACTTCCTGTTTTCACCAAGATGGCTGCCAGCTACCGCAGGAGGAGCAACACCGTGTGTGTTGACCTTGTTAAAGGGGCAATTTGCCCTACGAATGCCTCTGTTTTATTACCAACGATTATACGGGACACGTTTGGCATTGAAGTTGAAGAATTACACGGAATAGCACTTAATGGTTCATTAATGGTTCATCGCGAATCTTCATAAAGTTCTGCACAGTGGAGGCATATGAAAGGACGGTGACTCAGTACCAGGAGAAGAACATCACCGTATTATCTGGTCTGGAGGTACACCTGCGGGATGCCTCAAAATACTACACCTGGGTGAGGATCCGCAACGTTCCTTTCGAGGCAGACGATGTGGATATCAGAGAGACTTTTCAAAGATATGGTGAGGTGCATGCTATAACTTTAGTTCGATGGACGGAGGGAATCGATGAAGGGTTGCCGGCTGGATCTTACACCGTCAAGATGTCTTTAAGAAGACCTATTCCATCGTATGTTGTCCTGGAGGATTTTAGGACACAGCTGTATGTGACCTACGGGGGAAAAACGCAAGACGTGTCGCCTGTGCGGCGCTTTTGACCACATGGCGGTGGATGTGGTAAAGCATCAGCGCCGCGGCCTTTTGGGAACGGCAAGTAGTCACAGAGTCTCAGGGGGAAACCTCTGCTGAAGACTTTGAGTGCAGCAGGCAAAGGTAATTGGGGGGATGAAGTAAAAGGGCGTGTTAGAGAATTGTGTGACACTCCCAGTGGCTTCGGATGCCCCCCCGCAAACGGGCCCGGGAGTTGAGCAGTAGCCTGGGGGGGGTGGGAGAGACCGGTGATCCACAGGAGTTATCTACGCCCCTACAGGAGATGATTAAGTCTTTCCTGGACGTGCCTGCGGAGGAGAACCCCATCTACAGACAGGAGAATTCTGATGGTTGAGAAGGACTTGATTGAGCAGATTCCAGAGCCTCTTGGGTGAGAGCCTTGGCAGGGTTGCAGTTGCTACAGGTGGAAGCTGAGGTGCACAAGGGGAATGGAAATACTGATATGGAAATTGAGGGCACATCTAGAAAGAGGGCTGGAGGCTCGTCGGATGAGGAGGTTATAAACACCAGCTCAGCATACGGGGAAGAAGACGTGGGCGGGAGGATTAAGAAGGGGCAGGGTAGTGCACAGGGGGGGGGGGGGGGTACAGGCGGGAAAGAGTGCACGGGAAAAGACAGAAGCAGCAAAAAGTGGAACAGACAGGACACATAGAGGAGACATAGAGGAAAGCCACCCTTTCTGAATCTTTAAGTGTCTAACAATAAACGTGAATGGCCTTAGAGCTGACGGTAAACGAGTATGGTTGGAGGATGTTTTGTGGCGTTTTAACATTGATGTGTGTTTTATTCAAGAACACAATTTCAAGTATGGCAGAGAGTTGAGGCTGAACGGTTTTAGGATGTATGTTGGTAGTTCAGGGAAATTAAAGGGTGGGGTGGCAGTGGCAGTGAGGGAGTCCAGCCCATTCCACGTGCTCAAGTGGGAAGAGGGAGGGGAGGGTGGTGAGGGTGGAGGGGATATGGGGTGAGATTAGATTATGTTTTCTGGGGATATATATGCCGGCAGATAGTAACATACGGGTAAAGGTGAATTTTGTAAGGGAGGTTTTGCTTTTCTACATGCGGGGTTTACCAATGGTTTCTATAATAGGTGGGGATTGGAATTGTGTAATCAGGAATCAGGATGTGGAGCCGAGAGGGGCAGGGTGTGTGCTTGGGGTATTGAGGGATTTGTTGGGGGATGCAGGGGTTTATGACATAGTCAGGGGCGATGGGTAGAAAGTAGAGCACACGTTTATGCGGAGGGGTTATGCGGCCAGGTTGTATCTTATATTATATATAACTCGAGATATAACAGTAGAACGTGTAATGACGATAGATTTAGGTTTTTCGGACCATCGTGCCGTTTTGGCAGAGATGGCATGGGAAGGGATGGTTCGTAGGTATGTGGGTTATTGGAAAATGAATGTGAGGCTACTTCAGGGAGAGGGGGAGGGGTTGTTTTTTAGGGAATGGTGGAAGCAACTATGGGAGGCTCGCAACGAAGAGGAGGATGTCTTGGAATGGTGGGAGAAGCACGCTAAATTGCAGATTAGGGAGTATTACCAGCATAGAGGATGGGATGAGGCGAGGTGGAGGTATGGTTTACAGAAATATTTAGAGGGGCAGCTAAATGATTGTTATGAAAGGGGAGGGGGGGATAGACATGGATAAATAGAGGTTTTAAGGGGAAAATTGAGGGATATACAAAATTCTCGTTTTGATGCGATACGTGTGAGGGAAGGTTTAGAGGAGGTTCTATGGGGTGACAAACCGTCAGGATGTGTTTTGAGGAGATTTAGGAATAGGCAACAGATGACCACGATTATGGGTTTAGAGGTGTGTAAAGAGGTGGGGGGATATAGGGTGGGGCAGGTACTTAGTACCACCGATGGAATGAGCAATTATGCTGATCATTGGTTATTATTATTATTAAAGATTCGCCGGTATTCTCCCGGCCCGGGCCTTTTCCAAGTGGTGGCCCGGCCGCTGATCATTGGTTTAGGGGGAAATTTAAGCAGGGGGAGGGAGGAGAGAGGGAGGGAGAGATTCTGGGAGAAGGAATTCGAGGTTTTTTAGGGAAGGAGGAGAAAGCGGTAATGGAGGGTAGGATCAGTGAGGAGGAGGAGGAGGAGGAGGCGGTAATGGGCTTGAGTAGGGGAAAAGCACCGGGCATTGATGGAATTCCTAATGATTTCTATATTACACATTGGGATTGTATGAAGGAATGCCTGGTCCTGTTGTTTAAATGTATGAAGGAAAGGGGAGTGTTGGGGGAATCGCAGAGCATGGGGGTAGTAGTTTTTGTCTATAAGGGAGGGGGGGAAAGACCTTAGGTGCTTATAGGGCAATCTCCCTCATGTGTGCAGATTATAAAGTTTTTGCGAAGGTTTTAGGTAACCGTATGAAAAAGGTGCTTGACGAGTCCTACATAGAGGTCAGTGTGGGATTCCAGGTCGAAGTATTTCGTGAGGGACATGGAAGAATTAAGGATTTTGTGGAGGGAAGACAAGGGGGGGGATCTTGGGGATTGTTGGAAGCAGGCTTATGACAGTGTAGATAGACATATGTTGTGGAGTATTTACAAAAACAGGGTTTTGGGGATGAGATTGTGCGCCCGGGCGACTACTTTGTATACGCCTGCAACGGTAAGGGTACAGGTTAATGGGAAGTTAGGGTTGCGGTGCAGATGGGGATGGGTTTGCGACAGGGTTTTCCCCTTGTCTCAAATCCTTTTTGCATGCATGAGGACCCTTTTTATAGGCTTATAGAGGAAGGAGTGTGGGGGAACAGGGAGGGGGTGGGACATGGGAGATGTGGTATTGTGGGGTTGTGGATGACACCACAGTTTTGGTGTTTTGGGAGGGGAAATAGGATTGGGGAATGTGGGACGTATAATTTGAGATTTTTGGGGGGGGCGCAGGGCATGAGGGTTAATGGAGCAAAGTCAAAGTTATTAGAAGTAGGCACGTGGGTGGGGGGGGGAGCAGTATGGGTGGAACGTAGTGGATAGAATTAAGATATGTGGGGTTGTGTATTGGCGGACGCTA
Source organism: Cherax quadricarinatus (assembly GCF_026875155.1). Taxonomy (NCBI): domain Eukaryota; kingdom Metazoa; phylum Arthropoda; class Malacostraca; order Decapoda; family Parastacidae; genus Cherax; species Cherax quadricarinatus. The sequence continues at coordinate 73,392,637 of NC_069411.1, read as the reverse complement.
GGGAGGCGCAGAGAATAAATTCAAAGGAAGTTGTGAGTAGAGCGATGGGTAGGGTGCGCGGGTGGAGGGCTGGGGATGTAAACATTGCAGCAGAGGGGGGTGGTAGTAAATACACTTGTGTACAGTAAAGTGTGGGGCGTGGCAGAAAAAATATCCCCTGAGGTCGTGCGATATTCAGGAGCTGGAGAGGGTAGTTTTGAGGTATGTGTGGGGATATGGGAAGCCATGGCTTTTGGAAGGAGGTGGTGATGATGGGTGTAAAGGCAAGGGGGGATAGGTCTTATACCTTTGGACACACGAGGAAGGCAGTGTATGTGAAGCAGCGGTATTTGAGGGTGGGAGGGGAGAGGGGTATAAGGGTGGGAGAGGTCATGGAGGACGTGCAAAAATGGGTGGAAGGGGGAAAGGCACTACTGGAGTGTGAAGATATGGTGCGAAATTTGTTGGCAGTAAAGGAAGCAAAAAAAAATGAGGGTAAGTAGGCTGGGGAGGACAGGTTGGGAGGGTACAGTTTATACAGGGAGTAGCTACATACCCGATGTATGATTGGAAGGGCATTTGGGAGGATTTTCCCGGGAAAATCAGATTAAAGCCAAGGGTTCGTGAAGTGTTTATAGATTCTTTATGGGAATTCTAGCCACAAGGTCAGTGCTATATAGAATGGGTTATGTAGGTGCTGGCACTTGCTTGCATTTTTGAGGAAGAGGAGACAGCTTTTTTATGCCATATATTTTTGTGAGAACTTGGGTTTTGTAAGGGCATGGTTAGCGAGAGTTCTGGGTATAGTGGCGGGAGGGGGGAGAAACATTTCGACTTTGAGGGCTTTGCATTTTGATGTGGAGGGGTTTCCAAGGACATTCGGAGGGCAGCGATGTATGTAGTGGCAGATTTTTTGTATGTGTCTTGGTGCATGCGGGAGGTGGGGGGTGAATGTAGGGTGCGGGCGCTTGCGGCGAGTGTGTATCGTACAGTATGCAGAAATAGGCTACTATATGGGAGGTTGTGGGTAAATAGTTTTCCCTTGGGTTATCGTAATCTGACGGTAGGTGTAATGATGGGGTTGGTGTAGTTTAGAGCTGGATTGGGCTGTTTTTTCTCCCTAAACTGGCATTTTTTGTTCTTTTTTGAGATTAGTGGAGGATGGAAAGGGGGAATAAAAATGTGTGGTAGTGGAGCATATCGGTGTAATGTGTTGAGGGGGGGGGGGGGGGGGGGTGGGGGGGGTGAACTGGTGACATTTGGTTAAGAGACAGGGGTTTTATGACTTTCGACGTCAGGTACGAACTTGAGCATGGAAGGGAACGTGAGTTGTGTTTTTTTAATACAGATAGCATGGGGTCAGGGGATGGCAGGGGGTGGCTTTCTGAAGTGTCTTTTGCCAGGTTGGTTTTGTTAATGATTGAGGTAGTACTGACCCGGGACATGTTTTATTAGGAGCCATAAGTTATATTGTGTAACTTAGTGCGTGACAGAGTAAGTCTGATATTGCTCTGGAACATTGTTAATAAATATATATATCTTGTTGAACATAATATATAAAAAATGAGAATATGTATTAGTGAGTGAGTTACAATTGTGTACTGTTACCATATTAGTTGGTATTCTTCACTTTGTCAAAAAATTACTACTATATATTGTTATAAGTTATTTATGTTAGTTCTTATTTTATACGTTTTAAGTGAACAAATGTAAGGTGTTGTGACGTCTAGTGCAAGTGGCATTTATCTTGCACTGGGGAAAAGGGGAAGTGTAAAGTAAATATGAAATTTGGGTCATAACGAAATGTCATTGGATATATGTACACTGTATTTAGAAGACGGGAAGGATTGTGAGGATTGTCAATATATGTATTAATTCTTATGTAAATTTCATGGAACTCAGGGTGATAATAATGTACACCTATTAGTCGGATGATAAGTATTGAATTATTATGCTTATTGTAATATAATTTTGTTGATGAAATGTATAATCTGGTTTTTAGCTTTGGGTAAAGAGATAAAAAGCATAGGGGATGGGGGATATTTTGTAAGCACAAAGATGAATCAGCAGTATGTATTTAGAAAATGTAACAATTTTATTTTTCTGTGGCGGAGACGATAAGGGGTTCTCATATTCCTTTGTTATTGTACCTTAATGTATTTTTAAATTTTAATGACTGATGGAGGTTATGAGTGGTGACGGCAGACACAGTTACTAGGCTTGTGGGGGAGGGTGAAGAGTCAGCGGTAGTGCACGATATTGATTGTTATCATGGGGTATATGAGGGTTAGGGTGTGGATTGGTTTCTTTCTATTCTTTCTAAATGACCAAACCACCTCAACAACCCCTCTTCAGCCCTCTGACTAATACTTTTAATAACTCCACACCTCCTAATTTCTACACTCCGAATTCTCTGTATAATATTTACACCACACATTGCCCTTAGACAGGACGTCTCCACTGCCTCCAGCCGCTTCCTCGCTGCAGCATTTACAATTCAAGCATTCGAGCTACATTCCCTTCTTTGCCTCCATGGATAACGTGTTTTGTCTCCACATACACCTCAACGCACCACTCACATTTTTTTCCTTCATCAATTCTATAGTTAACCTCATCTTTCATTAACCCATCAGCTGACAAGTCAACTCCCAAATATCTGAAAACATTCACTTCTTCCATACCCCTTCTTTCTAATGTGATATCCAATTTTCCTTTATCTAAATCGTTTGATGCCCTCATCACCTTACTCTTATCTATGTTCATTTCACTTTCTACCTTTACACACACTCCCAAATTCGTCCATTAACCTTTGTAACTTTTCTTTAGAATCTTCCAAAAACACAGTATCATCAGTAAATAACTGTCGACTCCCATTTTGTATTTGATTCCCCATAATTTGGTGCCACCCCTTTCCCCAACACCCTAGGATTTACTTCTTGTACAACCCCTTGTATAAATATATTAAACTACCATGATGACATTACACATCCCTGTCTAAGACCTACTTTTACCGGGAAGTGATCTGCCTGTCTTACCCTAACCTGAGCCTCACTCTTTACATCATTAAGTGGCTTACTACATGTTTCAGACACTTGCAACATCTGCCGCATTGCTCCCCTATCCACTCTATCATATGCCTTTTCTAAATCCATAAATGCAATGAAAACTTCCTTACCTTTATCTAAATACTGTTCACATACATGCTTCAATGTAAACACTTGATCTACACATCCCTACCACTCTAAAGCCTCTTTGCTCATCTGCAATCCTACTCCCTGTCTTATCTCTAATTCTTTCAATTATAACCCAACTGTACACTTTTCCTGGTATACTCAGTAAACTTTTCCCATGTTTATATAACATATATATATATATATATTATATAATATATATATATATATATATATATATATATATATATTTTTTTTTTTATTTTTTTTATTATCACACCGCCGATTCCCACCAAGGCAGGGTGGCCCGAAAAAGAAAAACTTTCACCATCATTCACTCCATCACTGTCTTGCCAGAAGGGTGCTTTACACTACGTTTTTAAACTGCAACATTAACACCCCTCCTTCAGAGTGCAGGCACTGTACTTCCATCTCCAGGACTCAAGTCCGGCCTGCCGGTTTCCCTGAATCCCTTCATAAATGTTACTTTGCTCACACTCCAACAGCACGTCAAGTTTTATAAAGTTTTTCTTCTTCTCTTTTTTAGTAATTGTATACAGGAGAAGGGGTTACTAGCCCATTGCTCCCGGCATTTTAGTCGCCTCATACGACACGCATGGCTTACGGAGGAAAGATTCTTTTCCACTTCCCCATGGACAATAGAAGAAATAAAAAAGAACAAGAGCTATTTAGAAAAAGGAGAAAAACCTAGATGTATGTATATATATATTCTTTTTTACCTCCATGTTCCCAGATTTCCACATAACAATTTATATAGTGAAAATTTATTTTATTCATACGCGTTCTCTCTCCATATTCCCTTTACTATATTACACCAATCATTCCTCTTCCTACTTGCACCCACTCTTTAATCAAAATAAAGTTCTTTATATTCTGCTAGTGCATTATTAATACTCATTCCTCATGGATATGCTTATTATAAAAAAAACACGCTACGCCACCAGCTAATAGCTGTTTATATCCTTTTCTGGCTATTTAGTTAATGCATTCTTAACACTTCTCTCTTACTAGTTTGCAATCTAGTACTTTTACAATAAATAGCAATGTAGCTAATGTAGCTATTGCTTAACTACTACTACTATGAATAAAAAAACAACTCGTTATTCATTGTTCACTGCATCTTACCTCGTACTCTCATTTGTCCTCTTATTCTAACAAAAAGGTTTAGCAATACGTAAGAACTATTGTAAATGCATAATAAAAAGATTTAACTGAAACACAGCTTAGGCCTGACGCTCTAAGCTTACCTACTATGTGCAACTTCTGGGTATCTTCTACTTTGTAGACGTTTCGCCATCCAGTGGCGTTATCAATTTATGTGGAAAAAAGACACTTATGTACAGTTCAGAGGTAACTGAAGAGGCCACACGTGGCGATATGTTAATTCTAAATGTTCTGAACGGTACATAAGTCTCTCTTTTCTTCCACATGTCGGTATCACCGGATCATTTTTCATTTATCAGTGCAATACCTGGACATAATCTGAAGACTGCAGTATGTAGAAAAGAGTGAAAGAAGTCATGAGACCCTCAGCCTAGACTCAGAGCACCGTAGTCTGTGATGCACAGGGAGTCTTCAAATTATACGTATCCTGATATTGCAGATGTCTAATTCATCTTGTCTGAATTGTATACCATTGATATACAACTAATCAAACACAGCAACGTCAGGGAATCTTAGTAGAGAGAGGTTATCACTGCAAACTACCTGCCAACTCCTGACCCAACTCTTAATCATGACCTACGACCACTGGGAAATCCCACCTACCAGTGACAGTGCCTTCGTGTACTACACCTCATCTGACGCCAGTATATAAGATTCAGTCCTGCCTATTCTTCACATTTTTCAGGAGTACGGTGTTTATCACTTGCTTCTAGGCTGAGGGACTGATTACCTCGTCTTCAGATAATGTCCTTGTATTGTAATAATAAAGGTACTGAACGGTGGAACGTCTACAAAGGTACTCAGATGCTGCGCATGTGTTTTTGTGGTGGTGGTTGAGATGACCTGCCAAGATCAAGGGATGAGCAAACTCACATAAAGGGAGTGTGACAATAGGAGCTTCGAAGTATGACCTGACCTGACCTGGCACAGTAGAGTGTGGCCTGACAACATCAAGAATAAGAGTGAACTGACATCACCTATGAAGAATGTGAACTGATATTACGTGAGTAATTGAGATCTGACATCAGGGGAGCTGTGTAATATGAAACATTTGGAATGATTGTAACCTGACAATATCTGGGAAGTGTGTAACCTGACAATATCTGAGAAGTGTGTGACCTGACAATATCTGGGAAGTGTGTGACCTGACAATATCTGAGAAGTGTGTGACCTGACAATATCTGGGAAGTGTGTGACCTGACAATATCTGGGAAGTGTGTGACCTGACAATATCTGGGAAGTGTGGTAACCTGACAATATCTGAGAAGTGTGTGACCTGACAATATCTGGGAAGTGTGTGACCTGACAATATCTGGGAAGTGTGTATGACCTGACAATATCTGGGAAGTGTGTGACCTGACAATATCTGGGAAGTGTGTGACCTGACAATATCTGGGAAGTGTGTGACCTGACAATATCTGGGAAGTGTGTAACCTGACAATATCTGGGAAGTGTGTGACCTGACAATATCTGGGAAGTGTGTGACCTGACAATATCTGGGAAGTGTGTGACCTGACAATATCTGGGAAGTGTGTGACCTGACAATATCTGGGAAGTGTGTGACCTGACAATATCTGGGAAGTGTGTGACCTGACAATATCTGGGAAGTGTGTGACCTGACAATATCTGGGAAGTGTGTAACCTGACAATATCTGGGAAGTGTGTAACTGACAATATCTGGAAGTGTGTAACCTGACAATATCTGGGAAGTGTGTGACCTGGCAATATCTGGGAAGAGTGTCACCTGACAATATCTGGAAGTGTGTGACCTGACAATATCTGGGAAGTGTGTGACCTGACAATATCTGGGAAGTGTGTGACCTGACAATATCTGGGAAGTGTGTGACCTGACAATATCTGGGAAGTGTGTGGGAGGGGAAATAGGATTGGGGAATGTGGGACGTATAATCAAGATCTTTGGTGGGGCGACAGGGATGAGGGTTAATGGGGCAAAGTCAAAGTTATTGGAAGTAGGTACGTGGGTGGGGGGGGGGTAACTGTATGGGTGGAATGTAGTGGGTAGAATCAAGATCTGCGGGTTGTGTACATGGCGGATGCTGGGGAGGCACAGAAAATAAACTCTAAGGATGCTGTGAGTAGAGCGATCGGCAGGATGCAAGGGTGGAGGGCCAGGGATATAACATTGCAGCAGAGGGTGGTGGTAGTAAACACATTTGTGTATAGTAAAGTGTGGGGAGTAGCAGAAGTATATCCTCTGAGGTCGTGTGATATTCGGGAACTGGAGAGGGTGGTTTTGAGGTATGTGTGGGGTTATGGCAGGCCATGGCTAAGGAAGGAGGTGGTGATGACAGCCGTGCGGCAGGGTGGGCTGGGTCTTATACCTTTGGACACACGAGTGAAGAGAGTGTATGTGAAGCAACGGTACCTGAGGGCGGGAGGGGAGAGGGGTATAAGGGTGGGAAAGGTCATGGAGGATGTGAGGAAATGTTGGAAGGGGAAGGCGTTATTGGTGTGTGAAGATATGGTGTGTAATTTGTTGACAATACGGGATGCAAGAAAAGTAAGGGTCAGTAAGCTGGGGAGAACAGATAGGCAGGGTGGGGTGCTACAGGGTGTAGCTACATATCCGATGTATGATTGGAGTGGCATTTGGGAAGATTTTAGGAAGATTAGATTAAAGCCTAGGGTTCATGAAGTGGTATATAGATTTTTTATGGAAATTCTAGCTTCAAGGTCGGTGCTGTATCGAATGGGGTATGTAATGATGGCACTTGTTTACATTGTGGGGAGGAGGAGACGGCGTTTCATGCTGTATATTTTTGCGAAACTTGGGGATTGTAAGGAAATGAATGATTAGCGAGGGTCCTGGGTATAGTGGCGGGGGGGGGGGGGGGAGAGAAGCATTTCGACTTTGAGGGCTTTGCTTTTTGATATGGGCGGGGTTTCCAAGGACATTCGGAGGGCAGTGATGTATGTGGTGGCAGATTTTTTGTACATGTCTTGGGGTATGAGGGAGGTTGGGGGTGAGTGTAGGGTGCCGGCGCTTGCGGCGAGTGTGTATCGAACGGTTTGCAGGAATAGGCTATTATATGGGATGTTGTGTGTAAATAGTTTTCCTTTGGGTTATCGTAATCTGACGGTAGGTAAAATGTTAAGGTTGGGTGTAGGTTAGAGCTGGAATGGGTTTTTTTCCCGTGGAGAGTGAATGTGGAAAGTGGGGTGGTGGTAGTGGGTTGTGTGTGTAAGTTTTCAAGTATGAGGGGGGCTATTTCAGGAAAGGTGTGAGTATGAATAGGGAGGTGGGGGTTGGGTATGTGTCGGGGGGATGACAGGGGGGGGGGGGGGATTCTGAGGTGTTTTGGGACCTGGTTTTTGGTTTTTTATTTGTGGACGAATCGGGTTTAATATAATTGTTCAGGAATTTTTTTAAACAATTTGATTTTGGCGATACCGGTGTTAGAATAAAACTGTTTACATTTTTTTATATATGTTTTGCTTTTTAAATTTTGCTTTATGTAGTTTTTTTTTTATGTTTTATATGCCTATGAATGTTGTTTTCCTTATTTTTGGAAAAAGCTACATATTTGGTTAGGGTTAACTATTTTTTGTGCACTCTTGTAGCCCGAAATCAGGTTTGGTTTTTCTCCGGTGGGTAAAAGAGGTCTGACTGGGGTGGAGGTGTTGTATTTTGAAGGATGTGACGGTATCCAATGCTCTTTTGAGCTGGTACCTATGATGAAAAGTCATGGTAGTGAATTCAGGTTTCACTTTGGTTTTTAGTTGTACGAATAGTATCAAATTTCTCCCCGAGTGGTTTTTTTGTTTGTGTTTTTTTTGATTTTTTCGTTACAGATGAAAATTTTCGGGGGTTTTTTGTGTGTGTGAGTTGCGTACACGCAGATTTAAAAATTTTTCATTGTTAAAAGTGCAGTGTTAAAATGTGCAGTGTTAAAAAATGTGCAGTGTTAAATGTGCAGTTTTAAAAAATTTGGCAGTGTTAAAATGTCAGTGTTAAAATGTGCAGGTTAAAATGTGCAGTGCGTTAAATTTTGTGACCTGTTTGTCTTATATAGTATGGGGACGACCCGTTATGTGTTCTTGTATTTTTCATTTGTGATGTGGAATAGCAGTCGGTTTTTTAACTATTTGATGTATTAAGAAAATGAACAATGGTGAGATGATGTACAATATGGTGAAATGGGGGTTAAAAGGGGGGTTAGGTTTTTTACTGTTTGATTTTTCACGACTGCCTTTCTTCAGTGTGTAAAAAACGTAATTTGAGATGGGAAGGGGTTTAAAAGGGTAGTTTTTTTTTTCATTAATTCCCTTTTCTTTTTTTTTTTTATTAAATGGTTTAGTTTTAAAGGATAAGGCTTTTTTAAAGTTTGCGTGGAAAAAAAAAAATAATGCTTTTTTTTATACAAGTAATGCAAAAAAAAACCCACTGGGGTTTGTTTTGCATATTTGATATCCCTGTTTACTGCAATCTTTGCCTACAAGTACATGTACAGGGTTTAAAACCCCTAGCTGACATCAATGACAACTGCTTAAGAAACCCCCTTTGTATGTGAATTTCGGGCAAATTAGATTAATTTTGTCTCGGGTATACCCCACCAGTGACAAAACCACGGTAACCATTTTATACTGATGGGTGAGCAGGGAAACAGGTGCTTAGGAAACCGTACTAATGTTTTCCAGCCATTCCCCGGGGGATTCGTTCCGGCCCTCAGTGTGTGAGTTAAGTGCGTAGCAATCGAGCTAGGGAAAAACCTACAAAGGCATTTCCTCTCCTAAATAAACACCGGTCGTACTCCTTAGTTTTATTTTTTGTTATTTCAACTGGCCCCTTCCCCCCCAAGGGGGGGGCCCGAAAAAAAAAACTTTCACCATCATTCTCCATCACTGTCTTGCCAGGGGGGTGCTTTACACTCAGTTTTAAACTGCACATTAACACCCCTCCTTTAGGTGGGAGGCACTTTTTTCCCTCTCCGGACTCAAGTCCCCGGGTGCCCGGTTTTCCCCGAAACCCTCATAAAGTTTCTTTGTCACACTCCCAAAGCCGTCAAGTATTAAAACCATTTGTTCCATTCACTCCTATCAAACACGCTCACGCATGCCCGTGGAAAATCCAAGCCCCCGCACACAAAAAACCCCCTTTTCCCCCCCCCTCCAACCCTTCCTAGGCCGACCCCCACCCCGCCTTCCTTCCACTACAGATGATACCTCTTGAAGTCATTCGTTTCGCTCCATTCCTTTTACAGTCCGAACCACCTCAACAAACCTTCCTCAGCCCTCTGGACAACAGTTTTGGGAATCCCGCACCTCCTCCTAACTTCCAAAAAAAACAATTCCTGCATTTATTCCCCACCATTGCCCCAGACCGACATCTCCACTTCCTCCCGCCCTTTTCCCCGAAAAATTCATACCCACGCTTCAACCCTTTTAAGAGGTTTGGTAAAACTATTCCATACATTCCCCCCTTTGCCTCCAAGGACAAAGTTCTTTGTTCCACAGGAATCCTAAGTGCACCATCACTCTTTTTCCCTCCAAAATTCTTTGATTCACCTCATCTTTCTAGACCCCTCCGCTGCACGTCCACTCCCAAATATTGAATACGTTACCTCCTCCATATTCTCCTCCCAAATTTATATTCAATCTTTCATCACCTAATCTTTTTTTTATCCTCATAAAATTATCTTTCCTGTATTTACCTTTTTTTTCTTCTTTTTCACACCCTACCAAATTCCCTCCACCAAAATTTTGCAAATTTTCTTCAGATCTCCCAAGGCACAGTTTATCAGCAAAGGAAACGGGGACAACTCCCACTTTGTGTGTGATTCTTTATCTTTTAATCCACGCCTCTTTCCAAGACCTCGCATTTCTTCTTTACAAACCCCTCTTTTTTATATTTTTAAAAACCCGGTGAATCAAATCCTTGTCTAAGGCTATTTTACTGGGGGAAAAAAAATTTCCCCCCTTTTCCCACTTTCTCTAATTGAGCTCATATCCTGTAAAAAAAATCTTCATGTTTTAGAACCTACCCCCTACCCATACACTTGCAACATCTGCCCCATTTGCCCCCCTTCCCCCCTGTTACGCCTTTTCCAAAACCATAAATGCCACAAAAAACCCCTTTTGCCTTATCTAAATTGTTCCTTTTGTTTCACTGTAAACACCCCCGGTCCACACCCCCCTACCTTTCCTTTAAAACCTCCCTTTTTCATTGCTATCTATTCTCCCTCTTATCTTAATTTTTCAATTATAATCCCATACACTTTTCCAGGTACACTCAAAAGACTTATCCCCCTTTTAATTTTTGCACTTCTTTGTCCCCTTTGCCCTTTTTACAAAGGAAATATGCATGCTCTCGCCCAATCCCTAGGTACCTTACCCCCTTCCATACATTTTTAAATAAATTTCACCAACCCCTCCAAAATATACCAACTGCTTTTAACATTTCTATCTTTTCCCCTCAATCCCGGCTGCCTTACCCCTTTCATTTTACCTACTGCCTCACGAACTTCCCCCACATCAAAACGGGCTCTTCCTCACCCTACAAGATGTTATTCCCCCTTGCCCTTAACAAAAACACAGTTCCCATCTTCATCAATTTTTAAACATTCCTCAAAATATTCCCTCCATTTCCCCAATCCCTCTAACTCTCCATTTAATAACTCCCCTCCCCTTTTTTTTAATGACAAACCCTTTTGTTCTCTGGGTTTTTAACTTGAAATCTCCCCCAAAATTTTTTTTTATTTTCAACAAAATTGTTGAAAACATCTCACCCACTCTTCATTTGCTCTCTTTTTACATTGCTTCACCACTCTTTAATTCTCTCTTTTTCCCATATACTTTTCCCCTCCTTGCTTACTTTACTTTGTAAAAACTTCTCTATGCTAATTTTTCCCCCTTACTATTCTTTAATCATTTCCCCCAATCGCTCCTTTCCCCCCTGCCCCCACTTTCTGTAACAAAAATTTGCTGAACACTCTAACACACATTTTTAAAACCTCCCTACCTTTCGACCCCTTGCCTATGCCTCATTAGCCATCTACCCCCAATGTGTTTATATTACCCTAATGCCCCCTCTTTTGTTTATAAACCTTACCTCTCTTCCCTGTGCTTCTTTCTTTGTATCCCCATTACCTTTTACTTCAGTGTGCCAACTAGAAATTTATCTGATTATCTGTGGCCCCCCTATAAACATGTACATCCTGAAATCTACTAACGTTTTTATCTACCATACCCTAATCCAAAAACTACTGTCATTTCGCCCTAATCATATTTGTTACTTATTTATTCTTTTTTCTTTTAAAAAATGTATTACCCATAATAAACCCTTTCTATACAAAGTTCAAACAAAAGGGTCCCCTTTCATTTTCACCGGCACCCCAAACTTACCTACCACCCCTCTTAAAGTTTTCCTCTTTAGATTAAGTCCCCTCCACAATTTCTCTTCCTTGGTTCAAAGGCTCCCATACATTTATTAAATCTCCCAAAACTCTCTTCTCCTCGCATTCCTCTCTTTCCGGGCTTACACGCTTATTATGACCCATTCTCGCATCCAACCTTTACTTTTAAACCACAAATTCTTGAATTTACACATTTTATATTCTCTTTTCCCCCTTCCATAATGTCTTTAACATTACTGCTACCCCTTCCTTTGCTCCCAACTCTCTCAGATACTCCAGTTTAATCCCATTTATTTCCCCCCACTGAAATCCCTACCCCCCTTTAGCTTTTTTTCGCTTAGGGAGGCATCCAACTTTTTTCATTCATAAATCTGAATCATCTGTTTTTTTTCATCCGCACTAACCACGCAAAAATTTAAGCAACCAGTTTTATAAAATTTTTTTTTCTTCTTTTTTTTGTAATTGATACAGGGAGAAGGGGGTTTTAGCCCATTGCTCCCGGGATTTTAGTCGCCCCATACGACAGCATGGCTTACGGAGGAAAGATTTTTTCCCTTCCCATGGACAATAAGAAAAAAAAAAAAAACAAGAGCTATTAGAAAAAAGGAAAAACCCAGATGTTGTATATATATATATATATGCATGTGCGTGTCTGTGAAGTGTGACCAAAGAGTAAGTAGGAGTAGCAAGATATCCCTGTTATCTTAGCGTGTTTATGAGACAGAAAAAGAAAACCAGCAATCCTACCATCATGCAAAACAGTTACAGGTTTTTGTTTCACAGTCATCTGGCAGGACGGTAGTACTTCCCTGGGTGGTTGCTGTCTACCAACCTACTACCTATACTACTCCATTAAGTATTATCATATAATAATAATAATTCAGCATAATTTGGTGAAAAAAAATGAATATATGATATTTTATCTTTCGTGCGTCGTGTGTCGACTCGAGCTTCGGGAGATTTGCTCGTGAAAATATTTTTTTGGGATAGCAGAGGAATTTGGGGATTATTCACTCCATTCATTATCAAAAGACACTTTTGTTATTGCTGAGAGTCACGACTGTCTTCGTGGAAGTAATCATCGAGGTCTAATATTACCGGGTGATATATATCTCTGTAACACACAAATGTGTTTATTTGTTCCTAACGAAGCAGTTGGAAAAAAATATTGTTAGATGAGCTTAGGTTTCTACCAAATGAACACTGCTCAGGTGAGATTTATAAAAGTGATTTTTGGAGGGAAGCATATCCTAGCAGGTCATTCGTAGGCTACAGTAACTACCTGAATGAAACAAAGGTAATTTTAGCTATGTACGGCATCCAGCCTAGTCTTCAGGAAAACACACAGTGCACAAGGCTCTGACAAGGAACTTCGTAAGTTCCCCAAGTTAGTTCTTGTAGTAAATTAGCTTAGTAGAAAAAAACATTAAGAAATTTTATGGATCAGAATTTATAGTATAACTTTCTTAAAGAGAATTCTTGGCATTATATTCTTTTATTAATATATTACCATTGTATGATTTATTATATTTTTACTATCAAATGAGCAGAGAAATTGTTGCATTGCGGCCTCTTAATCAGTTGTTTAAGAAACATTTTGACTGTGTTATAATTATTGAGATCTTTGCATTATCATAATACAGATAATACTGACGTAAGGCTTTGAATTGATTTGGGCAAGAAAAAAAAGATGAGTTCTTTTTATTTTGTACATTCTGGGGAATCCTCCCCAAGCAGAACGAATATGACCAAGTGTCTTCCTGGGAGTTTCTTGTAAGAGGGAAGCAGAAAAGTTTTTTCTTCGAAATAATTATTCTTTTTCTCCTTCAGTATCTTTAACTTGCACTCATCAGTCTTACATAAAGTATGTTTTAGAAAGTTCATTTTCGATTTTAGTTTTATTCACCAAAATTCTAATACAGACATGATGCTGTTTGCTTTACGCATTGATAGCTGAACGAATTTTTTTTATTAAGCTTCACTGACGTGTAATCTATTCAGCTTCAATTTCCGCACCAAAAGTTGCCTAGACCACATTCAGTCAACACTTCACTAACTTACACTTCCTGAACAACATGAACACCGACTTTTCTAATGCCTTCGTTTATGCTAGCATTCCCACAGGGCCAGAAATCAAGGCATCGCAATAACTCATATGCCATCACAACGATTCGTGTAATGATATTTAGGCCATAGTATGCAGAGAGCTAGTTTTATACCTTAATATGCTGTTATAATTTTTTTAAAAGCTGTAAAGAACTTTGTAAACACCCCGAAAGTCTCGTGTCTGTATTACCATAAAAAATTGGGAAGGGTACTCAATGTATTTAAGACTGTTGAAAAAAGCTTCCTAATATCTTGAAATAATTCTGTTATTGCGATTTCACAGAGACGGTGATAAAGGAGAAGGATGAGTTTATTACACATACAGACACCCAGACACCCACACACACAAACACACACACACACACACACACACACACACACACACACACACACACACACACACACACACACATTAAAGTAGTCATTGGAGTGATGGTCGTATAACCCACCACAGAACTGCAGGAGGCCAAGAAGAAAACAACAGGGTGATGGTGGACACACTGGCTGAGGTGGCAAGAAGAGCTCACTCGAGCAGAGCAAAGTTACTGGTAATGGGCGATTTCAACCACAGGGAGATCGACTGGGAAAACCTGGAGCCCCATGGGGGTCCCGAAACATGGAGAGCCAAGATGATGGATGTGGTACTTGAAAACCTCATGCATCAACATGTCAGGGACACAACCAGAGAGAGAGGGGAGGATGAGCCAGCAAGACTGGATCTTGTGTTCACCTGAGCAGTTCAGACATCGAGGACATCACTTACGAGAGGCCCTTGGAGCTAGCGATCATATGATTCTGAGTTTTGACTATATAGTAGAGTTACAAGTGGAGAAGGTAACAGGAACTGAAGGGGACAGGCCAAACTATAAAATGGGGGACTACACAGGTATGAGAAAATTCCTGCAGGAGGTTCAGTGGGACAGAGAAATGGTAGGAAAATCAGGTAAAAGAGATGATGGAATATGTGGCAACAAAGTGCAAGGAGGCAGAGGAAAGTTTTGTTCCCAAGGGAAACAGAAATAATAGGAAGACCAAAACGAGTCCTTGGTTTACCCGAAGGTGTAGGGAGGCAAAAACTAAGTGCAACAGAGAATGGAAAAGGTACAGGAGGCATAGGACCCAGGAAAACAAGGAGATTAGTAGAAGAGCCAGAAACGAGTATGCGCAGATAAGGAGGGAGGCCCAGCGGGCAGTATGAAAACGACATGCATCGAAAAATCAAATCTGACCCGAAAAATGCTGTATGCCACATTAGGAGGAAGACAACAGTCAAGGACCAGGTGTTAAGGCTGAGGAAGAAGGTGGAGAACTCACAAGAATCGATCAAGAGGTATGTGAGGAGCTCAACACGAGATTTAAGGAAGTATTTACAGTAGAGACAGGAAGGACTCTGGGGGGCAGACCAGATGGGGACACAAACAAGGAATACACCAACAAGTGTTGGAGACATACATACAGATGAGGAGGAGGTGAAGAAACTGCTAAGGGACATCGATACTTCAAAGGAATGGGACCGGACAACATCTCTCCATGGGTCCTTAGAGAGGGAGCGATATGTTGTGCGTACCACTTACACAATCTTCAACACATCCCTGGAAACTTGGCAACTACCTGAGGTATGGAAGACGGCAAATGTAGTTCCCATTTTCAAAAAAGGAGACAGAAAAGAGGCACTAAACTATAGACTGTGTCATTGACGTGTATTAGTATGAAAAATTTATGGAGAAGAGATTATCAGGAGGAGAGTGGTGGAGCACCTGGAACGGAACAGGAGTATAAATGCCAACCAGCACGGATTCACGGAAGGCAAATCCTGTGTCACAAACCTTCTGGAGTTTTATGTTTAAAATAACAGAAGTAAGGACAAGAGAGAGAGGGGTGGGTTGATTGCATCTTCTTGGACTGCAAGAAGGCCTTTGACACAGTTCCTCAAAAGAGATTAGTGCAGAAGCTAGAGCATCAGGCGCATATAACAGGAAGGGCACTGCAATGGATCAGAGAATACCTGACAGGGAGGCAACAACGAGTCATGGTACGTAATGATGTATCACAGTGGGCACCTGTGACGAGCGGGGTCCCACAGGGGTCGGTCCTAGGACCAGTGCTATTTTTGGTATATGTGAACGACATGACGGAAGGGTTAGACTCAGAAGTGTCCCTGTTTGCAGATGATGTGAAGTTAATGAGGAGAATTAAATTGATGACGACCAGGCAGGACTTCAAAGAGACCTGGACAGACTGGACACCTGGTCCAGCAAATGGCTTCTCGAATTTAATCCTGCCAAATGCAAAGTCATGAAGATAGGGAAAGGGCACAGAAGACACAGACAGAGAATAGGCTACGTGGCCAAAGACTGCAAACCTCACTCAGGGAGAAAGATCTTGGGGTGAGTATAACACCGAGCATGTCTCGGAAGCACACATCAATCAGATAACTGCTGCAGCATATGGGCGCCTGGCAAACCTGAGAAAGCATTCCGACACTTAGTAAGGAATCATTCAAGACACTGTACACCGTGTATGTCAGCCCATACTGGAGTATGCAGCACCTGTTTGGAACCCGCACTTGATAAGCACGTCAAGAAATAGAGAAAGTACAAAGGTTTGCAACAAGGTTAGTTCCAGAGCTAAGGGGAATGTCCTATGAAGAAAGATTAAGGGAAATCGGCCTGACGACACTGGAGGACAGGAGGGTCAGGGGAGACATGATAACGACATATAAAATACTGCGTGGAATAGACAAGGTGGACAAGGACAGGATGTTCCAGGGAGGGGACACAGAAACAAGAGGCCACAATTGGAAGTTGAAGACACAAATGAGTCAGAGAGATAGTAGGAAGTATTTCTTCAGTCATAGAGTTGTAAGGCAGTGGAATAGCCTAGAAAATGACGTAGTGGAGGCAGGAACCATACACAGTTTTAAGACGAGGTTTGATAAAGCTCATGGAGCGGGGAGAGAGAGGGTCTAGTAGCAACCGGTGAAGAGGCGGGGCCAGGAGCTAGGACTCGACCCCTGCAACCACAAATAGGTGAGTACAAATAGGTGAGTACACACACTGGTCCCAGGACCAGTGCTATTTTTGATATATGTGAATGACATGATGAAAGGGATAGACTCAAGTGTCCCTGTTCGCAGACGATGTGAAGCTAATGAGGAGAAATCATTTGGATGAGGACCAGGCAGGACTACAAAGGGATCTGGAGAGGCTGCAAGCCTGGTCCAGCAATTGGCTCCTAGAGTTTAACCACACCAAGTGCAAAATCATGACGATTGTGGAAGGGCAAAGAAGACAGCAGACAAAGACTGGAAACCTCACTGAAGGAAAAGGATCTGGGGGTGAGTATTATACTGAGCACATCTCTTGAAGAGCACGTCAACCATATAACTGCTTCAGTATTTGGATGATTAGCAAACCTAAGAATAGTGTTCCAGCTCAGAAAGGAATCATTCAGGATTCAATAAACAGTGTATGTCAGACACATACTTGAGTATGCAGCACCAGTCTGGAACCCAGACCCGTCAAGACGTCAAGAAATTAGAGAAAGTGCAGAGGTTTGCAAGGCGACTAGTCCCGGAGCTGAGGTGCATGTCCTAAGAGGAGAGGTTAAGGGAAATCGATCTGACGAAACTGGAGGACAGGAGTGAGAGGGGGACATTAAACAAACATAAAAAATACTGAGAGGAGCTGACAAGGTGTACAGACATGATGTTCCAGAGATGGGACACAGCAAACAAGGTGTCTCAGTTGGAAGTTAAGACTCAGACGAATCACAGGGATGTTAGGAGTATTTCTTCAGTCAAAGTTGTCGGACAGTTGAATAGTCTGGAGACACACGTAGTGGATCAAGATCCAACATAATTTTAAGAAGAGGTTTCGACAAAAACTCATTGAGCGGGGGAGTGTGGACCTAGTGCGATCAGCA
>NC_069411.1:73326736-73374400 GCF_026875155.1 Cherax quadricarinatus | reverse complement strand
ACAGTTAGGAGAAACAGGAAAATTTTAATCGTGTTTTTTAAAAACCAAAATTTTTTTTTTTTTTTTTTTCCACTAGGGGAAATAACCTCCTTGATTTTTTTTTTGGTTTTGCCATAGGAAACACAAATTTAAATAATCTTGAGGTAATGATGAGCTTGGGGAAAGTGATCACAAATCACTCAGTTTAATATATCATGGAATTCCCCTAATAATGGCAATCAAGTCTCCGTCCCTGACTTTCGCTTGGCTGATTTCATAGGACTGAAAAATTACTTAGGTGGGCTGAACTGGAATGACCTGACTAAGGGTCAGGTAGGTGGTGATGGTTGCCGATATGATGCTTTCCAGGGCATAGTTCTAGCTGCTCAGTCAAATTATGTTCCAAATAGGGAAATCAGATCAAACAAAAATGATCCTAAATGGATGAACAATAGATTAAAATATCTGATTGTCAAAAGAGAGGCATATATAGGCAAATCAAAAGAGGAGAGGGGCAATTGAGAAATCGATATATTCAGTTAAAGAGAGAAATAAACAAGGGAATTAGAAAAGCAAAAAGAGATTATGAGGTTAAAGTTGCAAGAGAATCGAAGACTAACCCAAAAGGATTGTTTCAGGTATACAGAAGTAAGATCAGGGACAAGATAGGCCCACTCAAAAGTTCCTCGGGTCAGCTCACTGACAGTGATAAGGAAATGTGTAGAATTTTTTAACACATACTTCCTCTCAGTTTTTTACACGGGAGGATACCAGCGATATTCCAGTAATGATAAATTATGTAGAACAGGACGATAATAAACTGTGTACTATTAGGGTCACAAGTGACATGGTCCTTAGGCAAATAGATAAATTAAAACCTAACAAATCCCCAGGCCCTGATGAACTGTATGCAAGGGTTCTAAAGGAATCTAAAGAGGAGCTTAGCACACCTTTGGCTAATCTTTCAACATATCACTACAAACTGGCATGGTGCCAGATAAGTGGAAAATGGCAAATGTGATACCTATTTTTAAAACAGGTGACAGGTCCTTAGCTTCGAACTATAGACCAATAAGCCTAACCTCCATAGTGGGAAAATTTATGGAATCAATAATTGCCGAGGCAGTTCGTAGCCACCTTGAAAAGCATAAATTAATCAACGAATCTCAGCATGGTTTTACAAAGGGGGGTTCCTGCCTTACGAATTTTTTAACTTTTTTCACTAAGGTATTTGAGGAGGTAGATCATGGTAATGAATATGATATTGTGTATATGGACTTCAGTAAGGCTTTTGACAGGGTCCCACATCAGAGACTATTGAGGAAAATTAAAGCACATGGAATAGGAGGAGAAATTTTTTCCTGGATAAAGCATGGTTGACAAATAGGCAGCAGAGAGTTTGCATAAATGGGGAGAAATCAGAGTGGGGAAGTGTCACGAGCGGTGTTCCACAGGGGTCAGTGTTGGCCCCCTGCTGTTCACAATCTACATAAACGACATAGATGAGGGCATAAAGAGCGACATCGGCAAGTTTGCCGATGACACCAAAATAGGCCGTCGAATTCATTCTGACGAGGACATTCGAGCACTCCAGGAAGATTTGAATAGACTGATGCAGTGGTCGGAGAAGTGGCAGATGCAGTTTAATATAGACAAATGCAAAGTTCTAAATGTTGGACAGGACAATAACCATGCCACATATAAACTAAATAATGTAATCTTAATATACGGATTGCGAAAAAGATTTAGGAGTTTCTGGTTAGCATAATCTGAAACCAAGACAACAGTGCAAAAGTGTCGCAATAAAGCTAATAAAAATCCTTGGCTTCATATCAAGAAGCATAAATAATAGGAGTCCTCAGGTTGTTCTTCAACTCTATACATCCTTGGTTGGGCCCCTCAATTAGATTAGCTGCACAGTTTTGGTCACCTTATTACAGATGGATATAATTCTCTGGAAAATGTACAAAGGGGGATGACAAATTTGTTTCCCATGTATCAAAAAACCTTCCCTATGAGGATAGACTAAGGGCCCTGAATCTGCACCCCTCTAGAAAGACGTAGAATTAGGGGGATAATGATTGAGGTGTAAAATGGAAGACAGGAATAAATAAAGGGGATGTAAATAGTGTGCTGAAAATATCTAGCCTAGACAGGACTCGCAGCAATGGTTTTAAGTTGGAAAAATTCAGATTCAGGAAGGATATAGGAAAGTACTGGTTTGGTAATAGAGTTGTGGATGAGTGGAACAAACTCCCCCAAATACCGTTATAGAGGCCAGAACGTTGTGTAGCTTTAAAAATAGGTTGGATAAATACATGAGTGGATGTGGTGGGTGTGAGTTGGACCTGATAGCTTGTGCTACCAGGTCGGTTGCCGTGTTCCTCCCTTAAGTCAATGTGACCTGACCTGACTAGTCGGTGCATTGGCTTAAAACCGGTAGGAGACTTGGACCTGCCCCGCATGGGCCAGTAGGCCTTCTGCAGTGTTCCTTCGTTCTTATGTTCTTATGTTCTATTTACAAATATGAAAATAGCCCAGTTATTTTAAATTAATGTAATGAAAAAATCAGGGATAATTTTGTAATATTTTTGTATTTAGCTTATTGTTGGTAGGGGAAATTTTTAAAACCCACTTTTGGGGCTTTTTGCTTTGAATAAAGCAAAATTAAAAAAATATTACTATAAAATCTTTAAAATTTTCATTACATTTCTAACAAAATTATTTTTTTAAACTGGCCGGGAAAAAAAACGATTTTTGGTTTGGTTAAAATTTCCCCGGAACCACGTAACATTATTTTTGTTAAAAATTTTTACTGCAGCACACTGGAAAACACCGGGAAAATAAAAAAAGTTTTCAAAAATCAAGGGATTTAAAGGGTTGTATGAATATTTTTGTGATTTTTTCATTTGTTGTGACCCTTTGCTGGGAAAAATTTAAATTTAGGTGGTCAGTTTTTTACCCTTTAAAAGTGACCCCATTTTGGGTATATGAGTATTTTACTCTTTCTTTTTTTGTAGTCAGCGTGTTTTTCCCATTACATCAAGATCGATTCAATATGTTTTTGTATTGGTTTTTTTACTTTGTAAGAAAAAAAATTTGGGTTTTCCCTCTCAGTTGCGCTAATGGAATTTTGCCCCCGCCTTTCCCCCCTAAAATCTGATGATGCTTTTAAATTTTTGATCTCGATTTAAACTGAAATTTCCCCTTTTGCCAGTCTTGATGTTTTAACAAATCGTTATCCGACATTTTTCCCCCCACAGAGAAGGACCCCTCTTTCCTCTCCTGCAACCCAACTTGATGAGAATTTGGGCCATCCCAGTCCCCCCCTGGGGTCGACAAAGAAAATTTCAATGCTTTTTTTGTCGATTCAGCCCAGGCAAGATCAGGGTGGTTTAAAAATATTTTATAAACAAAAAAATGAAAAAAAGAATAAAAAAATTTTGAGAGTAAAAAAGGGGTGGGGTTTAAATTCTCACAATTAAGAATGAACTCCCCACCCCCTGTAGAAAACAGTAGTGGTGTTAAAAGACTAAGCCCCCAGAAAGAGAAAAACCAGAATTGGGCAAAAAACAAGAGAACCCCCAATAAGAATGATATGAATAGGTAGTTATAAAATAGAAGTTTGACAATTCAAATCTTGGGAAAAACAAAACCCTGAAAACTGAGCTTTTTTTGACTCTCCGAGGGAAGATGATTTAATATGTAAACACAGTTTACCCCCCAAGGACACTATAACATGGATCAAAGATTAATAAAATATAATCAGACGAAAAACATTTGTAAACACCTGTGTGAAAGACATTCGAAATATTCAAAAACATAAAAAAAAATCTACAAATTCCTGTAACAAGGGTCACCTCACATTAAAACTTTTGGCCAACACCAAAAAGGGGTTTCCAAAGGGAAAAAAACCAAAAAAACCCCGGGTTTTTATTGGGGACCAGCGGGGGTCGCCGCGTTGTGTTTACCCCCGGGGAGAGGAAAGGGGGAAGGGTTTTAAATCACCTTCACTTTCCAAACACCCTAAAAAAGCAAAACCCTCTCTCAAAAGAGTTATCCTGTTTTCGTGTTGCACGTTTGAACTCCCGACACAGGGACAAGCAGGATCCAGGCCCCAAAAAATTTGGGCCCAATTTTTTTTCGAGAAAATTTTGATGGCGTCCCCCGGTTTTCACGCTACCGGTCCCCCGCTGTTTTTTCAATCACGTGTCAGCGTCCTTGTATGTTTTCGTTGTTGTTTTAAGGCTCGGGAACCCGCGTTTTTAGCAAGCCCCGGTTTTTGGTGATTTCGCGTCCAGTGTGAAACTTCTCCACGTGTTTTGGGGTTTTTGGGGGGGAGAAGGGAGGAAAAGGAAGTGGCTGTTCCTCACCTTGGGCCCATCTCCCCCCTCCCCCACGTCACCCGTCTACCCTACAAACCCCTCACCAAGCCCACTCCCTCTGGTCGTGTTTTTTTTGCTGTTTTTTTTCTTTAATTCTTTTCCAGTGCTGGTTTTCCGAGTGCCCGAGGCCACCGAAGCCCACGTGGTTTTCGGAAAATCACGGGGTGTGGGGGATGCACGTTTGACCTACAAAGCCCGTGAGTTACCAGATTCCCAGCCTCATCTGTGGTTTGCTGCCCGCATCACACGACGGGCCCCCCTCGGGTGTTTCCCGACTTCTTTAGTTAAAGATGTCCCGTTGACGTCACCTCACAAGTCTGCCTGCCCTTCCCCCTCGAATGTTTTCTGAGTCACCCACGATGCTGGCCCCACTTCAGACGTCACGATGTTTTGCTGACGTCCCCCCCACGATGTCTGCCTGACGTCACCTCGAGATGTCTGGGTTTGAAAGCACTGCTGCTGACGTCCCCTTGGGGACAAACACGCCTGACATAAAATGATGTCACAACGAGTGTTCAGTAATTATTTCAGTATTTTCGAGAAGTTTAGAAAAGATAATATGGTGGGGGTTAATTAATTCCTCTTAGTCGTGTTCCCCCAAAATTTTAGTATATGTCTTAGTGTCAGTTTTTTTGGGCCCGAAAAGCACATTTCTTTTTAAGGGCCCTGTTGTACCCTATGAAAAGCGGTGTGTTTTTCAAGTTTTTGGGGTCCAAATGAGGTCTTTCCCCGCCAGACCCTTGAGTTGTACCACTAAATCCCCCCCCCGGACCAGTGTGTTTTTACAGTGATTACTCAGCCCCGGCCTGACCCTTTTTGTACAGAAAGCTTTTATGCTCGTCCCCCTCGTGATGTTCGGGAGAATCGTACCTGCTACGAATTTCCCCCGAGATTTGTTTCACTTCCCCCCCAGACCCTTTAGAGTGCTTATATGTAAAGAAAAAGTCTGGGGAGCTTAGACTAAAACCCCTGCTGTAACTCCAAAAAAGTCCCAGAAGAAAAGGGGTTTCGTTAAGCCGCAGGCCCGGCCTGTCCCGGGAGGCGTGTGTCGCCTCGTGTCAAAAAGCTTCGTGAGCAGCCTGCAAAAAAGAAGATGGGCAAATTTTTACTGCTACTCTCTCACTGCCCGTCTTTTAATGTTTTAAAGACTCCCAGAAGTTTCGCCCAGTCGTCTCTCCCACGACCCGCCCCCCAACTCGCTCCACGCTGGCCGGCAGTGACAGCCCAGCGACAGTACCAGTCGAGAAGTGTCCTGAGTCGCTTGCCAGAAGTCCTGCCCAGTTGCCGAGTTTTGTCGACGCCTCACTCGAGGGCACCAGCATGTCGTGCCCCAGGTTGAGTGAAAACCTGCAGCGACTCCTACGATGTCTGCTTCACCGTTCCAGAGGAGACCGTAACCTGTTACGTCACAGCTCAGCCGCAGCGATGTCTCCCGTGTTGCAGTATCTGTCCAGACGCAGGAAGGCGTGCAGTGATACTCATCGACGCTCACTGCCTTTGACCACGATGTTTAGCACACCCCACATGTTTTTTTCTTCCCTCCCTGTAGGAAGTTTTTTTTCCATGTCCATATGTATATATATGTTTTTATTTTGTGTTCTGTGCCCTGTTCCTACGAGAGAGAGACCGAGTTTCTTTTACTACCAGTATTGTCGCGTCGGGACGACGCGCGATAGGTGGCCGAGCGTATGTAGACAGCCTGTACTGTCTGCACAGACAGCCCATGCTGTCTGCCAGCTTAGTTCATATTTCGCGCCACTCAGGTGCTGCCATCTATAGGCCTTGCCACTTCAGTATGCCCAGACTTGCCTCGCTCTCACTCACACAGCGGCCTGGCATCAAGACACAAGTACTCCCAGCTCTCTCTCGTGGCATGGCCCTGCCCGGGCCATGGGCACAAACACACAAGCCTGTGTAACCCACCACTACTTAACAATAAAGTAAGAAGCCTCCGAAGAAGTATATCATTTAACTACCCGCTCTACAGCTACCAAACAAGTCGTTTATATGTAGTATATATATACTAGGAGGGATGTAGTATATATATACTGGGAGGGATGTAGTATATATATACTAGGAGGGATGTAGTATATATATACTAGGAGGGATGTAGTATATATATATACTAGGATATATATACTAGTATATATATACTGGGAGGGTTGTAGTATATATATACTAGGAGGGATGTAGTATATATATACTAGGAGGGATGTAGTATATATATATACTAGGAGGGATGTAGTATATCTCACTAAGAATACATTTAGAGATTATTTTAATTCCAGTATTCGGGATTCAAGAAACTTTGAATAAAAACTTATGGGTGATATACAGCCCTAATGACTCTCGTACAGTCGGTATTCTTAAACCTAATAAACTTGCCAACCGATATGCTAGACTGTTTCCAGCCAAGACAGCACTCGCAGCAATGGTTTCAAGTTGGAAAACTTCAGATTCAGGAAGGATATAGGAAAGCACTGGTTTGGTAATAGAGTTTGGATGAGTGGAACAAACTCCCGAGTACAGTTATTGAGGCTAAAACGTTGTGTAGTTTTAAAAATAGCTTATATAAATACATCTGTGGGTGTGGGTGGGTGTGAGTTAGACCTGACTAGCTTGTGCTGCTGGGTCTGGTGCCGTGCTCCTTCCTTGAGTGGAAGTGACCACACTGGGTGGGTCATTGGGCTAATCCGGGGGGTGGGTCATTGGGCTAATCCGGGGGGGGGGAAGAACATGGACCTGCTCCGCATGGGTCAGTAGGCCTGTTGCAGTGTTCCTTCTTTCTTATGTTCTTATATTCTTATGTAATGCAGACGATTACTCTCCTACGTAAAGTTTCAAATGACCAGTATTTTGAGGGACATTAGTGTGCATATGAATTGCAACCTTAATGATCCACTTGTAGTCGACACCTTCATTAATATTTGCACACTAACCAACATATTTATAGTATTTTCTATATGCAAAATATTCACATAATGCTACTTTTTCACGTACAATTATAATACTAATATTATTATTATTATCCTATTTGGAGGAAGGTGTTTGTGGAATGGGATGCAGTGAATGGCAGGTATATATTTTCTAGATATAGACAATATATATATTGTGAGTAGCTGTTAACTATTTTGTATGGTTAATTATTACCTACCAACACTCACACAAAATACTCACAACTCACGACATAAAGGTGGCAATTCTTCGAGTTATACAGGCAGGTATTAAATATGTACCGTAGAGCAAGCCTAGATTTTAACGACGTGGCTGTTGTGCTGAGCTGAGGTTCACTAATCAGGGAACTGGTGGTGGCTAAACCCATGGCAAGAGTTCCCTAAAACTCACAAGCCAGTGTGTAAACACTGGGCCAGCTGCCTCTAATAAGATTCATTCAGCTAGATATATATCTATACATCATAGGGAAGTTAGCAAGGGCCCCACCGTGACAAATATAAGTATTTACAGAAGAATCCCACACTAGAGTGACTGGAGGTTCAAACCCACCAGTTCCCTGAATTGTTTACAACAGTGTTATTACGATTTCTTGAGTCCTGAAGTGCACTGCTTAGCGAAGCGTCGTGTAAAAATACTTGTTTGCTTTGCATTACAAGTCTTTACTCCCGATTTTTTTCATTCAGTAGCTTTTACCACTGTCATCTTTTCTATACTTTACTGCAAGATAAACCTGAACTAAAGGATTTAAGAGTGTGCTTCTGTATATTCTCGTTGCAAATTAATATCTTTGCCACAATCGTTCAGTGTTACTGTTCATAATATAAACGTCTGCGGTAGCAATTTTCATCGCAAAATCTGCGGTCATTTTCTGTTAAATACTCCGTTAATTTATGTTCGTACTTACTCAGCCGGTACTTTAAAGAAGGTGTTTGGGATATTAGCTGTTTGAAGTGACATCTAAACTGTTGTATCTGAGCGACTCTGCAAAGACACTGATTATGTGTGAATGATGGTGAAAGTTTCTTTTTTGGGTCACCTGCCTTGGTGGGAACGGCCGCGTGTTGAATATACAAAGTGGTGTGTGTATATATATATATATATATATATATTAATATATATTTATATATATATATATATAAATATATAATATATATATATATATATATATGTATATATATTATATATATATATATATAATAAAATTATATATATATATATATATATATATATATTATTTTATAATATATATATATAATAAAATTATATATATATATATATATATTAATATATATATATATATATTATATAATATATATATATATATATATATATATATATATAATATATATATATTATATTGCTTAAATAGCAACGCACTTCTTAACAAATAGGGCAAGATAAAATTTGTGCATGTAATAATTTGGAAAAAATAATTCTGAACCTAACGAAAAAAGCATTTTTCATTTTGCTTGTTTATCATTAAATCATTATAAACTTATATAAAATATATTTAGTTGGATTAGGCTAAAATAAATTGCGCTTGTTATAATAAGGTTAGGTAAGTTTCCTCAGGTTCTTTTGGTATAAAATCATTAAATTTTATGTTAACATAAATGAAAAAAACTGTATCTTTAAATGTATAAGAGAATTCTTTTTAGAAAGGACTTAATTTTTCTCTATTCGGCACGATATATATATATACATACATTTTTTTTTTCAACAAGTCGGCCGTCTCCCACCGAGGTAGGATGACCCAAAAAAGAAAGAAAATCCCCCAAAAGAAAATATTTTCATCATCATTCAACACTTTCACCACACTCACACATAATCACTGTTATTGCAGAGGTGCTCAGAACACAACAGTTTAGAAGTATATACGTATAAAGATACACAACATATCCCTCCAAACTGCCAATATCCCAAACCACTCCTTTAAAGTGCAGGCATTGTACTTCCCATTTCCAGGACTCAAGTCCGGCTATATAAAAATAACCGGTTTCCTTGAATTCCTTCACTAAATATTACCCTGCTCACACTCCAATAGCTCGTCATGTCCCAAATACCATTCGTCTCCATTCACTCCTATCTAACACGCTCACGCACGCTTGCTGGAAGTCCAAACCCCTCACCCACAAAACCTCCTTTGCCCCCTCCCTCTAACCTTTTCGAGGACGACTCCTACCGCGCCTTCCTTCCGCTACAGATTTATACGCTCTCCATGTCATTCTACTTTGATCCATTCTCTCTAAATGACCAAACCACCTCAACAACCCCTCTTCAGCCCTCTGACTAATACTTTAATTAACTCCACACCTTCTCCTAATTTCCACACTCCGAATTTTCTGCATAATATTTACACCACACATTGCCCTTAAACAGGACATCTCCACTGCCTCCAACCGTCTCCTCGCTGCTGCATTTACCACCCAAGCTTCACATCCATATAAGAGTGTTGGTACTACTATACTTTCATACATTCCCTTCTTTGCCTCCATAGATAACGTTTTTTGTCTCCACATATACCTCAATGCACCACTCACCTTTTTTTCTTCATCAATTCTATGATTAACCTCATCCTTCATAAATCCATCCGCTGACACGTCAACTCCCAAATATCTGAAAACATTCACTTCTTCCATACTCCTCCTCTCGAATTAAAATTAAGTCCTTTCTAAAGTTTTCTTTAATACTTTTAAAGATATATTTTAATGTACCAAAAGAACTTTAGAAAACTTACCTAACCTTATTATAACAAGAACAATTTAATTTAGCCTAATCCTTCTATATATATATTTTAGATAAGTTTACAATAATTTAATAAAAAACAAACTCAATGACATATTTTTTTCGTTAGGTTCAGAATGATTTTTGCGAAATCACTGCGTACACAAATTTTAGCTTGCCTTATTCGGCAAGAGGAGCGTTGCTATTTAAGCCAAAAATCGCAAGTTTTACCAATTCAGTACGACCGAATAAGTAAAACTTGCGATTTTAGCTTAGATAGCAAAGCTCTTCTTGCCGAATATGGAGAGAAGTTTGATATGGCAATGGGAAAGCCTCTCTCACCTGTTATTAGAAATTGTACATGGAATATTTTGAATCGAGACTGCTTGATAGAATTTTCCAGATAAAACAAAATGATACAGATATGTGGATGATGTTCTATATTTAATGCCAAAGAAAATAGATATAACCACTTACTTCTTGAATTAAATAGTCTGGCGCCTCCATTGAAGTTCACTGATTAAGTTGAACGAAATAAAACATTACCTTTTTTAAATGCTTTAATTATTAAAGAGAAACCAAGAAATTATATTCAAAATATAGAAAACCAACAAATATTTTCATGTATGTTTTAGAGAGTTTTACTCATCTGCAGTCCAGAGTTCATATATGAAGAAATTTGAAAGATTTATGAAATAGCAAATGATCTGAAATACCCTAAAAATTTAATTGACAAATCTTTTAAAATTGCCAGAAACACATTTTGAAATTCAAAAAAAGTACAAAGAAATATATTCAACCAAGAATATGTTGGTCCTTCCTTATTATGAAAACTTTTTTGATACACCTCCTCTACTTAAGAATTTTAAAATCAAAGTTATATTTAAAAATCCTGACACAGTGAAAAAAAAAATTAAGAATTCTTCCAAAAATGCTGATAGCTATGTTTATAATATTCACTGTAAAAAATTTAATAAAGTTTATTATGATCAAGGTGGAAAAAACCTTGAATTAAGATTACAACATAAATATTGCATTACAACCAGACAAGAATCTAATAATCTGTTTATTCATGTGAGAGATTTTAAAAAACACAGTTGAGTTTGCAAAGACCAAGAAAGTTGCATCAAGCAAGTCAGTGGTTGATAGAAATCTAATTCAATAAAGTTTCAAAAAAATAGCACTGAATTCAGTTTCATTTCATTCGGGTTACATAAATTATCTTCGCAGTAAATATAATTTGGGAGGAGTTTAAATACCTGACATGGCCTTCATAAAAAAATACTTGGCAAACCAGGGTACGGGTGGTGTTTGAACTCGCGGCAAGTGAGTAGTAAAACTCCAGGCCAGCGCGTCAGCAATAGTGTTATTACGATTTCGTAATGATGTGACTGTACAAAGCCTCGGATCGGACTTGGTTTTCGGTGCTAGGTATTTTCGTATCGTCTTTTGGGCCCTCCCCCTTAGTAAGAAATATTCACTACTGGCTCTTTTAAATCCCTCCCCTTATTCCCCTTTTGGGCCCCTTTTGCCTTCTAAAACTTAATATATATATATATTTTTATAAATATATATAAAATATATATATATATATATATATATATTATATAATATATAAATATATATTAAAAATTTTTATATATATATATATATGCCCCCTTTTTTATATCAACAATGTATTTTTAAAATCTTCTGTCCCAAATATTTTTGTAAAAAAAATTTTTCCAATTGGAAAAAAAAAAAATATTTTAAAAAAAGATGGGGGGGAAAGGGGGAAGGGGAAATTATTCAAATGGTTTAAAGGAAAAAAATTCCAAAATTTCCCTTCCTTAAAGTTTTTTATCCATTTCTCCGGGGGGCTAGGGGTTTTTCCCCCCTTTTCCCCCAAAAGAGGGGGCCCCCATTATTATTTTCATATATATATATAATATTTTTTTAAAAAAAATTATTAAAAATATTTATATATATATATATATATTTTTATATTTTTATATATATAATATTTTTTAAATATATATATATATATATATATTATATTTTTTATATTTATATATATATAAAAATTTATTTATATATAATATATATATAATTACATATATATATAATAAAATATTTAAATATATAAATATTTATATTTATATATATATATATATAAAATATTTTCCCTGCCGATTATGTAAAACTGGTAAATTAGCAAAAAACTCTTTTTAAAAATTAACCCCTTTTCTAAAATTTTTTCCCCTTTATACGTTTAAAGATATTTTTTTTCTTTAAAATTTTTAATGAAAATTTTTTTTTAATTTTGACCAAAAAGAATTTTAGAAAATTTCCCTAACCTTTTATAACAAGAAAAAATTTTTTTTAAACCCTAACCCAAAAAATATATTTTAAATAGGTTAACAAAAATTTTGTACAAAAACAATCACAATCAAATATTTTTTTTTTCGTTAGGTTCAGAATGATTTTGACGAATTATTGCATACACAAAATTTTTCACTTGTCCTATTTGGCAAAATGAGCGTTGTTTTTTAAGCCAAGATCGCAAGTTCGGCCAAATTCGGCACGACTTAATTTATTTTTATTTTATATTATATATATAAAAAAATATATATATATATAAAATTATATATATAGAAAGGGGTTTAGTTATGGGTTAATACATTTTTTAAAAAAAAAGGGGATAAATAAGTAAAACACGATATGATTTTAGGGCGAAATAAACCGTATTTTTGTTGGTTTTATGTATTGGGTAGATAAAAGATGTTGAAAAGATTTTCGGGGTTGTACATGTTTATAGAGGGGCCACAAAATAAAACAGATCACTTTCTAGTTGTAGCTACACTGAGAGAAAAAGGGTAGAGGGGAAATTACAAGGAGAATGAAAGATCGGGGAAGAGGGGGTAAAGGGTTTTTAATAAACTAAAAAAAGGGGGCCCAGTTAGGGAAAGATATAAACAGCAATTGGGGGAAAAGGATGGGCAAATGAGAGCATGGGCAATGGGGTCGAAGAGGTAGGGGGTGGGTTTAAAAAAATTATGTTAGTGTTCAGCAGAATTTTTTGGGGTTTAAAAGGGAAAAGTGGGTCGGGAGGGAAGAGGGGGCGATTGGGGGTTTGATGATGAAAGGGGTAGTAAGGGAGAAAAAGTTAGCATATGGTTTTTTTTTAACAAAGTAAAAGTGATCAAGGAGGGAAGAGTTTTGGGGAGAAAAAGGGGGGAAGTTAAGAAGTGGTGAAGGCAATGTAAAAAGAGAGCAAATGAAGAGTGGGGGGGGAGAATTTATCAAAAAATTTTTGGGTTTGAAAATAAGAAAAATTTTTGGGAGTGAGATTAACAAGTTAAGAAACCCTAGAAAAAATTTGGATTTGTCAGTTAAAAATAGGAGGGGAAAATTTTTTAAATGGAGAGGTAGGGGTATTGGGAAAAGGGGAAAAGGAATATTTTGGGGAATTTTTAAAATGTTGATAAAGATGGGGGAAGCTGGGGTTTTTGTTGTTGGGGGAAAAGGAGGAATAACATTTTTGTGGGAGTGGGGAAAGGCCAGTTGTGAGTGTGGGGGAATTCGTGAGGATTTGGTAAATAAAAGGGGGGGAAAGGGCACCCGGGATTGATGGGAAAAAGATGAAATTTTAAAAAAGAGGGGGGGATATATTTTTTGGATGGTTGGGGGGAAATTTTTTTAAATTTAAATGTAGGGGAAAGGGTAAGGTACCTAGGGATTGGCAGAGAGCATGCTTTATTTCCCTTTTGGGTTAAAGGAAAAGGGGGGATAAAAGAGAGTGAAAAAATTATGGGGGGAAAAAGCCCTTTTTGAGTGTCGGGTAAGTGTATGGTAGATTTTTTAAAATTGAAAGAATTAAGAGTAAGACGGAAAAATGGGTGGGCGGGATAAACCCAAAGGAGGCTTTAGGAAAGGTAGGGGGTGTGGTGGCCAGGTGTTTACAGTGAAACATTAAGTGAACAGTATTTAAAAAGGCAAAAAGAGGTCTTTGTGGCTTTTTAGGGATTTGGAAAAGGCGTATGACAGGGGGGAAAAGGGGGGGCAATGTGGAAGATTTTGCAAGGTATGGGTGGGAGGTGGGTTTAACTGAAAGCAGTGAAGAGTTTTTACGAGGTAGTGGGGGCTCAAGTTAGAGTATGAAAGGAAAAGGGAAAATTTTTTTCCCATTTAAAAGTAGGCCCTTTAGACAAGGATTGTAGGGCACCGTGGTTGTTTTTTTTTTTATAGAGGGGTTTTGAAAGGGAGAAGTAAAGCGAGGGTCTTGGGCCAAAGGCGTGGAGTTAAAAGAAAAGAATCCACAAAAAGGGGGAGTTGTCACAGTGTCTTTGCTGATGACACTGTGCTCTTGGGGGATTCTGAAGAGAAGTTGCAGAGATTGGGGGGATAAATTTTGGGGTGGGGTGTGCAAAAAAAGAAAATTAAAGGTGAATACGGGAAAGAGTAAGGTTTTTGGGGATAACAAAAAGTTAAGGTGATGAAAGATTGAATATAAATTTGGGGGGAGAGAGAAAGGAGGAGGTAAACGTATTCAGATTTTTGGGGAAAGTGGCCCGGTCAGCGGATGGGTCTATGAAAGATGAGGTAAATTCATAAAATTTGATGAGGGAAAAAGGTGAGGGGTGCATTAGGATCGGGGAGCCCAAAAAAAACTTTGCCCTTTGGAGGCAAAGGGGGGAATGTATAGAGTATATTTTTAAAACCAACGTTTTTTTTGGGGGTGTAAAGGGCTTTGGGTGATGAATGTTGCAGCGAGGAAAAAGGCTGGGGGCAGTGGAGTTTGTCAGGCCCCTTGGGGGCAATGTTGGTGTAAATTATAATGCGGGAA
Source organism: Cherax quadricarinatus (assembly GCF_026875155.1). Lineage (NCBI taxonomy): Eukaryota > Metazoa > Arthropoda > Malacostraca > Decapoda > Parastacidae > Cherax > Cherax quadricarinatus. Next base: position 73,359,532 of record NC_069411.1, on the reverse strand, counting down.
ATTCGATTTGGAATTTTTGGGGGGGGTGCGGGATTCCCAAAAAAATGTTGTCCAGGGCTGGGGAAGGGGTTTTTGAGGTGGTTCGGACATTTTGGAGAATGGACCCGAAACAGAATGACTTCAAGATGAAAATCGTCTGTAGTGGAAGGAAGGCGGGGTGGGGGGTGGGCCTGGGAAAGGGGTTGGGGGAGGGGGGAAAAGGAGGTTTTGGGGTGCGAGGGGGGGGGGGAAACTTCCAAAGGGCCCATGCGTGAGCGTGTTTGTTTGGGGAAGGTGAAGGGGAGAAAAAAGGGTTTTTTAATACTTGACGTGCTGTTGGGTGTGGCAAAGAAAACATTTTGAAGGGTTTTGGGGAAACCCCGGCGGGCCGGACTTGAGTCCTGGAGAGGGGAAAATTCAGTGCCTGCACTCTGAAGGGGGGGGGTTTGTTTAATGTTGCATTTTTAAAAACTGTAGTTTTAAAGCACCCTTCTGCCAAGACAGTGATGGAGTAATGAGGGGTAAAAGTTTTTTTTTTTTTGGGGCCCAACCCTGCCTTGGGGGGGAAACCCGGCCCGGGTTTGTGATAAAAAAAAAAAAAAAAAAAAAAAAAAAAATTTATATATATTTTATATATATATATATTATATTTTTTTTATATATTATATATAATAATATATATTTTGTGGTGTTGTTTTGTTGTGTGTGTGTGGGGGGCTCACCTAGTTGAGGTTCCCAGAGGCCCAAGTTCTAGCCCCGGGCCCCGCCTCTTCATGGTCGCTATTGGGGCCCAATCCCCCCTAAACCCGTAAAGTTTACCCATACCCCCTGCTTAAAGCATGTATGGACCCTTTCCCCCACTACATCGCTTCCCAAACTATTCCACTTCCTGATTTACTTTTGTGACTGAAGAAATACTTTTTTAAATCTCTGTATTCTTTCTGTGCTTAAACTTCCAACTTTTTTTCCCCTTTTGCGTATCCCATTCTGGAAAAAACCCCTGTCTTTTTTCCACCTTGTCGATTCCTCCCCAGTTTTTTGTAGGGTCTTTTATATGTCTCCCCTATCTCTCCTGTCCCCCCATTGTCGTCAGGTCGGTTTTCCCCCCTTTAAACTTTCCTCGTAGGATACACCCCTTAGCTCGGGGAAACCTAGTCTTTTTGGGAAAAACCTTTGCATTTTCCCCTTTAATTTTTTTACGTGCTTGGCTAGGTGTGGGTTAAAAACTGGTGCCGCAAAACTCCAATAGGGGGCCTAGATACACGGTGTACAGGACCTGAACAATTCCTTATTAAGATGTCAAAAAATGTGTTCTGGGGTTTTTGCTGGGGCGCCCATATGCTGCGGAAGTTTTTTTGGTTACGTGGGGCCTAGGAGATTTTCCCTGGTTTTATACCACCCCAAAATTTTTTTTTCCTTGAGTGAGGTTTGTGTTTCGGGCCCCCCCCTTAGACTTTTCCCCCCGGCCCTGGGGTCTTCTTTGCCCCTTCCTAAACTTGGGGACTTTGCATTTGTTGGGAGATTGAACCCAAGAGCCAATTCCCTGGCCGGTTTTCTGCAGCCTGCCCGGGACCCTTTTTTGTATTTCTCCCGGGCCCTTTTGACCCGAATGAATTCTTCTCAAAAACTTCACGTCTTTCCTTCCGTCATGTCACAAATACCAAAAACACCCACTGGCCCTGGGAGTGCCCGGTGGGACCCCGTTTGGTCACGGGCGCCCACCCCTGACACCTCGCCACGTACCATATCGCTGCTGTTTTCCGGGGAAAAATTTTCCCCTGACCCCTTGTATCCCTTTCCCCTTTTAAATCCCTTTTGTCCCCAGTTTTTGCACTAATCTCTTGTGTGGAATTTTTTTTAAAAACCCCTTCTTGTAGTCCAAGAAAATGCAACCCCAAAAAACCCCTCTCTCTTCTCTTGTCGTGCTGCTGTCACCCTGTCATAAAAAACCTCCAGTGGTTTGTGACACGGGGTTTCCGGTCCCTAAAACCATATTGGCTGCTGTTGATGAGATCATTCCTTTCTGGGTGTTCCACCACCTTTTCCTGTTTAATTTTTCTCCATGATTTTGCAAAATATACATGTCAGTGACACGGGTTTTTTTCCTTGGAGTTTAGTGCTTATATCTGTCTTTTTTTTTTAAAAAAGGGACAAACATTTCCCTTGTTTTCCCAAATCCCTTTCAGGCAATCCCCCCCTTTTTTCAAATCGTTTGTATTGAATATTGTTGTTGGGGGTACCCCATAGCGCCTTGTCCCTCTCTCGGGCCCCAGGGAAAGAGATGTTATCTGGCCCCATTCCCCTTTGGGGGTATCTAGCTCACTCAGAAGCCTCTTCCCCTTCTTCCTGGGGTTTGTGTACAGTGCCCAAAACACTTGGTGGTTTTACCCCCCTCTCCTTTTTTTTGGAGCCCCTTTTTGTCTCCTCTTAAAACCCCTTCTTTGAATTCTTGTTGATTTCCCTCACTTACTTCACGGCCCATTTTTTGTTGTCTCCCCTCCCCCTTTTCCTTTTACCTGTTTACCGGGGTCCTTGACTGTTTTTTTTCCCCCCCTTGATGTGGTGTATAACAGTTGGGTCGATTTACTTTCGCTGCTATGTCTTTTTCCCTATTAAACGTTGGGCCTCCCTTTCCCTTACGGGGCATATTCTTTTTCTGGCTATCAACTGCTCTCCTTTTTTCATGGGCCTTTCCCTTTCCCTAAAACTTTTTCCCATTCAATTGCCATTTGGGTTTTTTTCCCCTCCCTGCCCTTTGGGGGAATAAAGGGGATCATCCTGGTTTTTTTCATTATCCCGGGTTCCGTTTGGGGTAAAAACCCCCCCCCTTTAGCCCCTTGCACTTTGGTTGTTTCATATTCCATCATTTTTTTTTAACTGGCCCCCTGCCAGTGTGTGTGTTTTGTGTGGGTTGTGTGTGTGTTGTGCGTGTGTGTGTGTGTGTGTGTTGTGTGAATAAGTAAAACTTTTTGTTTTTGGTTTAAAATAAAACCGCTCTTTTTGCTGAATAAGCTTTTGGGGGAAAGTTTTGTATTTTAATAATTTCGTACAAAAATAATTTTGAAAAACCCAACGAGAAAAAAAAATTTCATTGTGATCCTTTTTTCTAAATTATTGTAACTTATCTAAAAAATTTAGGGTTTGGGTTAGGCTAAAATTTTAAAAATGGCCCCTTGGGCAAAATAAGGTTTTGGGTTAAAATTTTCTAAAGGGGGCTAGTGATGTAAAATTTTTTAATTTTTTTAAAATTAAAAATAAATGAAAAAAAAATATGTCTTTTAAAAAGTTTAAGAGAATGCTTTAGAAAGGACTTAGTTTTTAAAAGGTTCTTGCCCAATTTACAAATTTTTCCTATTTGGCCCGACATATATAGGTTTAAAAAATTTGGGCCAGTTCGCAAAAACTCATTTAAAAATTTTATCCTTTTCTTTAAAAAGTTTTATTTACGTTCCTTTGATTTATTTTTTTCATTGAAAATTAATATAAAAGGGACCGTGAAGTTTAATAAATAAAAATTAAATATTTCTTTAATATTAAATAATTAAAAATTCTTCAAAATTATATATTTCTTCACTTATGATTCATGTTTTTAAAAAAATTTTGTTAATTACACTGACAAACTAAATTAAACATATTAAAAATTTTTTTATGTTAGTGATGGACGGGGGAAGGTGGAAATTTTTCCCCCTTTTTATTGTTAACATCAGAAGTAAAAACTCGTTTCCTAAATTTTAAAAAAATTTAAATTATATTGCAGGTGAGGAGCCTTTCACCAAGAAAATTTCTGCCTTTTTTTTGACGTGTTTTTCTGGCCCCCACCCCAGGGGTTTTCCCCGGCCACCCTAAGTGTTATCCTGGCCCCACTACGTGTTTCCTCCTCCCCCCCCTACGTGATACCCGGCCACCACTACGGCTATCCCCCGGGCCCCCACACGTTTTTATCCTGGGCCAAACCCCTAAGTGTTATCCTGGCCACCCTTCGTTTTAAACCTTTGGGCCAAAATAAGGGTTAAAATTTTGGGCCCCCCTACGGGGGTTTTTCCTGGGCCCCCAATACGTGTTTTTTCCTGGGGCCCCACTACGTTTCACCCCGGCCCACCACTAAGGGTTTTTCCTGGCCACCCCTAAGGTTTCCGGCCACCACTAGTGTTACCTGGCCCCACAAAGTGTTTTTCCCCCGGCCCCCACTACCTTTTTATCCGGGCCCCCAAATACGTGTTATCCTGGCCAAACCAAATACGTGTTTTTCCGGCCACCCTACGGGGTTATTCTGGGGCCCCCACTACGTGTTATTCTGGCCACCACTTTCTGTTATCCTGGCCACCATTACGTGTTATCCCGGCCAAAAAATACGTGTTATCCTCCACCACTAAGTGTTATTCCCGGGGCCCCCCTACTTTGTTATCCCGGCCCCCACTACGTGTTATCCTGGGAAACCCCTAAGTGTTATCCTGGCCACCACTACGTTTTTTTCCTGGCCACCAATAAGTGGGTTTCCTGGCCAACCCCTACGTGTTAAACCTGGCCACCACTAAAGTGTTATCCTGGGCCCCCAATACGTGTTTTTCCCCGGCCACCCCTAGTGTTTTTCCTGGCCACCACTACGTGTTATTTCCCGGCCACCAAATAGTGTTTTTCCCGGCACCCTCGTCCCTTACTAAAAACTCCGGGGACTCCTGCTTGGGAAAACCCGGAAAAACCCTTTAAATTTTCTCCCCTCTTAGCCTATTTTTTAAAATGGCGATTAGTTTGGTAGGGCAGAATTTTATAAACGGGGGTACGACCACCATGTCTTTCCCGAAATTTTTTAGGTACATTTTAAATTTAAATTTCATTAACTTCACTGGGGTGATTTATAACCCCGTGTGTTAGGACCCTGTAAATAAAGTTTATATTTTCCCAGAAAAACTGAAAAGGTTTAAAATTGGGGTTTGTTTTTTTGATCCAGGGCACCAGCAAAAATCAAAAAGGTCATTTTTAAAACAACGCAGTTGCTTAATAAAATTTTTTATGACTCAATCTAATTTTTAAAATTTGGTGTCACTATATTTGCGAACTGAAAGGATTTAAAAAAGGGGCCGAAAAAAAATATGGGTTTTTGGGGGTGCTCTTCTTCTGTATTATTGTACTGTAAGCTTTCTATGTTTTTTTCCCGTTTTATCATCTGTGTTAAATGGGACAGAAAAATGTCTTCTGTGTTAAAATGTACTGTATGGTTTCTTTATTGTGTTTTATGGTCTTCGTGTTACTGTACCCGTATGGTCTTCCCTTTTTTATTTTGTTTTAAAATTCCCTTTTGTGGGTTTTTGTACTGTACTTGTCTTGTGTGTTATTGTACTGTACTGGTCTTCTGTGTTATTGTAAAGCTCTGGGGTCTTCTGTGTTATTGTTTCTGTAAATGGTCTTCTGTGTTATTGTACTGTACGGTCTTTTTCTGTTATTGTACAGTACTGGGCTTCTGTGTTATTTTTACCCGTACTAGCTTTTTGTTAAATGTTTTATGGTCTTCCTTTTTGTTATTGTTAAGCTCTGGTCTTCTGTGTTAAATTTTACTAAATGGGCTTCTGTGTTATTGTACTGTACTGGGCTTTTTGTGTTTTTTGTACTGAATGGTTTTTTCCCGTGTTTTTTGTACTGGGACTGGGTTTTTTGTTTTTATTGTTTCTGTACTGGTCTTTTTGTGTTAATTTTACTGTTTCTGGTTTTTTCTGTGGTTTTTTGTATGTAAATGGTTTTTCTGTGTTATTGTACATTTCTGGTCTTTTTGTGTTATTGTTTCTGTACTAGTCTTTTTTTGTTACTGTACTGTATTTGGGCTTGTGTGTTTTGTACTGTTCTGGTTTTTCTGTGTTATTGTACTGTAATGGGCTTCTGTGTTTTTTGTAATGTTTTAGTCTTTTTGTGTTTTTTTTTTACTGTACGGTTTTGTGTTTTTTTTACCTTTTACTGGTCTTCTTTTTAAATTTTACTGTACTGGGGCTTCTGTGTTTTGTTCTGTAATGGTCTTCTTGTTAATGTACTTTCTGGTTTTGTGTGTTTTTGTAATGTAAAATGGGCTTCTGTTTTTATTGGAAATGTTTCTGTCTTCTGTTTTTATTGTTTTTAATAGTCTTCTGGGGTTTTTGTTTAAAGCCCCTGGTCCTTTTTGTGTTTTTTGTACTGTTTTCAGGTCCCTTTTGTGTTAATTTTTACTGTATGGGCTTCTTTTGTTATTGTACTGTACTGGTCTTCTTTTGCTATTGTACTGTACTGGTCTTCTGTGTTATTTTACTGTACTGGTCTTTTTGGTTATTGTACTGTTACTGGGGCTTCTGTTTATTTAAAAAAAAAAGTATGGTTTCTGTGTTTTTGTACTGTACTGGGCTTCTGTGCTATTGTACTGTAAAAGGTCTTCTGTGGGTTTTTGTAAATGTAAGGGTCTTCTGTGTTATTTGTACGGGATGGTCTTCCCGTTTATTGTACTGTACTGGGTCTTTTGTGTTATTGTACGTACTTTGGGCTTCTGTGTTATTGTACTGTACCCAGTCTTCTTGGGGTTTTTGTACTGTACTGGGGCTTTTTGTTTTTATTGTTTCTGTACTGGTCTTCTGTGTTATTGTACTGTACTGGTCTTCTGTGTTATTGTACTGTACTAGTCTTTGTGTTATTGTACTGTTGGCTTCCCGTTTATTTTACTGTACTGGTCTTTTGTGTTATTGTACTGTACTAGTCTTCTGTGTTATTGTACTGTAATGGTCTTTTGTGTTATTGTACTGTACTGGTCCCTTTTTGTTTTTGTTTCTGTACTGGTCTTCCCGTGTTATTGTACTGTACTAGTCCCTTTTTGTGTTAAATTTTACTGTAAATGGTCTTCTGTGTTAAATTTTACTGTACTTTGGGCTTCTGTGTTTTTGTTTCTGTACTTGTCTTTTTGTGTTATTGTACTGGTTTTGGTTTTTTTCCCGTTAAATGTACTGTACTGGCTTCTGTGTTTTTTTGTACTGTCCTTGGGCTTCTTTGTTATTGTACTGTACTGGTCTTCTGTGGTTTTTGTTTTCTGTCCGGGGCTTTTGGGGTTATTGGGACTGTACTGGTTTTTCTGTGTTTTTTGGTTTCTGTATGGTCTTTTTGTTATTTTACTGTACTGGTCCCTTTTGTGTTATTGTTTGAATGGTCTTTTTGTGTTATTGTCCCGTACGGCTTCTTTTGTTTTTTGACTGGGACTAGTCTTCTGTGTTAAATTTTCTGTAAAGGTCTTCTGTGTTAAATTTTTACTGTACTTTCTTCTGTGTTATTTTTACTGTAAATAGCTTTTTTGTGTTATTTTCTGTACTGGGTTTTTTTGTTTATTGTTTCTGTAATGGTCTTTTGTGTTATTGTACTGTACTGGGCTTTTGTGTTATTGTTTCTGTACTAGTCTTCTGTGTTTTTACTGTCCCGGTTTTTCTGTGTTATTGTACTGTTCTGGTCTTCTGTGTTTTTGTTTCTGTACTGGGCTTTTTGTTTATTGTTCTGTATGGTCTTTTTTGTGTTATTGTACTGTAAATGGTTTCTGTGTTATTGTACTGTTCTTTGGGCTTCTGTGTTTTTTGTTTTCTGTAAAATGGTCTTCTGTGTTATTGTTTTCTGTACTGGTCTTCTGTGTTATTTTTTCTGTACTGGTCCCTTTTGTGTTTTTGTACGTACTGGGTTTTTGTGTTATTTTTTTCTGTACTGGTCTTCTGTGTTATTTTACTTACTGGTCTTCTTTTGTTATTGTTCGTAAGGGCTTCTGGGGTTATTGTACTGTACTGGTCTTCCCGTGTTTTTTGTACTGTAAATGGTCTTCTGTGTTATTTTACGGGAATGGGCCCCCTGTGTTATTGTACTGTAAATGGTCTTTTTGGTTATTGTACTGTTCTGGTCCTTCCCGTGTTTTTGTACTGTACTGGTCTTCTGTGTTATTGTTCTGGGACTGGTCTTCTGTGTTATTTTTAAATGTACTGGGGGCTTCTGGTTATTGTTTTGTTTTGGGCTTCTGTGTTTTTTGTTTCGGGACCCGGTTTCTGTGTTATTGTTTCCCGGGGCTGGTCTTCTGTGTTATTGGGACTGTACTGGGGCTTTGTGTTAAATTTTAAAATGTACTGGTTTTTGTGTTATTGTACTGTACTGTCTTCTGTGGTTTTTTACTGGGACTGGGCTTCTGTGTTATTTACTGTACTGGTCTTTTTGTGGGTTTTGTACTGTACTGGTTTCTGTGTTATTTACTGTACTGGTCTTTGTGTTTTTTGTACTGTACTGGGCTTCTGTGTTATTGTACTGTACTGGTTTCTGGGGTTATTGTTGTACTGGTCCCTTTTGTGTTATTGTTCTGTTTCTGGTCTTTGTGTTTTTTTGGTTCCGGGACTGGTTTTTCTGTGTTTATTGTTCTTGGGACATCCCTTTTGTGTTTTATAAATGTTTTCTCCCGAGTCCTGTACGGTTCTTTTGTGTTACTATTTCCGCATGTTTTTTTGTTTTACTGTTCGTTTTTTCTTCTGTGTTTTCTTAAGTACTGTTTTTTTTGTGTTATTTTACGGGTATTCTTCTGGTTACCCTACTGTTTTGGTCTTCTGTGTTTCGTACTGCCCCGTTTTTTCTGTGTTATTGTACTGTAAAAGGGCTTCTGTGTTATTGTACTGTTTCTGGTCTTTCTGTGTTATTGTACTGTTCTGGTTTCTGTGTTATTGTTTCTGTAAAGGTCTTCTGTTTTTTTTTTTTTTATTGTAAATGTTCCCATAAACTGTGTTTTTGTACTTTTTCTGGTCCCTTGTGTTATTGTACTGTGCTGACTTCTGTTTTTACTGTACTGATCTGAGGGTTTTTGTACTGTACTGGTTTTTGTATGTTTTTTTTGCGTACTTGATTCTGTTTTAGTTCTGTAAATTTATCTTCTGCGTTGCTGTACTGTACTGGTCTTTTGTTTTAACTGTACTGTAAATAATCTTCTGTGTTATTGTACTGTTTCTGGTCTTCTGTGTTTTTGTATGGTCTTCGTGTTACTGTTCTGGTCTTTTGTGTTCGTACTGATCTTCTTTTGTTATGTAATGGGCTTTTGTGTTACTGTATGGTCTTCTGTGTTTCTGTAACCCGTAATAGTCTTTTTTGTTATTTTTACTGTTTTGGTCATCTGTGTTAGGGATGATCTTCTGTGTTACTGTACTGGTCTTTTGGGGTTTTGTTTGGTCATCTTGTTTTCTTTAATGGGTTTTTTCTGTGTTACTGTTTGGTCTTCTGTTGGGTTTCTGTACTGACTTCTGTGTTTCTGTACTGGTTTTTCCCGTGTTTTCTGTTCTGGTTTTTCTGTGTTACTGTAAAAGGGGCTTTGTGTTACGTAAATGGGTTTTTGTGTTACTGTACTGATCTTTTTGTGTTACTGTTTTTTTATCTTCTTGTTACTGACTGTCTTTTTGTGTTTTCTGTATTTGGTTTTCTTTTGTTACTGTTTGGTCTTTTGTGTTTCTGTACTGGTCTTCTGTGTTACTGTATGGTTTCTGTGTTACTGTACTGGTTTCTGTGTTTTCGTCTGGGCTTCTGTGTTACTGTACGGTTTCTTTGTTACGTACTGGCTTCTGTGTTATGTACTGGTCTTTTTGTTAAATTACGGGTTTTTGGTTATGTATGGGCTTTTGGTTTCGACTGGTCTTCTGTGTACTGTTTTTTCATCTGTGTTTCTGTTCTGGTCTTCTGTGTTTTCTGACTGGTCTTCTTGTTATGTATGGTCTTTGTGTTACTGTTTGGTCTTCTGGGTTTTCTGTAGGTCTTCTTGGGTTTCGTCTGGGCTTCGTGTTACTGTTGGGGCTTTGTGTTTTCGTGCTGGGCTTCTTGTTACGTATGGTTTTTTTGTGTTCTGTTTCTGGGCTTCTGTGTTACTGTATGGGCTTCTGGTTACTGTCGGTCTTTTGTTTACGTATGGTCTTCTGGTTACTGTACGGTCTTTTGTGTTCTGTTCGGTCTTCTGTGTTTTTTTTATGGGTTTTTGTGTTTTTTCTTGGGTTTTTGTGTTTCTGTATGGTTTCTGTGTTACTGTTCGGTCTTCTGTGTTTCTGTTCTGGTTTCTGGTTATGTATGGTCTTCGTGTTTTGTTCTGGTCTTCTGTGTTAAGTATGGTCATCGTGTTACTGTTTGGTTTCTGTGTTTCTTTTATGGTTTCTGTGTTACTGTACTTGTCTTCTGTGTTCTGTATGGTCATCTGTGTTTCTGTACTGGTCTTTTGTGTTACTGTACTGGTCTTTTGTGTTCTGTTCTGGTCTTCTGTTTACTGTATGGTCATCTGTTTTACTGTAAGGTTTCTGTGTTATGTTTTTGGTTTTGTGTTATGTATGGGATCTTGTTCTGTTCTGGTCTTCTGTGTTCTGTCTGGTCTTTTGTGTTACTGTACTGGGTTTTTGGTTACTGTACTGGGCTTGTTTACTGTACTGGTTTCTGTGTTACGTTGTTTCTGTGTTATGTATGGTTTCTGTGTTACTGTACGGTTTCTGTTTTGTACTGGTCTTCTGTGTTTTAAATGGAATTGGGTTTTTGTGTTACTGGGTTTTGGTTTCTGTTTCTGTTTTGGTCTTTTTGGGGTTATTTTGGTCTTCTGTGTTACTGTACTGGGCTTCTGTGTTACGTATGGCTTCTGTGTTTCGTATGGTCTTCTGTGTTACTGTTTTGGGCTTCTGTGTTACTGTACTGGTCTTCTGTGTTACTTTACTGGTCTTCTGTGTTACTTTTTCTGGTCTTCTGTGTTACTGTTCTGGTCTTCTGTGTTACTGTATGATCTTCTGTGTTACGTACTGGTCTTCTGTGTTACTGTTCTGGTCTTCTGTGTTACTGTTCTGGTCTTCTGTGTTACTGTACTGGTCTTCTGTGTTACTGTACGGGTCTTCTGTGTTACTGTTTCTGGTCTTCTGTGTTACTGTTCTGGTCTTCTGTGTTACTGTACTGGTCTTCTGTGTTACTGTACGGGTCTTCTGTGTTACTGTACTGGTCTTCTGTGTTACTGTTCTGGTCTTCTGTGTTACTGTACTGGTCTCGTGTTACTGTACTGGTCCTTCTGTGTTTACTGTACGGGTCTTGTGTGTTACTGTACTGGAGAGGGGGGGTATGGGGGGGGTATGTCCTTCTGTGTTACTGTACTGGTCTCTGTGTTACTGTAAACAGGTCTTTTCTGTGTTACGGTACTGGTCCCTTCTGGTGTTACTGTCTGGTCTTGTGTGTTACCGTACGGTCTTCTTGTGTTACTGTACTGCTCTTCTGTGTTACTGTAAATTGTCTTCTGTGTTACTGTACTGTTTCCTCTTTACTGTACTCTTCCCTGTGTTACTGTACTGTTTCCTCTGTGTTAGCTGTACTGTTCCTCTGTTTACTGTACTGGTCATCGTGTTACTGTACTGGTCTTCTGTGTTACGGTACTGGTCTTCTGTTTTACTGTAATGTTTCTTGTATGTTTGCAACGTTGTTACTTTGCTTTCCCTCTCTTGTATTATACTGAGTCTCTGCGTTTTTTTAACTGTTTTTACGTTATTTTATTGTTTTATGTATTATTAATGCAGTTTTTTAAATGCTATGTCTGACCATAAAAAATGGTATACAATACCGACAGGTTGTTAGGTAAACACATAAGCAACAGTTAGACAACTTTATTCCGAAACGTTTCGCCTACAAGCACAGTAGAGCTTCTTCAGTCGAATACCAAGAAAGTAGGCAGGAATCAGTAGAGATGTGAGTCATGTAATCAGTCCATCACCCTTAAAGTCGTGAATTTGAGGTTTTTCAGGCAGAGGACTGACAACCTCAAATTTCCCTACGACTTAACAGGGTGATGACTGATTACAACGTCCCTTCAAATCTCTATGTTCCTGCTACTTTTCTGTATTCGACGAATAAGCCTACTGTGTAGGTCGAAACGTTTCGGAATAAAGGTTGTCTACCGTTGCACATGATCAATGCAGTATTTTTTTTGTTTTTACACTAGAGTTTTACTATAATACCCAGCTGACTTGATTGATCTTATACTTTAACAAAGGAAAAGCTTACCTAAAATCTTTTACCAACAAAGTTCTGCCAAGCACTCTATTTTCCAACACAAACCTACAGAGACGTCCTCAAAAAGAAAAGTCTCCTGTGACAAATGCCGTCAATCTATCCACTTGAATCCTTCACAGACCATAGAAAACTTCTTGGCAAGGATTCTTTTATATTGATGTTTACCAAACAGGTTGCACAGAGTGTTATTAACTCTTTTGTATCAGACTTTATACACATCACAACACAACGATGGTGGTGAACAAACTCACACTAGCAGACAAACTTACCTGTCACATCACTAGTGAGGCCTCATTTAGATTATGCTGCTCAGTTTTGGTCCCCTTACTACAGGATGGACATAGACTCATTAGAGAACATACAGAGAAGAATGACTAAAATGATTTACTGTGTAAGGAACCTCCCGTATGAAGATAGACTTAATAAAGCCTTAAATCTCCACTCTCTGGAGAGGCGTAGAATGAGGGGAGATATCACTGAAGTGTATAAGTGGATGACGGGCATAAACAAGGGAGACATTAATAAAGTACTGAGGCTGTCGAACCAGGTAAGAACCAGAAATAATGGATTTAAGTTGGATAAATTTAGATTAAAAGGACATAGGTAAGTACTGTTTTCCTAACAGAGGTGTAGATGCGTGGAACATCTTCCCCAGTGTGGTGGATAGAGGTTAGGACCTTGGTATCTTTAAGAAGAAGACTGACAAATGATATGAGTGGGAGGGGGGCTGGTTTGGATTGGTGGTCGAAGGGGTACGGGTGTTATTTCTGAGTACTTTAGGTAGATGTCGTTTTTGATAAGGACGCACCTGCCTCGTATGGGCAGTAGCTCTTGCATGTTCCTACATTCTTATGTTTCTTATTTTCTACAGTTGTCCTCTTTTTCATTACTATACTGACTTGTGGGCCATATATCTCTGCAACATAGTGCACCACAACATTCAGTGTTCATATATCTCTGCAACATAGTGCACCACAACATTCATGTGTCATTATATCTCTGCACATAGTGCACACAACATTCAGTGAGTCATATATCTCTGCAACATAGTGCAACACAACATCATGTGTCATATATCTTCTGTCAGCATAGTGCACCACAACATTCAGTGTGCAAATATCACAGCAACATAAGTGCACCACAACATTCAGTGTGTCCATATTATCTTCTGCAACATAGTTGCACCACAACATTCATGTGTCATATATCACTCAACATATGCACCACCACATTCAAGTGTCATATATCCTGCAACATAGTGCACCACAACATTCAGTGTGTCATATATCCTGCAACATAGGCACGCACAACATTCAGAGTTGTCATATATCTCTGCAACATAGTGCCCAACAACATTCATGTGGTCATATATTCTGCAAACAGTAGTGCACCAACAACATTCAGTGTGTCAATGAATCTCTGCAACATAGTGCACGCACAACATTCCAGTGTGTCATATATCCTGCAACATAGAGCACCACAACATTCAGTGGTGTCATATATCTCTGGCACCATAGTGCATCCACAACATTCAGTGTTCATATATTCCTCTGCAACATAGTGCACCACAACATCATGTGTCATATATCCTCTGCAACATAGTGCACCACAACATTCAGTTGTGTCATATATCTCTGCTAACATAGTGCACCACAACATTCAGTGTTCATATATCTTCCTGCAACATAGTACAACCACAACTTCAGTGTGCCATATATCTCTGCAACATATGCACCACAACATACGTTGTGCCATATATCTCTGCAACTAGTGCCCACAACATTCAGAGTGTCATATATCTCTGCAACATAGTGCACCACAACATTCAGTGTGCCATATATCTCTGCAACATAGTGCACCACAAAACATTCAGTGTGCCATATACTCTGCAACATAGTGCACACCACACATTCAGTGTTCATATATCTCTGCAACATAGTGCACCACAACCATTCAGTGTGTCATATGTCTCTGCAACATAGTGCTCACACAACATTCAGTGTGGTCATATATCTCTGCAACATAGTGCAACCACAACATTCAGTGTGTCATATATCTCTCAAACATAGTGCAACACAACATTCAGTGTGTCAAGAGTATCTCTGCAACATAGTGCACCACAACATTCAGTGTCATAAATCTCTGCAACATATGCAACACAACAACAGTGTTCATATATCACTGCAGCATAGTGCACCACAACATTCCTGTGGTCATATATCTCTGCAACATAGTTGCCCACAACATTCAGTGTGTCATATATCTCTGCAACATAGTGCACCACAAACATTCAGTGTGTCATATAAATTTACTCGCCTCAATAGTGCACCACAACATGCAAGTGTGTCATATATCACTGCAACATAGGCACCACAACATTCATTGTTCAATATCTCTGCAAGCATAGTTGCAGCCACAACATTCAAGTGTGTCATATATTCTGCAACATAGTGCACCACCACATTCAGTGTGTCATTTATCTCTACTACTGCAACAATAGTGCACCACAACATTCGTGAGACATATATCTCTGCAACATAGTGCACCACAACATTCAGTGTGTCATATATCTCTGCAACATAGTGCACCACAACATTCAGTGTGTCATATATCTCTGCAACATAGTGCACCACAACATTCAGTGTGTCATATATGTCTGCAATCCCAAAAAAAAATAGTGCACCACAACATTCAGTGTGTCATATATCTCTGCAACATAGTGCACCACAACATTCAGTGTGCAATATATGTTAACATTCCCACAGTACATAACAGTCTGGGAGACATTAAACACACAGTCGTACTGGCCAGGTTGTGGCAGCACACAGTCGTACTGGCCAGGTTGTGGCAGCACACAGTCGTACTGGCCAGGTTGTGGCAGCACACAGTCGTACTGGCCAGGTTTGGCAGCAACACAGTTCGTACTGGGCCAGGTAGTGTGGCGCACACAGTCGAACTGTCCAGTGTGGCAGCACACAGCCTTACTGGCCAGGTTGTGGCAACACACAGTCGTACTGCCAGGTTTGTGGCAGCACACAGCCGAACTGGCCAGGTTTTGTGGCAGCACACAGTCGTAATTGTGCAGGCTTGTGGCAGCCACCACCACATTAATATTGTGATAGAACGAATCATCAAGTTGAGTTTTTATTTTCATCACCGAAAAGTTTTTTGTTTGGAGACATTGTGGGTGTGAAGTTTTAATGTAATTAATGAGAGTTGAAAAGGGGGGGGGTAATGTGGTGAAAGCTGAGAGAATTATTTAATAAATAAATCACTTACACGATTGTTCATTAAAGATGATTTATAATAATATTTTTTCTTCGTCTTATTTTAACCACAAGTCACTCAAGTAAGTCACTTCTTCATATATTTACTCTTCCTCCCAAGACATTTCATCCAAATATTGTAACCCTCATTACCCAATTATCTGAGAGTCTACCTGGAGAGAGTTCGGGGTCTAACGCCCCCCGCGGGCCCCGTGTCTGTGACCGGCCCTCCTTAGGTTCAGTGTCCCAGATGCGACCCACCCATCCTACTAACACCCAGGTACCCTTTTTACTGATAGGGAACATAGAAAACAACCAGGTGAGACAGAAACACTTCCAAAGTTTCTACTCGGCTGGGAATCGAACCCAGCCCTCACCGTGGAAAGGTCGAGAGCGTTAAACCACCAGGCCACCCGGTCCACCACTTAAGAAATTTGAAATTATTAATTACAGAATTTTGCTCTTAAGGTCTCTCACCTATTTTTATACATATGTTGTTTAATTTAAACAGCGTGTGTGAGAGTGCAAGTGTTTATCAGAAGAGTTTACACTTGAATGTATATATTGTGTGTTGTAGCAAGGTGTTTGTATGATGTGTATGTGTAGATGAAAGTGAAAGTAAAACAACAGAAGAAAACTTGCGTGGATCACATAATGACAGCTGTACCACAGTTTCCTGTGGTACAGCTGTCAGCCTGGCTGACTGTAGTCAGCCAAACTAACTCACATGTCAACAGAATCAGCCAGGTCAGTATGAAAGAAATGAGGCAATAAGGTTAAAATGAGAAAATTAGAAATGGATTAAGGTTGGAAGTGGTGTGACGCAGCTGTAATGAAGTCAGGGATAGTCCTAATTTTGTTCATGTTTAAAAAAGAAGAAAAGGGGAAAAACTTTAAAGAAAGTAAGTAATTATGATGAAATATGACTGTTTGATCATACAAGGTAAAATGTAAAATGTCAAATTTGATGGTTGAAGTGATGGGAAAACAACCATCCTAACAAAGAGGTTGTGAATTCAGAAAGTGAAAGGATAATGCAAATCATGTGTAAACACTGAAATACATAAGTTAAGAAAACACTTATACTAATGAAAGGCAGCACATGTTGGATTTATAGGTTTGGGAAAGATATGTGAGACATGTTAGAAGAGTAACAAATGTATTATAATATTTTGATAAACAGAGTTAAATTAACTTATAATATGCATAAAGACGGTAAAAAGAATTACCCAAAAACTGGTCCTAAGATAATGTTGTGTGATGTCGACTCTGTGGTCTTAAAGAACGTGGTTGCACTGTATTTTGGCAAAGCAAAATATACACAAGCAAGCTCTTATGTAGAGAGAGAGAGAACACACACACACACACGACACACACACACACACACGCACCGAAAGAAGGTGTTTGACACAGTTCCACCCAAGAGAACAGTGTAAAACCTGTAGGACCAGGAGGGATAACAGGGAAGGCACTGCAATGGATCAAGGAAAACCTGTCAGTGAAGACAACACGAGTCATGTACGGTGGCGAGGTTCCAGGGAGGCGCCTGGGACGAGCGGGCCCCCCAGGGGTCAGTCCTAACTGGTACTTTACAGTATTGTGAACGACATGACAGAAGAAATAGACTCATAAGTGTCCTGTTTGCAGCTAATGTGAAGTTGATGAGAAGATTTCATTAGGACGAGGTCCAGGCAGAACTACAAGGGATCTTAAAAGGCTGCAGGCCTGGTCCCGCAATTTGGCTCCTGAGCTCTGCCCCCCCACCAAGTACAAAGTCATGAAGATTGGGAAGGGCAAAGAAAACCTCCAGACGGAGTACGGGCTAGGGGACCTAGATACTCCAAACCTCAATCAAGGAAACGTGTCTTGGGGTGAGTATAAACACCGGACACATCTCCTGATGCGCAACATCCAACCAAATAACTGCTGCAAACATAAACTGGCGCCTTAGCAAACAGCATTCCGACATTTGACAAGGAATGGGGGGGGGGGGGGGGGGCTTCAGGATCCTGAAACACCATGTACGTTAAGCCAAGCACCTAAAGGAAAATTTTTCTAACAAACTAGTTTCCGGAGAGGTTAAAGAAAATCGACCTGACGACACTGGGGGGACAAAGATACGGCTGATATGATAACGGCATGGGAGTGAATAAAGTTATGAAATAAAAAGCAACAAGGAGACAAAGTTTGGAGCAGAAGAGTGACGCCGTAGCGACAATGATAGGAGGCGGGGCCAGAGCTGTGACTCGACCTGCAAAACCACAGAACGTGAGTACACACACACATACACACACCACACACACACACACACACACACACAGACTGGTCCCCGGAGAGGTATAAGGGAAATCAACCTGCTGACACTGGAAACACTTGAGGTCAGGAGAGTAGGGGATATGATAAATGACATACAAAATAACTGAAATTGAATTGTCCATTATTATAATTTAACTGTTTAGCGACCACTGCCACCTCAGAGTTAACTCACTTTGCCGCGTGAGGCTAGTGGTTCTCTTTAAGGTCCCTTCCATCCACTTACTGTAGTTTGATGCTTTTTTCCTCATGTCCATGTGTCCAGATCCATCTGTGTCCCCTCAGATATTCTCCCTTCCCCACTTCCCAAGGTCTGCGCAACAACCAGCGTCCCGGACTTTCCATGTCCATGTGTCCAGGAGTCCCAACCTGTGTCCCCTCAGATATCACCCTTCCCCACCTTCCCTTCCCCAAGGTCTGCCGGGGGGGGGGGCAAATTCCAGCGTCCCGGTCTTTCTTTTCCCCAGGTCCATGTGCCAGAGTCCACCTTCCCCCTTCATATATTCTCCCTTTCCCACTTCCTCAAGGTATCCTCGCCTTTCCCAGGTCCCATGTGTCCCCAGATTCCATCTATGTCCTCCTCAGATATTCTCCCTTCCCCACTTCCCCAAGGGTCGCCGCAACAACCAGCGTCCCGTCTTTAACCAGGTCCATGAGTTCCAGGAGTCCACCTGCCCGCCTTCAGAATAATTCTCCCTTTCCCACTCCCCAGCGTACCCTGCTTTCCCATTTCCTTGTGTCCAGAATCCATCCGTGGTCCCCCGATTGTCTCCCCTTTCCACATTCCCTTTAGAAATCTTCCAGCCTCAGCCTTCCCAGGTTATTTTCCGGGGCAGCCAGCCCCCCCAGTGTCTAGCAAATGAGAACGGGCCTTGTTTGTGGTTAGGGTAGGACGTCCAGGTGGGGGGAATTACAGGGGGGGACACAAGAAATCTGCGTCCTGTGTTACACCCCCAAAGACGTCTAGACCGTGGGTCAGCCGACCAGCCAAGCTACGTCCATTCGACCCCCAAGACAGTCTACCGTAGGTCGCCAGACGCAGCCAAGCTACCGTCCGTTCGACCCCCAAGACAGTCTGACCGTAGGTCCCCCAGACGCAGCCAAGCTCCGTCCATTTTTCGCCCCCAAACAGTCTAGACCGTGGTGCCAACGCACCCTGTCCCGTCCAGTTCGACCCCAGACAGTTAGCCCGTAGGTCACCCAGACGCACCCAACTACCGCCCAGTTCGGCCCCAAGACAGTCTAGCCCGTAGGCAGCCAACGCAGCCAGCTACCGTCCTTCGACCCCCAAGACACTTAGACCGTAGGTCGCCGACGCAGCAAGCTCCCGTCCAGTTGACCACCAAGACAGTCTAGCCGGGGTCAGCCAGCGCAGCCAAGTACCGCCCCGTTCGACCACCAAGACAGTCTAGCCCGTAGGTCCCGACGCAGCAAGCCCCGCCAGTTCGACACCAAGACGCTAGACCGTAGGCAGC
The DNA here is from genome assembly GCF_026875155.1 of Cherax quadricarinatus. NCBI lineage: Eukaryota > Metazoa > Arthropoda > Malacostraca > Decapoda > Parastacidae > Cherax > Cherax quadricarinatus. Next base: position 73,340,472 of record NC_069411.1, on the reverse strand, counting down.
CAGAGCACCAAGCTACCGCCGTTCGACCCCAAGGTTGGCCACTCGGGTGAAAATTTGGGAGTTCTATTAGCAAACGATTTTCTGTTTAATAGAAATTTTTTTGTAAAAATCAGCAGCAAAAGTGTGTTATGAAGTTTTATTGTGGTTATGATTTTTGGGTTTGGTTGTCGTCTGTCCCCTCCCCCACAACGTAATTTGTTTATAAATGTTTTATTGGTCTTGTGATTGTTCGTGTTTGTCTGTCTGTCCCCCTCCACCAAAAACTGTAATTTTTTTGATTTTTTTGTTTTTTTTGGGTTTTATTTGTCTTACATGTTTGGAGGAGCAATCACAACGCCGCGCCGCAAAAGGGAAATAAGTCACTACTTTTTTGTGCCACCCTGGGAAATTCACACATACGTTACTATTATGTAATTTATTTTGGTGTATTTTATGTAAAGCCCCTAAATAAACTTACACATACGTATTTTCACACATTTTTGGCATTTCCGCAAACTATAGCGGATTCACCATCTTCATAAACAACAAAAAAACGTACAACGCCACACTCACGTGCACCACAAGCCATATTTTTAAAAAACACACCTACCCCTCTTACACTATCAATGTAATCCAAATACCACATACACATCTCCACAACACACCACACACCAACACACACACACCCACACAACACACACACACACAAAACACACAAAAAACACACACAAACACCAGGCGTATGTCAATCAAATTGCCTCGGACAAATGGTTAACAACACACACAGGAAGACAGGAAACAATACAGGAAATGTGGATACGGCAACAAAATGCAAGGAGGCAGGGGAAAGGGTTTTGTTCCCAAGGGAAACAAAAATAATGGGAAGACCAGAACGAGCCCTTTGGGTTCCCTTAAGGGTGTAGGGAGGCAAAAAACTAGGTGTATAGAGAAGGGAAAAGGTACAGAAGACAAAAAACTCAGGAAAATGAGAGATTAGCCGAAAGACAGAAAGAAATGCAAAGAAAAGAAGGGAGGTCAGCGATAATTGAAAAGGGACATAGCATGGGAAAGTAATCTGATCAAAGCTGTTGTATAACCACATCAGTGGAAAAAAAAACAGTCAAGGCCGGGTTTCTCGACTGACGAAAAATGGGGGGGAGTTCACAAAAAAACCCGAGAGGTTTGTGGGGGATAACACGAGATTTAAAGAATTTTTACGGTGGAAACCCGTAGGCCCCGGGAAATCCGAACGGGGGGGTACCCAGAAGTGCGGATGAGGACACAAAACCAAAGGGGGAGGTGAAAAGTGCTATGTAAAACTGACCCTCAAAGGCGGTTGACCAACATCTCCCATGGGTCCTTTGAGATTAGAGAGGGAGCAGAGATCGTGGTGCCCAACAAAGATCTTCAACACATCCATGAAACTGGGAAACCCCCCGAGTAGGAAGATGGCAAAGTGCCCCAAATTTTTTAAAAAAAGGTACAGACAGAGGCATTAAACTACGACCTGGTCACTAACGTGATAGATGCAAAGCATGGAAAGATCATCAGGAGGGGGTGGGGAGGGGGCCCTGGAAAAAAACAAGTGTATAATCGACAACTGCACGGTCCAGGGAAGGAAAATCTTGTGTCACACACCTACTGGAGTTTTATGAAAGGAAACAGAAGACAAGAGAGAGAGGGGTGGATAGACTGCATTTTCTTAGCTGAAAGAAACCCCTTCGACCGTTGCTCAAAGGGGTTACTGCAAAGTAGGGGGTTGTCAACATCGGAAAGGCATGCAATGGATCAACAATCCTGAAGGGGGGCAACAAGATCATGGTACGCGACGAGGTGTCAGAGTGGGCCCCTGTGACAGGGGGGGTTTCCACAGGGGTCAGTCCTGGGATCTGTGCTGTTTTTGTTTATGTGAATGACAAAAGGGGAAAGGGATAGATCAGAAGTTTGTTGCAGATGGGGGAAGGGTTTTTGAGGAGAAAAAAAATCGGTCGAGGATCATTAGGACTACAGAGGACCTGGACAGGCAAACCCGGCCCACAACTGGCTCCTTGGTTTAACTCTCCCAAAATCAAAGTCTTGAAGATTGAAAAGGGCCCCAAAGAAACCGCGACTCAGTATAGTCTAGGTGGCCAAAGACTGAAACCCTCCCCCCAAAAAGGGAAAAAGATCTGGGGGTGAGTATAACCCCTACAGTTCCGAGGCCCATCAGTCAGTTTTACTGCTGCAGCTACGGGCGTTGGAAAACCCTAAGGATAGCGTTCCGATCCCTCAGAGGAATCGTTCAAGACTCTGTACCCATTTAGTAGCCCATCCTGGGTATACAGCGCCATTTTGGAATCCCACCTGTCAAGCCTTTAAAAAATTAGAAAAATGAAAAAGGTTTTGCAAAAAGACTAATCCCGAGGAAAGGGGTTGTCCTACGAAGATGGGTTTAAGGGAAATCACCCCGACACACTGGAGGACAGGGGGTCGGGGGACGATAACGATATATAAAATTCTGCGCGGAGTAGACAAGGTGGACAAGGGGAGGGGATTTTTCAAAGATAGGCCAGAAACAAAGGTCACAATTGAATTTTAAAGACCAGAAAAATTAAAAGGGGATATTAGGAAGATTTCTTCAGTTAAGAGTTTGTCAGGCCGTGGAATATCCGGAAAGTGATTTGGGGAGGCGCGAACCATACTGTTTTAAGATAAGGGTTTGTAAAGCTACGGAGCGGGGAGAGAGAGGCCCTAGTAGCAATCAGTGTGAGGGGGGGGCGGGGGTTTTGACTAGATCCTGAGCCACAAAAGGCGAGTAAAAAGTTGAGCCACCAGGTGGTCCCTGTCCCACACACAAATTTATCCCCTTCATATACCATTTCCCCCAAACGGTTTTTCAATTATGTTTCTCTTTAAAACAAGTTCGAGAATTTGGAGCAAAAAAAATAAAACTTTGAAAAATATTAGGGAATTCAGAAATTAATGCATTTCAATTTCTGATGGGAACGTTGCTTTTGGGGATTTTCGAGACATTCTTTTGTGAAGGTGTGGAAAGTGACAGTTTGAGACACTTGTTTTAAAGGGTAAAGAAGACACTTCAAAATTATCTTATGGAAGAAGTATTGCTAAAATTTTTTTAAAAAAAATTTGGCAAGATTTTCTTATTCAAACTTTTTATTTCCCCAAACCCCATTCAGGATTAAAAAAATTTTTTCCCCACCACCAAAAACAATCGTTTTTGGGTTTAAAAAACTAAAATTTTGGGATTTAAAATTAAACTAGAATTTTTAAAGGGGTGTCTCTTGTCATGGGCGTCGTCTGACTTTTTGAATTCTTGTTCTTGTCATGGTCAGTAGTCGACTTATGAGATTCTATGTTATCTTGTCATGGTCGTAGTCTGATTACTGAATTCATGTTTTTGTACACGGTCAGTACGTCTGACTTACGGATTTTATTTATCTTGACACTGGTCAGTACGTCTGCTTTCTGGATTCTATGTTATCTTTTACACTGGTCAGACTTGATTTCTGGATTTTATGTTACTTGTACACTGGGCATACGTCTACTTACTGAGATTCTATGTTATCTTTTTCCCTGGTCATACTCTGACTACTGAATTCTATGTTATCTTTTCACTGGTCAGTACTCTTTTTGAGATTCTATGTTATCTTACATGGGGTACGTTGCTTCTGAGTTCTATGTTTTCTTTTACACTGGCAGCGTCACTTCTGAGATTTTTTATGTTTTCTTGTAAACTGGTCAGTACGTCTGACTACGAGTTCTTGTTATCTTGTACACTGGGCAGACGTTTTTTTTTTGTCCTGGTCGTAGTTGCTTCTGAGATTCTTGTTATCTTGTCATGTCAGTACGTCTGACTTAGAGATTCTATGTTTTCTTGTACATGGTCAGTACGTCTGACTTTGAGATTTTGTTATCTTGTACTGGTGTAAGTCGACTACTGAATTCTTGTTTTTTGTACATGGGAGTCGTTTACTTTTGAGATTCTATGTTATTTGTACACTGGTCAGTGTCTGAATTTGAGATTCTTGTTTTCTTGTACAGGTCGTACGTCTGATTACTGAGATTTTGTTATTTGTACATGGTCAGTACCCTTGACTTACTGAGTTCTTGTTTCTTGTACAGGTCAGTCGTTTGACTTTCTGAGACTCTTGTTATCTTGTACATGGTCAGTACGTTGACTTCGAGATTCTATGTTATCTTTTACACTGGTCAGTCGTCGATTACGAGATTTATGTTATTTTACACTGGGCAGTAGTTGACTTTCGGATTCTATGTTTCTTGTACATGGTCAGTGCTGACTTACTGAATTCTATGTTTTCTTGTTTCCCCCCGGGCAGTACGTCTGACTTACTGAGACTATTTATCTTGTACATGGTCAGTCGTCGACTTACGGGAAATTCTTTTATCTTGTACACTGGTCAGTACGTCTGACTTACGAGATTCTTGTTTTTGTACAAAATGGTCAGTATCTGACTTTCTGAAATTCTTGTTATTTGACACTGGTCAGTACGTCTGACTTACTGGGTTCTATGTTTTTCTTGTACATGGCAGTACGTCTGACTTACTGAGTTTTGTTTTCTTTTACACGGTCAGTAGTCCCGACTTACTGAGTTCTTTTATCTTGTACACTGGGCATACGTCTGACTTACTGAACTATGTTTTTGTACATGGTCAGTACTTTTGACTTATGAGTTCTGTTACTTGTCATGGGCGTACGTTTACTACTGAGATTTTATGTATCTTTTCACTGGTCAGTTTGTCTGATTTCTGAGTTTTTTGTTTCTTGTAACTGGTCGTACGTCTGACTTCTGAGATTCTATGTTATCTTGTCACTGGTCAGTACGTCTGCTTCTGGATTTTATGTTATTTGTAACTGGCAGTGTCGACTTACGGATTCTATGATCTTGTACACTGGTCAGTACGTCTGACTTCTGAATTCATGTTACTTGTACACTGGTCAGTACGTCTGATTATGAGATTCTTTTTTTTTTTTACATGGTTTAGTACGTCTGACTTTTGAATTTTATGTTTTTTAACTGGGCAGTCGCTCTACTGGATTCTAAGTTATCTTGTCACTGGTCAGTCGTCGACTTAGGATTCAGTTTTTTGAAAACCCGGTCGTTCGTCGACTTTCTGGATTCTATGTTATCTTGTACACTGGCGTCGTTACTTACTGAGATTCTATTTATCTTGTACATGGCAGTTTGCTTACTGAGATTTATGTTATCTTGTACCCCTGGTCAGTACGTCGACTTACTGAGTTCTATGTTTTCTTTACCTGGTAAGTACGTCTGACTTTCTGAGACTATGTTTTTTACACGGTCAGTAGTCGACTTCTGAGATTCTTGTTTCTTTTACACTGGCGTACGTTGACTTGCTGAGATTCTTGTTATCTTGTACACTGGCATGTCTGATTGCCGAGATTCTATGTTATTTTTACACTGGGCGTCGTTTACTTTTCTGGATTCTATGTTTTCTTGTTTCCTGGTCAGTTCGTTGACTTTCTGAGTTCTATGTTTTCTTTTTAACTGGTCATCGTCTGACTTACGAGATTTTATGTTACTTTTACCTGGTCAGTACTTGACTACTGAGATTCTATGTTACTTGTACATGGTCAGTACGTTGATTACTGGTCTATGTTATCTTGTACACTGGGCGTACGTCTGATTACTGAATTCTATGTTATCTTGTACACTGGTCGTACGTCTGGGCTTACTGAGATTCTATGTTTCTTGTACATGGTGTAGTTGCTTACTGGATTCTATGTTATCTTGTACATGGTCAACGTCTGACTTACTGAGATTCAGTTTTCTTGTACATGGGCGTACGTTGACTTTCTGAGATTCTATGTTTTTCTTGTCAGGGGAGTACGTTTGCTTACTGGATTCTTGTTATCTTTTACCGGGGCAGTAGTCTACTTTCTGAGTTTTTATGTTATCTTGTCACTGGTCGTACGTCTAATTCTGAGATTCTATGTTACTTGTACAAGGTCTCGTTGACTTCTGGTTCTTGTTTTTTTGTACACTGGTCTACGTTGACTTTGGATTTTATGTTATCTTGTTTGGTCGTATTGCTTTCTGAGATTTTATGTTTCTTTACATGGTCAGTACTCGACTTACTGAGTTCTAGTTTTTTGTCATTCAGTAGTCTGACTTACTGAGATTCTATGTTTTCTTGTCATGGTCAGACGTTGACTTACTGAGATTTTTTGTTTTTCTTGTACTGGTAGTACCGACTTACTGAGATCTTGTTTCTTTACACTGGTCAGTAGTCTGACTTCTGAATTCTATTTTATCTTGCATGGTCAGTGGCTTTACGGATTCTATTTATCTTGACACTGGTCGTAGTGACTTACTGGATTTATGTTTGGTACCTGGTCATACGTCGACTTACTGAGATTCTTTTTTTTTGTTCATGGTCAGTAGTCTGACTATGAGTTTTATGTTATCTTGTAACCCGGTCGTATCTGACTTACTGGAAATTTTTGTTTTCTTGTACACGGTATACGTCTGATTTCTGAGTTCATGTTTTCTTGTAACTGGTCAGTGTCTGACTTACGGATTCTAGTTTTTTTGTACCTGGTCGTAGTCTGACTTTCTGAGATTCTTTTTCTTGTACCTGGTCGTACGTTGATTTTGAGATTTATGTTTCTTGTACACGGGCAGTACGTCTGACTTACTGAGATTTTATGTTTTTTTGTACACTGGTCAGTAAGTCTGACTTACTGAGATTCTATGTTATCTTGTACACTGGTCAGTTTCGTCTGACTTACTGAGATTCTATGTTATCTTGTACACTGGTCAGTACGTCTGACTTACTGAGATTCTATGTTATCTTGTACACTGGTCAGTACGTCTGACTTACTGAGATTCTATGTATCTTGTACACTGGTCAGTACGTCTGACTTACTGAGATTCTATGTTATCTTGTACACTGGTCAGTACGTCTGACTTACTGAGATTCTATTTATCTTGTACACTGGTCAGTACGTCTGACTTACTGAGATTCTATGTTATCTTGTACACTGGTCAGTACGTCTGACTTACTGAGATTCTATGTTATCTTGTAATGGTCAGTACGTCTGACTTACTGAGATTCTATGTTATCTTGTCACTGGTCAGTACGTCTGACTTACTGAGATTCTATGTATCTTGTACACTGGTCAGTACGTCTGACTACTGAGATTCTATGTTATCTTGTACACTGGTCAGTACGTCTGACTTACTGAGATTCTATGTTATCTTGTACACTGGTCAGTAGTCTGACTTACTGAGATTCTATGTTATCTTGTACACTGTCAGTACGTCTGACTTACTGAGATTCTATGTTATCTTGTACACTGGTCAGTACGTCTGACTTACTGAGATTCTATGTTATCTTGTACACTGGTCAGTACGTCTGAACTTACTGAGATTCTATGTTATCTTGTACACTGGTCAGTACGTCTGACTTACTGAGATTCTATGTTATCTTGTACACTGGTCAGTACGTCTGACTTACTGAGATTCTATGTTATCTTGTCACTGGTCAGTACGTCTGACTTACTGAGATTCTATGTTATCTTGTACACTTGTCAGTACGTCTGATTACTGAGATTCTATGTATCTTTACACTGGTCAGTACGTCTGACTTGCTGAGATTCTATGTTATCTTGTACACTGTCAGTACGTTGACTTATGAGATTCTATGTTATTTGTACACTGGTCAGTACGTCTGACTTACTGAGATTCTATGTTATCTTGTACACTGGTCAGTACGTCTGACTTACTGAGATTTATGTTATCTTGTACACTGTCAGTACGTCTGACTTACTGAGATTCTATGTTATCTTGTACACTGTCAGACTCTGACTTACTGAGATCTATGTTATTTGTACACTGGTCGTACTCTGACTTACTGAGATTCTATGTTATCTTGTACACTGGTCAGTACGTCTGACTTACTGAGATCTATGTTATCTTGTACTGGTCAGTACGTCTGACTACTGAGATTCTATGTTATCTTGTACACTGGTCAGTACGTCTGACTTACTGAGATTCTATGTTATCTTGTACACTGGTCAGTACGTCTGACTTACTGAGATTCTATGTTATCTTGTACACTGGTCAGTACGTCTGACTTACTGAGATTCTATGTTATCTTGTACACTGGTCAGTACGTCTGACTTACTGAGATTCTATGTTATCTTGTACACTGGTCAGTACGTCTGACTTACTGAGATTCTATGTTATCTTGTACACTGGTCAGTACGTCTGACTTACTGAGATTCTATGTTATCTTGTACACTGGTCAGTACGTCTGACTTACTGAGATTCTATGTTATCTTGTACACTGGTCAGTACGTCTGACTTACTGAGATTCTATGTTATCTTGTACACTGGTCAGTACGTCTGACTTACTGAGATTCTATGTTATCTTGTACACTGGTCAGTACGTCTGACTTACTGAGATTCTATGTTATCTTGTACACTGGTCAGTACGTCTGACTTACTGAGATTCTATGTTATCTTGTACACTGGTCAGTACGTCTGACTTACTGAGATTCTATGTTATCTTGTACACTGGTCAGTACGTCTGACTTACTGAGATTCTATGTTATCTTGTACACTGGTCAGTACGTCTGACTTACTGAGATTCTATGTTATCTTGTACACTGGTCAGTACGTCTGACTTACTGAGATTCTATGTTATCTTGTACACTGGTCAGTACGTCTGACTTACTGAGATTCTATGTTATCTTGTACACTGGTCAGTACGTCTGACTTACTGAGATTCTATGTTATCTTGTACACTGGTCAGTACGTCTGACTTACTGAGATTCTATGTTATCTTGTACACTGGTCAGTACGTCTGACTTACTGAGATTCTATGTTATCTTGTACACTGGTCAGTACGTCTGACTTACTGAGATTCTATGTTATCTTGTACACTGGTCAGTACGTCTGACTTACTGAGATTCTATGTTATCTTGTACACTGGTCAGTACGTCTGACTTACTGAGATTCTATGTTATCTTGTACACTGGTCAGTACGTCTGACTTACTGAGATTCTATGTTATCTTGTACACTGGTCAGTACGTCTGACTTACTGAATTCTATGTTATCTTGTACACTGGTCAGTACGTCTGACTTACTGAGATTCTATGTTATCTTGTACACTGGTCAGTACGTCTGACTTACTGAGATTCTATGTTATCTTGTACACTGGTCAGTACGTCTGACTTACTGAGATTCTATGTTATCTTGTACACTGGTCAGTACGTCTGACTTACTGAGATTCTATGTTATCTTGTACACTGGTCAGTACGTCTGACTTACTGAGATTCTATGTTATCTTGTACACTGGTCAGTACGTCTGACTTCTGAGATTCTATGTTATCTTGTACACTGGTCAGTACGTCTGACTTACTGAGATTCTATGTTATCTTGTACACTGGTCAGTACGTCTGACTTACTGAGATTCTATGTTATCTTGTACACTGGTCAGTACGTCTGACTTACTGAGATTCTATGTTATCTTGTACACTGGTCAGTACGTCTGACTTACTGAGATTCTATGTTATCTTGTACACTGGTCAGTACGTCTGACTTACTGAGATTCTATGTTATCTTGTACACTGGTCAGTACGTCTGACTTACTGAGATTCTATGTTATCTTGTACACTGGTCAGTACGTCTGACTTACTGAGATTCTATGTTATCTTGTACACTGGTCAGTACGTCTGACTTACTGAGATTCTATGTTATCTTGTACACTGGTCAGTACGTCTGACTTCTGAGATTCTAGTTTTATCTTGTACACTGGTCAGTACGTCTGACTTACTGAGATTCTATGTTACTTGTACACTGGTCAGTACGTCGACTTTCTGAGATTCTATGTTATCTTGTACACTGGTCAGTACGTCTGACTTACTGAGATTCTATGTTATCTTGTACACTGGTCAGTACGTCTGACTTACTGAGATTCTATGTTATCTTGTACACTGGTCAGTACGTCTGACTTACTGAGATTCTATGTTATCTTGTACACTGGTCAGTACGTCTGACTTACTGAGATTCTATGTTATCTTGTACACTGTCAGTACGTCTGACTTACTGAGATTCTATGTTATCTTGTACACTGGTCAGTACGTCTGACTTACTGAGATTCTATGTTATCTTGTACACTGGTCAGTACGTCTGACTTACTGAGATTCTATGTTATCTTGTACACTGGTCAGTACGTCTGACTTACTGAGATTCTATGTTATCTTGTACACTGGTCAGTACGTCTGACTTACTGAGATTCTATGTTATTTGTACACTGGTCAGTACGTCTGACTTACTGAGATTCTATGTTATCTTGTACACTGGTCAGTACGTCTGACTTACTGAGATTCTATGTTATCTTGTACACTGGTCAGTACGTCTGACTTACTGAGATTCTATGTTATCTTGTACACTGGTCAGTACGTCTGACTTACTGAGATTCTATGTTATCTTGTACACTGTCAGTACGTCTGACTTCTGAGATTCTATGTTATCTTGTACACTGGTCAGTACGTCTGACTTACTGAGATTCTATGTTATCTTGTACACTGGTCAGTACGTCTGACTTACTGAGATTCTATGTTATCTTGTACACTGGGCAGTACGTCTGACTTTCTGAGATTCTATGTTATCTTGTACACTGGTCAGTACGTCTGACTACTGAGATTCTATGTTATCTTGTACACTGGTCAGTACGTCTGACTTACTGAGATTCTATGTTATCTTGTACACTGGTCAGTACGTCTGACTTACTGAGATTCTATGTTATCTTGTACACTGGTCAGTACGTCTGACTTACTGAGATTCTATGTTATCTTGTACACTGGTCAGTACGTCTGACTTACTGAGATTCTATGTTATCTTGTACACTGGTCAGTACGTCTGACTTACTGAGATTCTATGTTATCTTGTACACTGGTCAGTACGTCTGACTTACTGAGATTCTATGTTATCTTGTACACTGGTCAGTACGTCTGACTTACTGAGAATTCTATGTTATCTTGTACACTGGTCAGTACGTCTGACTTACTGAATTCTATGTTATCTTGTACACTGGTCAGTACGTCTGACTTACTGAGATTCTATGTTTATCTTGTACACTGGTCAGTACGTCTGACTTACTGAGATTCTATGTTTATCTTGTACACTGGTCAGTACGTCTGACTTACTGAGATTCTATGTTATCTTGTACACTGTCAGTACGTCTGACTTACTGAGATTCTATGTTATCTTGTACACTGGTCAGTACGTCTGACTTACTGAGATTCTATGTTATCTTGTACACTGGTCAGTACGTCTGACTTACTGAGATTCTATGTTATCTTGTACACTGGTCAGTACGTCTGACTTACTGAGATTCTATGTTATCTTGTACACTGGTCAGTACGTCTGACTACTGAGATTCTATGTTATCTTGTACACTGGTCAGTACGTCTGACTTACTGAGATCTATGTTATCTTGTACACTGGTCAGTACGTCTGACTTACTGAGATTCTATGTTATCTTGTACACTGGTCAGTTACGTCTGACTTACTGAGATTCTATGTTATCTTGTACACTGGTCAGTACGTCTGACTTACTGAGATTCTATGTTATCTTGTACACTGGTCAGTACGTCTGACTTACTGAGATTCTATGTTATCTTGTACACTGGTCAGTACGTCTGACTTACTGAGATTCTATGTTATCTTGTACACTGGTCAGTACGTCTGACTTCTGAGATTCTATGTTATCTTGTACACTGGTCAGTACGTCTGACTTCTGAGATTCTATGTTATCTTGTACACTGGTCAGTACGTCTGACTTCTGAGATTCTATGTTATCTTGTACACTGGTCCAGTACGTCTGACTTGCTGAGATTCTATGTTATCTTGTACACTGGTCAGTACGTCTGACTTACTGAGATTCTATGTTATCTTGTACACTGGTCAGTACGTCTGACTTACTGAGATTCTATGTTATCTTGTACACTGGTCAGTACGTCTGACTTACTGAGATTCTATGTTATCTTGTACACTGGTCAGTACGTCTGACTTACTGAGATTCTATGTTATCTTGTACACTGGTCAGTACGTCTGACTTACTGAGATTCTATGTTATCTTGTACACTGGTCAGTACGTCTGACTTGCTGAGATTCTATGTTATCTTGTACACTGGTCAGTACGTCTGACTTGCTGAGATTCTATGTTATCTTGTACACTGGTCAGTACGTCTGACTTGCTGAGATCTATGTTATCTTGTACACTGGTCAGTACGTCTGACTTCGAGATTCTATGTTATCTTGTACACTGGTCAGTACGTCTGACTTCTGAGATTCTATGTTATCTTGTACACTGGGCAGTACGTCGACTTCTGAGATTCTATGTTACTTGTACACTGGTCATACGTCTGACTTACTGAGATTCTATGTTATCTTGTACACTGGTCAGTACGTCTGACTTACTGAGATTCTATGTTATTTGTACACTGGTCATTTCGTCTGACTTACTGAGATTCTATGTTATCTTGTACACTGGTCAGTACGTCTGACTTGCTGAGATTCTATGTTATCTTGTACACTGGTCAGTACGTCTGACTTACTGAGATTCTATGTTATCTTGTACACTGGTCAGTACGTCTGACTTACTGAGATTCTATGTTATCTTGTACACTGGTCAGTACGTCTGACTTACTTTAGATTCTATGTATCTTGTACACTGGTCAGTACGTCTGACTTACTGAGATTCTATGTTATCTTGTACACTGGTCAGTTACGTCTGACTTACTGAGATTCTATGTCATCTTGTACACTGGTCCCGTACGTCGACTACTGAGATTCTATGTTATCTTGTACCCCTGGTCAGTACGTCTGACTTACTGAGAAACTGTATCTTGTACACTGGTCAGTACGTCTGACTTACTGAGATTCTAGTATCTTGTACCATGGTCATACGTCTGACTTACTGAGATTCTATGTTATCTTGTACACTGGTCAGTACGTCTGACTTACTGAGATTCTATGTTATCTTGTACACTGGTCAGTACGTCTGACTTACTGAGATTCTAGTATCTTGTACACTGGTCAGTACGTCTGACTTACTGAGATTCTATGTTATCTTGTACACTGGTCGTAAAGTCTGACTTACTGAGATTCTATGTTTTTCTTGTACACTGGTCAGTACTCTGACTACTGAGATTCTATGTTATCTTGTACACTGGTCAGTACGTCTGACTTACTGAGATTCTATGTTATCTTGTACACGTTCAGTACGTCTGACTTACTGAGATTCTATGTTATCTTGTACACTGGTCAGTACGTCTGACTTACGAGATTCTATGTTATCTTGTACACTGGTCAGTACGTTGACTTACTGAGATTCATGTTAACTTGTACACTGGGCAACGTCTGACTTACTGAGATTCTATGTTATCTTGAAAACTGGTCAGTACGTCTGACCCTTTCTGAGATTTTTATGTTATCTTGTACACTGGTCAGTACGTCTGACTTACTGAGATTCAAAGTTATCTTGTACACTGGTCAGTACGTCTGACTTACTGAGATTCTATGTTATTTTGTACACTGGTCAGTACTCTGACTTACTGAGATTCTATGTATTTGTACACTGTCAGTTACGTCTGACTTACTGAATTTCTATGTTATCTTGTACACTGGTCAGACGTCTGACTTACTGAGATTCTATGTTATCTTTTACACGGTCAGTACGTCTGACTTACTGAGATTCTATG
>NC_069411.1:73267759-73326236 GCF_026875155.1 Cherax quadricarinatus | reverse complement strand
ACCCAGAAGACCATAACAGTACAATAACACAGAAGAACAGGGAAGTTACAGTAACACACGAAACCAGACAGTACGATAGCACAGAAGAATTACCACAGTACAGTTAACACAGAAAAACAGTACAGTAGAGTAACACAGAAGAAAAATACTATACTTAACACGAAAGAAAAGGTGCGTATAGTAACCCAGAAGAACAGTAACAGTAACTCAGAGCAAACAGTATAAATAACACAGAAGACTAGTAACAGTAAAATAACAAGGAATACCAGTACAGACAATAACACAGAAGAACATACAGTACAAAACACAGAAGACCAGTACAGTACAATAACCACAGAAGACGCAGTCAGTTCAGTAACACAGAAGACCATTAACAGTACAATAACACCAGAACCAGTAACAGTACAATAACACAGAAGACCAGTACAGTACAATAACACAGAATACCAGTACAGTAGCAATAACACAGAAGACCAGTACAGTACAATAACACAGTAGGACAGTACAGTACAAAACACAGAAGAACCTAAGTCCAGTACAATAACACATGAAGACTAGTACAGTTGCAATACACACAAAACCAAGCATTACATACACACAGAAGACCAGTACAGTACAATAACACAGAAGACCAGTACAGTACATTAACCAGAAGACCAGTAGAACACAATAACACAGAAACCAGACAGTACAGTAACACAGAAGACCAGTAAAACACAATAACAGAAGACCAGTACAGTAACAGTAACACAGAAACCAGTTCAGTAACAGTAAACACAGAAGACTATACAGTAAAAATACCATAACACCAATACAAGTACAGTAATACAGAAGAACAGTAGCAGACCAAACATATTTTTTGTCCCGTTGTCCCAAATAAATCCTTTCAGTTCGCTATAGTAGTGACACCAAATTACAAATAGATTGATTCATAAAATACTATTAACAACTGCGATGATTTAAATGACCTATTGATGTGTCCTTGACCTGGATCAATAACAAACCCCAACTTTTTATTATTTATCCTCTCAGCATTTCTGTGGAAAATATACACTTTATTTACACGTTCCTTAACACACGTGGGTGATAACAATCACACCAGTGAAGTTAATGTAATAAATTTATGTACCTAAATAATTAGAAAGACATTGGTGACGTACCTCGTTTATAAAATTCGGTCCCTACTCGACTAAACGCCATATAAAAAGTAGCTGAAATGGAGAGAATCAAGTTCCTGTGTTCAGCAGAGTCCCCGGATTGTAGTAATGACGTAGTGGTGGCCAGGAATTAACACTATTGGTGGCCATGATAAACGTTAGTGGTGGCCAGATAGAAACGTATGGTGGCCAGGATAACACGTAGTGGTGGCCAGGATACACGTAGTTGTGGCCAGGATAACACGTAGTGGGGCCAGGAAAGCACGTAGTGGTGGCCAGATAACACGTGTGGTGGCCAGGATAACACGTAGTGGTGGCCAGATAGACACGTAGTGGTGGCCAGGATAACACGTAGTGGTGGCCATGATAACACGTAGTGGTGGCCAGATAACACGTAGGTGGCCAGAAACAGAGTTGGTGGCCAGGATACACGTAGTGTGGCCAGGATAACATGTAGTGGTGCCAGGATAACACGTAGTGGTGGCCAGGATAACACGTCAAAAAAAACAGTCAGAAATATTGCTGGGCCGCTCCTCGACCTGCAGATATAGTTATTTTATTACATTTAGGAAACGATCTTTTACTCTGATGTTACCATAAAAAGAGAAAAATCCTTCACTTGCCGTGTCCATCATAACAAATAAAAATTATAAAATGTTTAAGTGAGTATTGTTCAGAGTAATTAACAAAATTATTATAATACAATGAATCATAAGTGAAGAAATATCTAATATTGAAGATATTTAATAATTAATATTAAAGAAATATTTTAATATTTATTTATTCACTTCTACGGTCCCTTTTATATTAATATCAATGAAATAATAAAATCATGAAACCAGTACTTATAGAACATTTTAGTAAGGATATAATTTTAATGAGATCTTGAGCGAACTGACCATGCTTTATAACCGATATATGTCGGGGGCCAAATAGGTAAAATTTGTCAATTTAGCAAGAACTCATTAAAACTAATCCTTTCAAAAGCATTCACTATACGTTTAAAGAACATATATTTTTTCATTTATGTTAATGTAAAAATTAATAATTTTTGCATCACTAGAACACTAAGAAAAACTTAACTAACTTATTATGACAATGTAGTTTTATATTTAGCCTAATCCAAGCAAATATTTATAGATAAGTTTACAATAATTTTGGTAAATTGAAACACAATGAAATATCTTTTTCTCGTTAGGTTCAAAATTATTTTTTTGGTACGAAATTATTACATACAAAACTTGCGGGGGGCGTGAGGGGGGGCTTATTCGGGGGGCAAAAAGAGCATTGCTATTTAAGCCAAAATCCCAAGTTTTACTTATACCCACAACACACACACACAACACACACATCACACACACACACCACAACACACACACACACACACACTGGCAATGGAAGCCAGTTAATGAGAGATGGAATATGAAACAACAATGTGCAAAGGTTGCTGAGGGAGTTTTTACCCAAGGCGAAACAGGGATAATGAAAAAAGCCAGGATGATCCCATGATTCACCCAAAGGTGCAGGGAGCAAAAACAAAGTGTGCTATTGAAATGTATAAATAGAAGGCAAAGGACACCATGAGAATAAGGAGAGCAGTCGTATAGCCGAAATGAATATGCCCTGAAAAAAGGAGGCCCAACGTCAATATGAAAAACGACAATAGCAGCGAAAGATCAAATCTGACCCGAAGCTGTTATACATGCCACATCAGAGAAAACAACAGTCAAGGACCAGGTAAACAGGCTAAGGAAGGAAAGGAGGAGAGTACAACAAAAAATGACCGTGAAGTATGTGAGGAACTCAACAAGAGATTCAAAGAAGTGTTTCACAGAGAGACAAAGGGGCCCAAAAGACGAGAGGTGGGGTACACCACCAAGTGTTGGACCTGTACACACAACCGAAATGAAGTGGAAGAGTGCTACTGAGTGAGCCCTAGATACCTCAAAGGCATGGGGCCAGATTAACATCTCTCCATGGGTCCAGAGAGAGGGAGCAGAGGCGCTAAAGTGGGTACCCCTAACAACAAATTCAATACACCGATCCGAAATAGGGAGATTGCCTGAGGCATGGAAGACAGCAATGTAGTCCCAAATTTTTAAAAAAGGAGACATACATGAAACACAAAACACCTGACCAGTTCACTTACAGTATAGTATGCAAAATCATGAGAAAATTTTATCAGGAAAAGAGTGGTGGAACACCTATGAAAGGAATGATCTCACAACAGCAGCCAGATATTTTCAGGGACCGGAAATCCTGTTCACAAACCTACTGGGAGTTCTATGACAGGGTGGACTGCAGCACGGATATATTGGTTGGGTGAGGGTGGGGTGGATGCATTTTCTTGACTACAATAAAGGCGTTTGACACAGTTTCCACACAAGAATAGTGCAAAAACGGAGGAGGACCAAGCAGGGATAACAGGGAAGGCACTAAAATGGATCAGGGAATACTTGTCAAGGAAAGACACACTGATCATGGTACGTGGCGAGGTGTCGAGTGGCGCCCTGTGAACAGCGGTGTCCGCACAGGGGGTCACTCCTAGGAAACCAGTTGCTGTTTTCTGATATTTGGTAACATGACGTGAAGGAATAGACGTGAAGTTAATGAGAAGAATTCATATCGATCGAAGAGACTCAGGCAGAACAACGAAAAGGATCGTACAGGCTGCAGACCTGGTTCAGCAATTGGCTCTTGTAGTTCACCCCACCAATTGTCAAAGTCACGAAGATGAGGAAGGGCAAAGTAAGACCAGCAGACCGGTACAGTCCTATGGGGGGGCTCAGAAACTTACAAAACCTCACTCAAGGAAAAAGATTTTGGGGTGATATAACACAAGGCACACCACCTGAGGCGCACGTCAGCCAAATACCTGCTGCAGCATATGGGCGCCTAGCAAACCTCAGAACAGCATTCCCGACATCTTAATAAGGAATTGTTCAGGACCCTGTTACACCGTGTATGTTAGGCCCATATTGGAGTAGCGGCACCAGTTTGGAAACCACACCTAGCCAAGCAACGTAAAGAAATAGGGAAAGTGCAAAGGTTTGCAACCAAGACTAGTCCCCAGAGCTAAGGGGTGTGTCCATACGAGAAGAGTTTAAGGAAATCGACCTGACTACACTGGAGGACAGGAGAGATAGGGGATACATGATAACGACATTCAAAATACTGAGAGGAATCGACAGGTGGACAAAAGACAGGTGTGCCAGAGATGGATACAGCAACAAGGGAAAACAGTTGGAAGTTGAAAGAAACAGATGAATCAGACAGGATGTTTAGAAGTATTTCTTTCATCACAGAGTATCCATGAAGTGGAATAGTTTGGGAAGCGATGTAGTGGAGGCAGGATCCATACATAGCAATTAAGCAGAGGAATGATAAAGCTCACGTTCAGGGAGATGACCTAGTAGCGACCAATGAAGAGGCGGGGCCAGGAGCTAGAACCTGACCTCTTGCAACCTCAACTAGGAGAGGCACACAACACACACATATATATATATTTATATATATATATATATATCATATTAGTATATAAATATAAATATAAAATATATATGTATATATATATATTCGTGCCGAATAGGCATAACTTGCGATCTTGCTAAATAGCAACGCTCAACTAGCCATATAGGACAAGTGAAAAATTTTTTGTGTATGCAATAATTTCGCAAAATCATTCTGAACCTAAGAAAAAAATATTTTTGATTGTGTTTGTTATAGTACTCAATTATGTAAACCCTCTTAAAATATATTTATTGGGTTAGGCTAAAATAAATTGTTCTAGTATAAATAAGGGTTAGGTAAGTTTTTCTAAAAATGTTTTGTGCAAAATTAAAAAAAATTTACATTAACCATTAATGAAAAAAATAGATCTTAAAACGTATAAGAGAAAATTATTCAGAAAGGAGTGGCTAATTTTAAATGAGTTCTTAGCTACTTGAACACATTTTACATTCGGCACGACATATAAATAATATATAATATAGTATATATATATATAAATATATATATATATATATATATATATATAATATATATAAATATATATATATAAGTATAGAAGTGCAAAGGACCCAGTAGACTAAGGAGAGCAGTCAAGAGCCAGTAGTGAATATGTTCCTTACTAAGGATGAGGCCCAACGACTAAACGAAATGATCCTAGCCACCGAAAACCAAGTCCGATCTGAGGCTTTGTACATCACAGACAATACGAAATCGAATAACACTATTGCTGACGCGTCTGGCCTGGAGTTTTACACTCACTTGACCGCGATGTTCAAGCACCACCTTGTACCTGGTTTGCCAAGTATTTTATTATGAAGGCCCATGTCAGTATTTAAATCCTCCCAAATTATATTTACTGTGAGAGATAATTTATGTAACCCGAATGAAATGAAATTGAATTCAATGCTAATTTTTTAAACTTATTGAATAAGATTTCTCATCACCACTGACTGCTTGTGCAACTTTCTTGATCTTTGGCAAACTCAACTGGTGTTTTTTTAAAACTCTCACATGAATAAACAGATTATTAGATTCTTGTCTGTTGTAATGCAATATTTATTGTGTAAACTATTCAATGTTTTTTCCCCTTGATCATAATAACATTTATTAAATTTTTTTACAGTGAATATATAAACATAGCTATCAGCATTTTTGGAAGAATTCTTAATTTTTTTTTTTCACTGTGTCAGGATTTTTAAATATAACTTTGATTTTAAAATTCTTAAGTAGAGGAGGTGTATCAAAAAAGTTTCATAATAAGGAAGACCAACAGTATTCTTGGTTGAATATATTTCTTTGTACTTTTTTTGAATGTCAAAAGGTGTTGCTGGCAATTTTAAAAGATTTGTCATTAAATTTTTGGGGTATTTCAGTCATATGTCTATTTCATAAATCTTCAAATTTCTTCATATATAAACTCTGGACTGCAGGTGAGTAAAACTCTCTAAAACATAGATGAAAATATTTGATGGTTTTCTATATTTTGAAATTAATTTCTTGGTTTCTCTTTAATAATTAAAAGCATTAAAAAAAGGTAATAGTTTTTTATTATGGTTCAACATAATCAGTGAACATCACTGGAGGCGCCAGACTATTTTTAATTCAAGAAGGAAGGTGGTTATATCTATTTTCTTTGGCATTAAATATAGAACATCATCCACATATCTTATCATTTTGTTTTATCTGGAAAATATATCAAGCAGTCCCTCGATATTCAAAATAATCCATGTACAATTTCTAATAACAGGTGAGAGAGGCCTTTCCCATTGCCATATCAAACTTCTCTCCATATTCGGCAAGAAGAGCTTTGCTATCAAGCAAAATCGCAAGTTTTACTTATTCGGTCGTACTGAATTGGTAAAACTTGCGATTTTATGGGGGAGGGGGGGGAATAGCAACGCTCCCTTGCCGAATAAGGCAAGCTAAAAATTGTGTACGCAGTGATTTTCGCAAAAATCTTCTGAACCTAACGAAAAAATATGTCATGTGTGTGGGGGGGGGGGGGGGTGGGGGTTTTATTAAATTATTGTAAACTTAATCTAAAATATATTTAGAAGGATTAGGCTAAATTAAATTTGTTCGTGTTATATAAGGTTTAGGAAGTTTTTCAAAAGTTCTTTTTGTACATTAAAAATATATCTTTAAAGTATTTAAGAAAACTTAAGAAAGGACTTAATTTTAATTCCCCCCCCGAGAGAGAGTATGGAAGAAGTGAATGTTTTCAATTTTTGGGAGTTGACGTGTCCGGCGATGGATTTTATGAAGGAATGAGGTTAATCATAAGAAATGATAAGAAAAAAAGGTGAGTGGTGCATTGAGGAATATGTGAGACAAAAAACGTTTACTATGGAGGCAAAGAAGGGCATGTATGAAAGAATAGTAGTGTCCAACAGACTCTTATATGGGTGTGAAGCATGGTGGTAAATTCAGCCAGTCGAGGAGTCGGTGGAGCAGTGGAGAGTCCTGTTCTAAGAGCAATGTGTGTTGTAAATATTAGCAGAAAGATTCGGAGTGTGGAAATTAGGAGAAGGTGTGGAGTTAATAAATCTTTAGTCATAGGTCTCAGAAGAGGGGTTGTTGAGGTGGTTTGGTCATTTAGAGAGAGTGGATCAAAGTAAATGAATGAGAGCGTATAAATCTGTAGCGAAGAAAGGCGGGTAGGATCCGTCCTCGAAAAGGTTGGAGGGAGGGGGCAAAAGAGGTTTTGAGGGTAGAGGGGTTGGAACTTCCAGCAAGCGGCGTGAGCGTGTTAGTATAGGATGAATGGAGACGAATGGTATTTGGGACATTATAGCTATTGGAGTGTGAGCAGGTAATATATAGTGAAGGAATTCAAAGGAAACCGTGTTTATTTTATATGCCGACTTGAGTCCTGGAAATGGGAAGTACAATGCCTGCACATTAAGATGGGTTTGGGATATTGGCATTTTGGAGTGGATATGTTTAGTTATCGTCTATACTATATACTTCTCTAAACTGTTTGTTCTGAACACCTCGCACTAACAGTGATAATGTTGAGTGTGGTGAAGTGTTGAATGGTGATGAAAATATTTTCTTTTGGGGGGATTTTCTTTCTTTTTTTGGGTCATCCAACCTCGTGGGAGAACGGCCGACTTGTTGAAAAAAAATGTATGAATATATATTATATATATATCATGCCGAATGAGAGAAAAATAAATTCCTTTCTAAAAAGAATTCTCTTATACATTAAAGATACAGTAATTTTCATTTATGATAACATAAAATTTAATAGATTGTTATACCAACAGTAACAACCTGAGGAAACTTACCTAACTTATTATAACAAGCCACAATTTATTTTTAGCCTAATCCAACTAAAATATATTTTTATATAAGTTTATAATGATTTAATGAATACAAGCAAAATGAAAAAAGTTTTTTTTTTCGTTAGGTCAGAATTTATTTTTTTCCAAATTAATACTTACACAAATTTTATTTGCCTATTTGTTAAGAAGTGCGTTGCTATTTAAGCAATAATATATAAATATATATAAATAGTATATATATATATATATATATAAATATAATATATATATATATATATATATATAATATTTATATACACACACATTTGTATAAACCAACACGTCGGGCCGTTCTCCCACCAAGGCAGGTTGACCCAAAAAAGAAAACTTACACCATCATATACACTTAATCAGGTGTCTTTGCAGAGTCGCTCAGATACAACATTTTAGATGTCACATCAAACAGCTAATACCCAAAACTTCTTAAAGTACCGGCTGAGTAAGTACGAACATAAATTAACGGAGTAAATTAACAGAAAATACCGCAGATTTGCGATGAAAATTTCTACCGAAGACGTTTATATTATGACAGTACACTGAATCGATTGTGGCAAAGATATTAATTTGCAACGGAATATACAGAAGCACACTCTAAATACCTTTAGTTTCAGGTTTATCTTGCAGAAAGTATAGAAATATGACAGTGGTAAAAGCTACTGAATGAAAAAAATCCGGGAGTAAAGACTTGTAATGGCAAAGCAAACAAGTATTTTTACACGACGCTTCACAAAGCAGTGCACGAGCATTCAGGATCAAGAAATCGAATAACACTGATGTAAACAATTTCAGGGACTGGTGGGTTTAAGCCTCCCAGTCACTCTAGTGTGGGATTCTTCTGTAAATATTTTATATTTTCACGGGTGGGGCCCTATGCCAACTTCCCCTATGATGTATAGAATAGTATATCTATGCTGAATGAATCTTATTAGAGGCAGCTGTCCCAGTATTTACAACACTGGCTTGTGAGTTTTTAGGAACTCTTGCCCATGGGTTTAGCCACCACCAGTTCCCTGATTAGTGAACCTCACTCAGCACAACAGCCACGTCGTTAAAAATCTAGTGCTTGGACTACGGTTCATACTTAATACCTGGCCTTATAACTCGACGAATTGCCACTTTATGTCGTGAGTTGTGAGTATTTTTGTGTGAGAGTTTGTAGGTCATAATTAACCATGACAAAATAGATTAACAGCTACTCACAATCTATATTTGTCTATGACAAGAAAATATAAAACTGCCATTCACTGCATCCCTTCCACAAACATCACCTTCCTCCAAATAGGAAATCAATAATAATATTAGTATAATATGTAAGTGAAAAAAGTGGTGTAAATTTAAGCATTATGTGAATATTTTGCATATAGAAAATACTATAAATATGTTGGTTAGTGTGCAAAATATTAATGAAGGTGTCGACTACAAGGGATCATTAAGGTTGCAATTCATATGCAATACCTAAAAACGCCTCAAAATACTGTCCATGTTGAAACTTACGAGGAGAAGTAATCGTCTGCATTACATAATAATATAATAACGATAAGAAAGAAGAGCTCAGCAATGTGCGAGACAGGTCCTACTTACGCCATGGCGGAGCAGGTCCATGTTCTTCCTCTCCCCCCGGATAGCCCAATGACCCACCCCCCGGATTAGCCCAATACCTCCCCATGTGGGTCTAATTTCCACCTCAAGGAAGGAGCACGGCACCAGACCCAGCAGCACAAGCTAGTCAGGTCTAACTCACACCCACCCACACCCACAGATGTATTTATATAAGCTATTTTTAAAACTACACAACGTTTTAGCCTCAATAACTGTACTCGGGAGTTTGTTCCACTCATCCAAAAACCTATTACCAAACCTGTGCTTTCTCTATATCCTTCCTGAATCTAATTTTCCAACTTTTTTTGAAAACCATTGCTGCGAGTCCTGTCTTGGCTGGAAACAGTCTAGCATATCGGTTGGCAAGTTTATTAGGTTTAAAGAATACCGACTGTACGAGAGTCATTAGGGCTGTTATATCACACCATGAAGTTTATTCAAAGTTTCTTGAATCCCGAATACTGGAATTAAAATAATCTCAAAAAAAATGTATTCTTAGTGAGATATACTACACCCTCACTAGATATATATAAGACATCCCCTCCTAGTATATAAATGGTAACATTCCCTCCTATTATATTATATACTACAACCCTCCAGTATATATATACTACATCCTCCTAGTATATATATACTACATCCCTCCTAGTTATATATATACAACATCCCCTCCTAGTATATATATACTACATCCCGTCCAAGTAATATATATACTACATCCCTCCTAGTATATATATACTACATCTCATCCCTCCCAGTATAAAAATTCTACATCCCCTCCTAGTATATAATATACTACATCCCTCCTAATATATATATATATAATATAAATATATAATATATATAAAATATATATATATATTATAAGATATATCAATAATACTACAGCCCTCCTAGTAATATATATACTACACCCTCCTATATATATATACTACATCCCTCCTATATATTATATGCACACTAACATCCCTACTAGTATATATATATATAATATAGTATATATATATATTAATAATAGTATATATATATATATATATATATATATATATATATATATATATATATTATTAAATACTACAACCCTCCCTAGTATACTATATACTACATCCCTCCTAGTATAAATATACTAATCCCTCCCAGTAATATATATAAATACTACATCCCTCCTAGTATTATATATAACATCCCTCCTAGTATATATAAACATACAATTCCCTATCCCACCTAGTATATATCTACTACATCCCTCCTAGTATATATATTCTAACATCTTCCTATATAGTATATACACATCCCACCTAGTATATTATTCTACATCCCTCTCTAGTATATATATACTACACCCCCTAGTATAAGTAAGATATACTACATCCCTCCTATTATAAATACTAACAACCCTTTCCCTCCTAGTAAATATATTCTAACATCCTTCTAGTATATAAAAACTATCATCCCTCCATATAGTATATTCTACATCCCTCCTAGTATATATATACTACATCCCTCCTAGTAAATATATTCTACATCCCTCCAAGTATATATATACTACATCCCTCCTATGGTAATATATACTAACATCCCTCCTATTATATATATACAACATCCCTCCTATTATATAATACTACATCCCTCTCGTTATATAATACTACAACCCTCCTATAAATAATACTACATCCCTCCTAGTATATATATACAACATCCCTCCTAGTATAAATATACTCGTACATGCAGCTCTCAGTGAATTTATAATAAATATAATAGATATAAAAATGAGAGATATCATGTACTACTTACTCTTTAGAAAAATATTCTATAAACGAATATTTATTTTAGTCTGGTTTATTTTCCGTATAAAATAACATGAACGATCTACTCAGATGTGACCGGAAAAAACAGTCAACTAGGGGAAAACGGGACTTGGCTTTTATGCTAGATTTGACGTAGAAGTTTTGGTGCTTAAAATTAAAAATCAGAATTTATTTATTGCATCTGTATGTAAACCTCCAGATGTAACTTCCAAGAAGTTCGAAGGTAATTAATGTAAATCCAGAACTGACTTGAAAATCCTTGAAAATTCGGTCCAAATATTCCATTTCTTGGTGACTTAAATTTAAGACACCCAAAATGGAGGAAAGTAATGAAAACTATAATAGGAGAGAGAATCCTGGGAGCCAGTCTGGATGAACAATCTCATTTAAATGAACTATTAGGACTACTACAAGTTCACATTATTCAATCAAACAAGTGTACCGAGTACACTAGATAATACTCTAGACCTTATACTTACATAATATTGTTGAAGACAGAGATCACCCAAAACCTAACATAAATATAAAAAGTACAAAGAACGTTTATATCCCAAGTTCGTAAAAAGGGGAAATGTAACGAAGTATAATGATACCAACGCTCTTATCTGAGTGTGAAGCAAAGCAGGGTGGTGAATGTTGCAACAACATGAGAAGGTTAGGCAAATGTGAAGCAAGCAGGGGGCCGGTGAATGTTGCCCAAACAAGAAGAAGGTTGGAGCAATGTGAAGCAGCAAGGGGCGGTGAATGTTGCAACAAGAAGAAGGTTGGAGGCAATGTGAAGCAGCAGGGGGCGGTGAATGATGCAACCAAGAAGAAGGTGGAGCAATGTGAAGCAGCAGGGGGCGTGTGAATGTTGCAACAAGAAGAAGGATGGAGGCAATGTTAAGGCAGCATGGGGCGTGAATGTAGCCACAAGAAAAGGTTGGGGGCAATGTGAAGCACAGGGGGCGGTGAATTTGCAACAATGAAGAAGGTTAGGAGGCATGTGTGAAGCAGCAGGGGGCCGGTGAATGTTGCAACAAGAGAAGTCTGAAGGCCAATGTGAAGCAACAGTGGGCGGTGAATGATGCAACAAGAAGAAGGTGTTGGAGGCAAGGGTGAAGCACAGGTGCGGTGATGTTGCAACAAGGAGAAGGCTGAAGGCAGTGAAGTGTCATGTCTGAGGGCAATGTGTGGTGTGAATATATGCAAAAATCAGTAGCTTGGAGATTAGGAGGTTGCCTGTAAATGTCTACAAGATCCGCCAACATATAGAGAGGAAGGAAAAAAATAGAGAATGGCTTGGAGGCATAAAAACCTGATAGCGAGGAAGGCGGGGTAAGTGGTCCATCCTTGGAAAGGTTGGAGAGGGAGGGAGTAAAGTATGTTTTGTGTCCGAACTTTCAGCCAAGCGAGCGTGAGAAATGATAGTTGCGAGTGAAGACTAAATTAATTTTTGACTTACGTGCTGTTTGGAGTGTGAGTAATGGAACATATAAGAAGGAATTCCAGGGAAACCGTTAGGCGGACTGATCCCTGAAGTGGAAGTAACAGTGATGCATTCTAAAGGAGGATGTTGATATGTTGCAGTATTTTTTTAAATGTAGTGTAGGCAATATACCTCTGTCAAATAGTGATGAAGTGAATGATTATTAAAGTGTTTCTTTTTTTTCGGGTCTCCCTGCCTCGTGGGAAACGGCCGATGCGTTTGATAAAAAAATAACATACTGACCCTAAACAACCAAACACACTCAGTCAAGAGCGTACGTGTTTTAACAACTATAACAAAAAAAAAATCATGTGCTTATGGAAATATGCTGAGAAGACAGTGGATAAACGCAAACCTGAACCATTATTTTTAAGTGATGGACGGTAGAAACATGTTCCACGATCAGAAGTTGCACAAATAACCCGCACATAAAAGAGAGAAGCTTACGACGACGTTTTCGGTCACGACTTGGACCATTGGTGGGGACAAAGACACAGTGTTGACCTAGTCAATGGTCCCAAGTCGGACCAACGCGTCGTAAGCTTCTCTCTTTTATGTGGCGGGTATTCGTGTATCGTTCCCAGTCACGGTATTGTGCCTTTTTGTTATTTATCAGAAGTGTGCATGTTTATGAAGGGAAGAGGAACTCCCTCTATACACTCATATTTCGACAGAGGCTGAATTCATTGCACTAGAGGTATGCTCCTGAACACATAGCAATACGTAGGACGAAAAGTTTGTATTACGCATATCAGTCCCTCGAGTCATAAGCTAGGTTGACTGATAAATATTCGTTTTGAAAATTTCATTACTGTCTTAACATGTATCTCTTACTCTATGTCTATCCTTATTCTTCGGTGCATAATTATGTACATGGTTCTGGTAACTCATGTTGACAAATTACTGCAGTATAATAAATTAGATAACCATAGTAATGTCATACACCCATCATTGCTTTATTTCTGAAAAGTAATTTATGAGCAATTGAAAATGGTTTAATAGATAAATTATAATTATTAATTATTATTATTATTATTATATATGTAACTGGTATAGTGAAATCTTCCACCCGTTACTTCTATGCAACTATAAAAAAATATAGTTAAGGAATAATAAATATATATACACAGTAACATAAATTCCAATTATTATGACAATATCTTTAATATATGACGATTCAGCTTGTTGATTTCTGTTCTGATCAGAAAGTTCGCAATGTTTTTATCACGAATTAAGGTGTATTAATTCATTTTTATGTCTAGGTTAATTGTTCTAGAGTTTAAATCAATGTAATAAAAGCTATTTTAAGTGTTTTAAATTAGGTGTTTGTTTATAGAGTTCTTGTTAAGTTCGAAGCATTGGGAGGGAACACTGGTCGAGGCTTAGGATAAACAAAGGTCCACTAGGTATCATATCCAGTTCCTGCTGCTAACAAGGTATAGCGGCAACCATGCACCTTTACGAATGACTGAAAGTTACTAGAGAACTTGCCAACCTTTGTTCCTGGAGGGTAAAAACAGCACTACCAAGATAAGACCAGACAGGTGACTAAAAACTTGAATGTTTCCATGAATAATAAATTCTAACCTGATGAAAGGCATATGTATAGCAACTGTATCAGGACAGTTCTCAGATACATTATGGTAAGCAAGACGAGGACTAATATATATTAATAAATATTAAGACAGAGTTCCTTGAAACCTCCTGTAGTGCTGGCCAGAGTTTAAATGGATTATAATACGTAATTAATGGAGATTATTTGAGTGAGGTGAGTCTTGTTACAGAAGTTGTATGATTGTTTTTATGTTTTTGAATATTTCGAATGTCTTTCAGCACAGTCTTACAAATGTTTATCGTCTGATTATATTATTATCTTTGATCCATGAATATAGTGTCCATGGGAGAGTAAATCTGTGATATACATATAAATGCATCTTCCCTCTGGAGGAGTCAAAACAAGCTCAGTTTTCAGGCAATGTTACCCTATAGAGTCAAGTACTTGTCAGAACAAAAATTATAATAACGTACCTATTCTATTTCATTCTTATTGAGTTCTCTTGTTCTACGCACAATTCTGTCTCTCTTCTGCTGGAACTTACGTCTTTTCATTATAATATCTGGTTACGTAACAACAAGGTGGTGGCAGTATACATTCTTAATTTGTGGAAGAATTAAGCCCTAAACCTTTCTTTACCTCCTCAAATTTTATTTTTATGTCCTTTTTTTCATGTTTTTTATATAAATTTTAGAATCCACTCCTGATCTCCGCCTGTCTGAATACAGACAAAATAGCATTGTATTTATACTTTGTCGAACCCAGGTGGGACTGGGATGGCAACTTCACATCAAGTTGCTTGCAGGAGAGGACGATGCTCCTTCTCTGTGGGTGAAGAATGTCGGATAACGCATTTGTTTAAGGCAACAAGACGCTAGAGAAATACAGTAAAGTCGAGATCAATTAATGCATCATACAGTGAGCCTAGGAGGAAAGAGCGAGCAAATTTCCAATTACGCAACTGAGAGTAAATCCCAAATTAGTTCTTCTTACATGTAAAATCCAATACAAAAACATATTGAATCGATTCATCTGATGTGAATGGAACACACGGCTGACTACAAATAAAGAACATGAGTAAATACTCAAAATACCAACATGAGTCACTTTAAGGCTAAAGACTGACCACCCCTAAAAAAAATAAGTTTTCACGAGCAAGAGTCACAACACTACCAAACATCACGATAAAATCTCATACAACCTTAATCCACTTGATTTCGAGAACTTTATTATTTTTCTGGTGTTACGCAGTGTGCTGAGTAAAAATTTATAATCAAAAATATGTTACGTGGTTGACCGGGGGGGGGGATTGGGGGGGGGGAACCAAATCCAACTCGTATTATTCCCCGGCCATTTAAAATAGATATTCGTGTTAACAACTGTAATGAAAATAATCATGATATATAGTAATATTTTTTATATTTTAGCTTATTGCAAAGTAAAAAAAAACAAATGACCATTCAGTGATTCATAAATCTGACACTACCAACCATAAGCTAAATACAAAAAATATTACTATATATCATGATATTTTCATTACAGTTATTAACATAAACTGTCTTTTCATATAGTAAATATTACTCATAAAAATAATACTCATAAAAATATAAGATAACCTTCTACATGTATTCTCACAGCAGAGGAAGTCAACATGTAAGCGCTGTGAGTGGGGTTTTTAGTGTATATTATTTTGTTTGTTTTGGTGCTCTCATTTATTTTCAAGTTCAAGTGTGTACAAAGTATGTGTCTTGGGAGAGGAAAAAAAAAAAAATATTATAATATTTTAAATGAAGCTAAGTAGCTGGCAGGAAGAAAGGGGGGGGATGTCTTCTAAATCTCCTGTAATATATATTATTTAACTCATTAGTAGCCGTGTGCAGTGAGCTAATGTGAACTGAGTCTGGTGGTTTTTGTAGTAGTTGTAAGTTGTATAAAAGTTACTTAATATTTTACCCAGAAGACCATAACAGTACAATAACACAGAAGAACAGGGAAGTTACAGTAACACACGAAACCAGACAGTACGATAGCACAGAAGAATTACCACAGTACAGTTAACACAGAAAAACAGTACAGTAGAGTAACACAGAAGAAAAATACTATACTTAACACGAAAGAAAAGGTGCGTATAGTAACCCAGAAGAACAGTAACAGTAACTCAGAGCAAACAGTATAAATAACACAGAAGACTAGTAACAGTAAAATAACAAGGAATACCAGTACAGACAATAACACAGAAGAACATACAGTACAAAACACAGAAGACCAGTACAGTACAATAACCACAGAAGACGCAGTCAGTTCAGTAACACAGAAGACCATTAACAGTACAATAACACCAGAACCAGTAACAGTACAATAACACAGAAGACCAGTACAGTACAATAACACAGAATACCAGTACAGTAGCAATAACACAGAAGACCAGTACAGTACAATAACACAGTAGGACAGTACAGTACAAAACACAGAAGAACCTAAGTCCAGTACAATAACACATGAAGACTAGTACAGTTGCAATACACACAAAACCAAGCATTACATACACACAGAAGACCAGTACAGTACAATAACACAGAAGACCAGTACAGTACATTAACCAGAAGACCAGTAGAACACAATAACACAGAAACCAGACAGTACAGTAACACAGAAGACCAGTAAAACACAATAACAGAAGACCAGTACAGTAACAGTAACACAGAAACCAGTTCAGTAACAGTAAACACAGAAGACTATACAGTAAAAATACCATAACACCAATACAAGTACAGTAATACAGAAGAACAGTAGCAGACCAAACATATTTTTTGTCCCGTTGTCCCAAATAAATCCTTTCAGTTCGCTATAGTAGTGACACCAAATTACAAATAGATTGATTCATAAAATACTATTAACAACTGCGATGATTTAAATGACCTATTGATGTGTCCTTGACCTGGATCAATAACAAACCCCAACTTTTTATTATTTATCCTCTCAGCATTTCTGTGGAAAATATACACTTTATTTACACGTTCCTTAACACACGTGGGTGATAACAATCACACCAGTGAAGTTAATGTAATAAATTTATGTACCTAAATAATTAGAAAGACATTGGTGACGTACCTCGTTTATAAAATTCGGTCCCTACTCGACTAAACGCCATATAAAAAGTAGCTGAAATGGAGAGAATCAAGTTCCTGTGTTCAGCAGAGTCCCCGGATTGTAGTAATGACGTAGTGGTGGCCAGGAATTAACACTATTGGTGGCCATGATAAACGTTAGTGGTGGCCAGATAGAAACGTATGGTGGCCAGGATAACACGTAGTGGTGGCCAGGATACACGTAGTTGTGGCCAGGATAACACGTAGTGGGGCCAGGAAAGCACGTAGTGGTGGCCAGATAACACGTGTGGTGGCCAGGATAACACGTAGTGGTGGCCAGATAGACACGTAGTGGTGGCCAGGATAACACGTAGTGGTGGCCATGATAACACGTAGTGGTGGCCAGATAACACGTAGGTGGCCAGAAACAGAGTTGGTGGCCAGGATACACGTAGTGTGGCCAGGATAACATGTAGTGGTGCCAGGATAACACGTAGTGGTGGCCAGGATAACACGTCAAAAAAAACAGTCAGAAATATTGCTGGGCCGCTCCTCGACCTGCAGATATAGTTATTTTATTACATTTAGGAAACGATCTTTTACTCTGATGTTACCATAAAAAGAGAAAAATCCTTCACTTGCCGTGTCCATCATAACAAATAAAAATTATAAAATGTTTAAGTGAGTATTGTTCAGAGTAATTAACAAAATTATTATAATACAATGAATCATAAGTGAAGAAATATCTAATATTGAAGATATTTAATAATTAATATTAAAGAAATATTTTAATATTTATTTATTCACTTCTACGGTCCCTTTTATATTAATATCAATGAAATAATAAAATCATGAAACCAGTACTTATAGAACATTTTAGTAAGGATATAATTTTAATGAGATCTTGAGCGAACTGACCATGCTTTATAACCGATATATGTCGGGGGCCAAATAGGTAAAATTTGTCAATTTAGCAAGAACTCATTAAAACTAATCCTTTCAAAAGCATTCACTATACGTTTAAAGAACATATATTTTTTCATTTATGTTAATGTAAAAATTAATAATTTTTGCATCACTAGAACACTAAGAAAAACTTAACTAACTTATTATGACAATGTAGTTTTATATTTAGCCTAATCCAAGCAAATATTTATAGATAAGTTTACAATAATTTTGGTAAATTGAAACACAATGAAATATCTTTTTCTCGTTAGGTTCAAAATTATTTTTTTGGTACGAAATTATTACATACAAAACTTGCGGGGGGCGTGAGGGGGGGCTTATTCGGGGGGCAAAAAGAGCATTGCTATTTAAGCCAAAATCCCAAGTTTTACTTATACCCACAACACACACACACAACACACACATCACACACACACACCACAACACACACACACACACACACTGGCAATGGAAGCCAGTTAATGAGAGATGGAATATGAAACAACAATGTGCAAAGGTTGCTGAGGGAGTTTTTACCCAAGGCGAAACAGGGATAATGAAAAAAGCCAGGATGATCCCATGATTCACCCAAAGGTGCAGGGAGCAAAAACAAAGTGTGCTATTGAAATGTATAAATAGAAGGCAAAGGACACCATGAGAATAAGGAGAGCAGTCGTATAGCCGAAATGAATATGCCCTGAAAAAAGGAGGCCCAACGTCAATATGAAAAACGACAATAGCAGCGAAAGATCAAATCTGACCCGAAGCTGTTATACATGCCACATCAGAGAAAACAACAGTCAAGGACCAGGTAAACAGGCTAAGGAAGGAAAGGAGGAGAGTACAACAAAAAATGACCGTGAAGTATGTGAGGAACTCAACAAGAGATTCAAAGAAGTGTTTCACAGAGAGACAAAGGGGCCCAAAAGACGAGAGGTGGGGTACACCACCAAGTGTTGGACCTGTACACACAACCGAAATGAAGTGGAAGAGTGCTACTGAGTGAGCCCTAGATACCTCAAAGGCATGGGGCCAGATTAACATCTCTCCATGGGTCCAGAGAGAGGGAGCAGAGGCGCTAAAGTGGGTACCCCTAACAACAAATTCAATACACCGATCCGAAATAGGGAGATTGCCTGAGGCATGGAAGACAGCAATGTAGTCCCAAATTTTTAAAAAAGGAGACATACATGAAACACAAAACACCTGACCAGTTCACTTACAGTATAGTATGCAAAATCATGAGAAAATTTTATCAGGAAAAGAGTGGTGGAACACCTATGAAAGGAATGATCTCACAACAGCAGCCAGATATTTTCAGGGACCGGAAATCCTGTTCACAAACCTACTGGGAGTTCTATGACAGGGTGGACTGCAGCACGGATATATTGGTTGGGTGAGGGTGGGGTGGATGCATTTTCTTGACTACAATAAAGGCGTTTGACACAGTTTCCACACAAGAATAGTGCAAAAACGGAGGAGGACCAAGCAGGGATAACAGGGAAGGCACTAAAATGGATCAGGGAATACTTGTCAAGGAAAGACACACTGATCATGGTACGTGGCGAGGTGTCGAGTGGCGCCCTGTGAACAGCGGTGTCCGCACAGGGGGTCACTCCTAGGAAACCAGTTGCTGTTTTCTGATATTTGGTAACATGACGTGAAGGAATAGACGTGAAGTTAATGAGAAGAATTCATATCGATCGAAGAGACTCAGGCAGAACAACGAAAAGGATCGTACAGGCTGCAGACCTGGTTCAGCAATTGGCTCTTGTAGTTCACCCCACCAATTGTCAAAGTCACGAAGATGAGGAAGGGCAAAGTAAGACCAGCAGACCGGTACAGTCCTATGGGGGGGCTCAGAAACTTACAAAACCTCACTCAAGGAAAAAGATTTTGGGGTGATATAACACAAGGCACACCACCTGAGGCGCACGTCAGCCAAATACCTGCTGCAGCATATGGGCGCCTAGCAAACCTCAGAACAGCATTCCCGACATCTTAATAAGGAATTGTTCAGGACCCTGTTACACCGTGTATGTTAGGCCCATATTGGAGTAGCGGCACCAGTTTGGAAACCACACCTAGCCAAGCAACGTAAAGAAATAGGGAAAGTGCAAAGGTTTGCAACCAAGACTAGTCCCCAGAGCTAAGGGGTGTGTCCATACGAGAAGAGTTTAAGGAAATCGACCTGACTACACTGGAGGACAGGAGAGATAGGGGATACATGATAACGACATTCAAAATACTGAGAGGAATCGACAGGTGGACAAAAGACAGGTGTGCCAGAGATGGATACAGCAACAAGGGAAAACAGTTGGAAGTTGAAAGAAACAGATGAATCAGACAGGATGTTTAGAAGTATTTCTTTCATCACAGAGTATCCATGAAGTGGAATAGTTTGGGAAGCGATGTAGTGGAGGCAGGATCCATACATAGCAATTAAGCAGAGGAATGATAAAGCTCACGTTCAGGGAGATGACCTAGTAGCGACCAATGAAGAGGCGGGGCCAGGAGCTAGAACCTGACCTCTTGCAACCTCAACTAGGAGAGGCACACAACACACACATATATATATATTTATATATATATATATATATCATATTAGTATATAAATATAAATATAAAATATATATGTATATATATATATTCGTGCCGAATAGGCATAACTTGCGATCTTGCTAAATAGCAACGCTCAACTAGCCATATAGGACAAGTGAAAAATTTTTTGTGTATGCAATAATTTCGCAAAATCATTCTGAACCTAAGAAAAAAATATTTTTGATTGTGTTTGTTATAGTACTCAATTATGTAAACCCTCTTAAAATATATTTATTGGGTTAGGCTAAAATAAATTGTTCTAGTATAAATAAGGGTTAGGTAAGTTTTTCTAAAAATGTTTTGTGCAAAATTAAAAAAAATTTACATTAACCATTAATGAAAAAAATAGATCTTAAAACGTATAAGAGAAAATTATTCAGAAAGGAGTGGCTAATTTTAAATGAGTTCTTAGCTACTTGAACACATTTTACATTCGGCACGACATATAAATAATATATAATATAGTATATATATATATAAATATATATATATATATATATATATATATAATATATATAAATATATATATATAAGTATAGAAGTGCAAAGGACCCAGTAGACTAAGGAGAGCAGTCAAGAGCCAGTAGTGAATATGTTCCTTACTAAGGATGAGGCCCAACGACTAAACGAAATGATCCTAGCCACCGAAAACCAAGTCCGATCTGAGGCTTTGTACATCACAGACAATACGAAATCGAATAACACTATTGCTGACGCGTCTGGCCTGGAGTTTTACACTCACTTGACCGCGATGTTCAAGCACCACCTTGTACCTGGTTTGCCAAGTATTTTATTATGAAGGCCCATGTCAGTATTTAAATCCTCCCAAATTATATTTACTGTGAGAGATAATTTATGTAACCCGAATGAAATGAAATTGAATTCAATGCTAATTTTTTAAACTTATTGAATAAGATTTCTCATCACCACTGACTGCTTGTGCAACTTTCTTGATCTTTGGCAAACTCAACTGGTGTTTTTTTAAAACTCTCACATGAATAAACAGATTATTAGATTCTTGTCTGTTGTAATGCAATATTTATTGTGTAAACTATTCAATGTTTTTTCCCCTTGATCATAATAACATTTATTAAATTTTTTTACAGTGAATATATAAACATAGCTATCAGCATTTTTGGAAGAATTCTTAATTTTTTTTTTTCACTGTGTCAGGATTTTTAAATATAACTTTGATTTTAAAATTCTTAGTAGAGGAGGTGTATCAAAAAAGTTTCATAATAAGGAAGACCAACAGTATTCTTGGTTGAATATATTTCTTTGTACTTTTTTTGAATTTCAAAAGGTGTTGCTGGCAATTTTAAAAGATTTGTCATTAAATTTTTGGGGTATTTCAGTCATATGTCTATTTCATAAATCTTCAAATTTCTTCATATATAAACTCTGGACTGCAGGTGAGTAAAACTCTCTAAAACATAGATGAAAATATTTGATGGTTTTCTATATTTTGAAATTAATTTCTTGTTGCTCTTTAATAATTAAAAGCATTAAAAAAAGGTAATAGTTTTTTATTATGGTTCAACATAATCAGTGAACATCACTGGAGGCGCCAGACTATTTTTAATTCAAGAAGGAAGGTGGTTATATCTATTTTCTTTGGCATTAAATATAGAACATCATCCACATATCTTATCATTTTGTTTTATCTGGAAAATATATCAAGCAGTCCCTCGATATTCAAAATAATCCATGTACAATTTCTAATAACAGGTGAGAGAGGCCTTTCCCATTGCCATATCAAACTTCTCTCCATATTCGGCAAGAAGAGCTTTGCTATCAAGCAAAATCGCAAGTTTTACTTATTCGGTCGTACTGAATTGGTAAAACTTGCGATTTTATGGGGGAGGGGGGGGAATAGCAACGCTCCCTTGCCGAATAAGGCAAGCTAAAAATTGTGTACGCAGTGATTTTCGCAAAAATCTTCTGAACCTAACGAAAAAATATGTCATGTGTGTGGGGGGGGGGGGGGGTGGGGGTTTTATTAAATTATTGTAAACTTAATCTAAAATATATTTAGAAGGATTAGGCTAAATTAAATTTGTTCGTGTTATATAAGGTTTAGGAAGTTTTTCAAAAGTTCTTTTTGTACATTAAAAATATATCTTTAAAGTATTTAAGAAAACTTAAGAAAGGACTTAATTTTAATTCCCCCCCCGAGAGAGAGTATGGAAGAAGTGAATGTTTTCAATTTTTGGGAGTTGACGTGTCCGGCGATGGATTTTATGAAGGAATGAGGTTAATCATAAGAAATGATAAGAAAAAAAGGTGAGTGGTGCATTGAGGAATATGTGAGACAAAAAACGTTTACTATGGAGGCAAAGAAGGGCATGTATGAAAGAATAGTAGTGTCCAACAGACTCTTATATGGGTGTGAAGCAT
Source organism: Cherax quadricarinatus (assembly GCF_026875155.1). Taxonomy (NCBI): domain Eukaryota; kingdom Metazoa; phylum Arthropoda; class Malacostraca; order Decapoda; family Parastacidae; genus Cherax; species Cherax quadricarinatus. The sequence continues at coordinate 73,302,781 of NC_069411.1, read as the reverse complement.
GGTGGTAAATTCAGCCAGTCGAGGAGTCGGTGGAGCAGTGGAGAGTCCTGTTCTAAGAGCAATGTGTGTTGTAAATATTAGCAGAAAGATTCGGAGTGTGGAAATTAGGAGAAGGTGTGGAGTTAATAAATCTTTAGTCATAGGTCTCAGAAGAGGGGTTGTTGAGGTGGTTTGGTCATTTAGAGAGAGTGGATCAAAGTAAATGAATGAGAGCGTATAAATCTGTAGCGAAGAAAGGCGGGTAGGATCCGTCCTCGAAAAGGTTGGAGGGAGGGGGCAAAAGAGGTTTTGAGGGTAGAGGGGTTGGAACTTCCAGCAAGCGGCGTGAGCGTGTTAGTATAGGATGAATGGAGACGAATGGTATTTGGGACATTATAGCTATTGGAGTGTGAGCAGGTAATATATAGTGAAGGAATTCAAAGGAAACCGTGTTTATTTTATATGCCGACTTGAGTCCTGGAAATGGGAAGTACAATGCCTGCACATTAAGATGGGTTTGGGATATTGGCATTTTGGAGTGGATATGTTTAGTTATCGTCTATACTATATACTTCTCTAAACTGTTTGTTCTGAACACCTCGCACTAACAGTGATAATGTTGAGTGTGGTGAAGTGTTGAATGGTGATGAAAATATTTTCTTTTGGGGGGATTTTCTTTCTTTTTTTGGGTCATCCAACCTCGTGGGAGAACGGCCGACTTGTTGAAAAAAAATGTATGAATATATATTATATATATATCATGCCGAATGAGAGAAAAATAAATTCCTTTCTAAAAAGAATTCTCTTATACATTAAAGATACAGTAATTTTCATTTATGATAACATAAAATTTAATAGATTGTTATACCAACAGTAACAACCTGAGGAAACTTACCTAACTTATTATAACAAGCCACAATTTATTTTTAGCCTAATCCAACTAAAATATATTTTTATATAAGTTTATAATGATTTAATGAATACAAGCAAAATGAAAAAAGTTTTTTTTTTCGTTAGGTCAGAATTTATTTTTTTCCAAATTAATACTTACACAAATTTTATTTGCCTATTTGTTAAGAAGTGCGTTGCTATTTAAGCAATAATATATAAATATATATAAATAGTATATATATATATATATATATAAATATAATATATATATATATATATATATATAATATTTATATACACACACATTTGTATAAACCAACACGTCGGGCCGTTCTCCCACCAAGGCAGGTTGACCCAAAAAAGAAAACTTACACCATCATATACACTTAATCAGGTGTCTTTGCAGAGTCGCTCAGATACAACATTTTAGATGTCACATCAAACAGCTAATACCCAAAACTTCTTAAAGTACCGGCTGAGTAAGTACGAACATAAATTAACGGAGTAAATTAACAGAAAATACCGCAGATTTGCGATGAAAATTTCTACCGAAGACGTTTATATTATGACAGTACACTGAATCGATTGTGGCAAAGATATTAATTTGCAACGGAATATACAGAAGCACACTCTAAATACCTTTAGTTTCAGGTTTATCTTGCAGAAAGTATAGAAATATGACAGTGGTAAAAGCTACTGAATGAAAAAAATCCGGGAGTAAAGACTTGTAATGGCAAAGCAAACAAGTATTTTTACACGACGCTTCACAAAGCAGTGCACGAGCATTCAGGATCAAGAAATCGAATAACACTGATGTAAACAATTTCAGGGACTGGTGGGTTTAAGCCTCCCAGTCACTCTAGTGTGGGATTCTTCTGTAAATATTTTATATTTTCACGGGTGGGGCCCTATGCCAACTTCCCCTATGATGTATAGAATAGTATATCTATGCTGAATGAATCTTATTAGAGGCAGCTGTCCCAGTATTTACAACACTGGCTTGTGAGTTTTTAGGAACTCTTGCCCATGGGTTTAGCCACCACCAGTTCCCTGATTAGTGAACCTCACTCAGCACAACAGCCACGTCGTTAAAAATCTAGTGCTTGGACTACGGTTCATACTTAATACCTGGCCTTATAACTCGACGAATTGCCACTTTATGTCGTGAGTTGTGAGTATTTTTGTGTGAGAGTTTGTAGGTCATAATTAACCATGACAAAATAGATTAACAGCTACTCACAATCTATATTTGTCTATGACAAGAAAATATAAAACTGCCATTCACTGCATCCCTTCCACAAACATCACCTTCCTCCAAATAGGAAATCAATAATAATATTAGTATAATATGTAAGTGAAAAAAGTGGTGTAAATTTAAGCATTATGTGAATATTTTGCATATAGAAAATACTATAAATATGTTGGTTAGTGTGCAAAATATTAATGAAGGTGTCGACTACAAGGGATCATTAAGGTTGCAATTCATATGCAATACCTAAAAACGCCTCAAAATACTGTCCATGTTGAAACTTACGAGGAGAAGTAATCGTCTGCATTACATAATAATATAATAACGATAAGAAAGAAGAGCTCAGCAATGTGCGAGACAGGTCCTACTTACGCCATGGCGGAGCAGGTCCATGTTCTTCCTCTCCCCCCGGATAGCCCAATGACCCACCCCCCGGATTAGCCCAATACCTCCCCATGTGGGTCTAATTTCCACCTCAAGGAAGGAGCACGGCACAATACCTCCGCAGCACAAGCTAGTCCGGTCTAAAACTCACACCCACCCACACCCACAGATGTATTTATATAAGCTATTTTTAAAACTACACAACGTTTTAGCCTCAATAACTGTACTCGGGAGTTTGTTCCACTCATCCAAAACTCTATTACCAAACCTGTGCTTTCTCTATATCCTTCCTGAATCTAATTTTCCAACTTTTTTTGAAAACCATTGCTGCGAGTGCCTGTCTTGGCTGGAAACAGTCTAGCATATCGGTTGGCAAGTTTATTAGGTTTAAGAATACCGACTGTACGAGAGTCATTAGGGCTGTTATATCACACCATGAAGTTTATTCAAAGTTTCTTGAATCCCGAATACTGGAATTAAAATAATCTCAAAAAAAATGTATTCTTAGTGAGATATACTACACCCTCACTAGATATATATAAGACATCCCCTCCTAGTATATAAATGGTAACATTCCCTCCTATTATATTATATACTACAACCCTCCAGTATATATATACTACATCCTCCTAGTATATATATACTACATCCCTCCTAGTTATATATATACAACATCCCCTCCTAGTATATATATACTACATCCCGTCCAAGTAATATATATACTACATCCCTCCTAGTATATATATACTACATCTCATCCCTCCCAGTATAAAAATTCTACATCCCCTCCTAGTATATAATATACTACATCCCTCCTAATATATATATATATAATATAAATATATAATATATATAAAATATATATATATATTATAAGATATATCAATAATACTACAGCCCTCCTAGTAATATATATACTACACCCTCCTATATATATATACTACATCCCTCCTATATATTATATGCACACTAACATCCCTACTAGTATATATATATATAATATAGTATATATATATATTAATAATAGTATATATATATATATATATATATATATATATATATATATATATATATTATTAAATACTACAACCCTCCCTAGTATACTATATACTACATCCCTCCTAGTATAAATATACTAATCCCTCCCAGTAATATATATAAATACTACATCCCTCCTAGTATTATATATAACATCCCTCCTAGTATATATAAACATACAATTCCCTATCCCACCTAGTATATATCTACTACATCCCTCCTAGTATATATATTCTAACATCTTCCTATATAGTATATACACATCCCACCTAGTATATTATTCTACATCCCTCTCTAGTATATATATACTACACCCCCTAGTATAAGTAAGATATACTACATCCCTCCTATTATAAATACTAACAACCCTTTCCCTCCTAGTAAATATATTCTAACATCCTTCTAGTATATAAAAACTATCATCCCTCCATATAGTATATTCTACATCCCTCCTAGTATATATATACTACATCCCTCCTAGTAAATATATTCTACATCCCTCCAAGTATATATATACTACATCCCTCCTATGGTAATATATACTAACATCCCTCCTATTATATATATACAACATCCCTCCTATTATATAATACTACATCCCTCTCGTTATATAATACTACAACCCTCCTATAAATAATACTACATCCCTCCTAGTATATATATACAACATCCCTCCTAGTATATATATACTCGTACATGCAGCTCTCAGTGAATATTATAATAAATATAATAGATATAAAAATGAGAGATATCATGTACTACTTACTCTTTAGAAAAATATTCTATAAACGAATATTTATTTTAGTCTGGTTTATTTTCCGTATAAAATAACATGAACGATCTACTCAGATGTGACCGGAAAAAACAGTCAACTAGGGGGAAACGGGACTTGGCTTTTATGCTAGATTTGACGTAGAAGTTTTGGTGCTTAAAATTAAAAATCAGAATTTATTTATTGCATCTGTATGTAAACCACCAGATGTAACTTCCAAGAAGTTCGAAGGTAATTAATGTAAATCCAGAACTGACTTGAAAATCCTTGAAAATTCGGTCCAAATATTCCATTTCTTGGTGACTTAAATTTAAGACACCCAAAATGGAGGAAAGTAATGAAAACTATAATAGGAGAGAGAATCCTGGGAGCCAGTCTGGATGAACAATCTCATTTAAATGAACTATTAGGACTACTACAAGTTCACATTATTCAATCAAACAAGTGTACCGAGTACACTAGATAATACTCTAGACCTTATACTTACATAATATTGTTGAAGACAGAGATCACCCAAAACCTAACATAAATATAAAAAGTACAAAGAACGTTTATATCCCAAGTTCGTAAAAAGGGGAAATGTAACGAAGTATAATGATACCAACGCTCTTATCTGAGTGTGAAGCAAAGCAGGGTGGTGAATGTTGCAACAACATGAGAAGGTTAGGCAAATGTGAAGCAAGCAGGGGGCCGGTGAATGTTGCCCAAACAAGAAGAAGGTTGGAGCAATGTGAAGCAGCCAGGGGCGGTGAATGTTGCAACAAGAAGAAGGTTGGAGGCAATGTGAAGCAGCAGGGGGCGGTGAATGATGCAACCAAGAAGAAGGTGGAGCAATGTGAAGCAGCAGGGGGCGTGTGAATGTTGCAACAAGAAGAAGGATGGAGGCAATGTTAAGGCAGCATGGGGCGTGAATGTAGCCACAAGAAAAGGTTGGGGGCAATGTGAAGCACAGGGGGCGGTGAATTTGCAACAATGAAGAAGGTTAGGAGGCATGTGTGAAGCAGCAGGGGGCCGGTGAATGTTGCAACAAGAGAAGTCTGAAGGCCAATGTGAAGCAACAGTGGGCGGTGAATGATGCAACAAGAAGAAGGTGTTGGAGGCAAGGGTGAAGCACAGGTGCGGTGATGTTGCAACAAGGAGAAGGCTGAAGGCAGTGAAGTGTCATGTCTGAGGGCAATGTGTGGTGTGAATATATGCAAAAATCAGTAGCTTGGAGATTAGGAGGTTGCCTGTAAATGTCTACAAGATCCGCCAACATATAGAGAGGAAGGAAAAAAATAGAGAATGGCTTGGAGGCATAAAAACCTGATAGCGAGGAAGGCGGGGTAAGTGGTCCATCCTTGGAAAGGTTGGAGAGGGAGGGAGTAAAGTATGTTTTGTGTCCGAACTTTCAGCCAAGCGAGCGTGAGAAATGATAGTTGCGAGTGAAGACTAAATTAATTTTTGACTTACGTGCTGTTTGGAGTGTGAGTAATGGAACATATAAGAAGGAATTCCAGGGAAACCGTTAGGCGGACTGATCCCTGAAGTGGAAGTAACAGTGATGCATTCTAAAGGAGGATGTTGATATGTTGCAGTATTTTTTTAAATGTAGTGTAGGCAATATACCTCTGTCAAATAGTGATGAAGTGAATGATTATTAAAGTGTTTCTTTTTTTCGGGTCTCCCTGCCTCGGTGGGAAACGGCCGATGCGTTGATAAAAAAATAACATACTGACCCTAATCAACCAAACACACTCAGTCAAGAGCGTACGTGTTTTAACAACTATAACAAAAAAAAAATCATGTGCTTATGGAAATATGCTGAGAAGACAGTGGATAAACGCAAACCTGAACCATTATTTTTAAGTGATGGACGGTAGAAACATGTTCCACGATCAGAAGTTGCACAAATAACCCGCACATAAAAGAGAGAAGCTTACGACGACGTTTCGGTCACGACTTGGACCATTGGTGGGGACAAAGACACAGTGTTGACCTAGTCAATGGTCCCAAGTCGGACCAACGCGTCGTAAGCTTCTCTCTTTTATGTGGCGGGTATTCGTGTATCGTTCCCAGTCACGGTATTGTGCCTTTTTGTTATTTATCAGAAGTGTGCATGTTTATGAAGGGAAGAGGAACTCCCTCTATACACTCATATTTCGACAGAGGCTGAATTCATTGCACTAGAGGTATGCTCCTGAACACATAGCAATACGTAGGACGAAAAGTTTGTATTACGCATATCAGTCCCTCGAGTCATAAGCTAGGTTGACTGATAAATATTCGTTTTGAAAATTTCATTACTGTCTTAACATGTATCTCTTACTCTATGTCTATCCTTATTCTTCGGTGCATAATTATGTACATGGTTCTGGTAACTCATGTTGACAAATTACTGCAGTATAATAAATTAGATAACCATAGTAATGTCATACACCCATCATTGCTTTATTTCTGAAAAGTAATTTATGAGCAATTGAAAATGGTTTAATAGATAAATTATAATTATTAATTATTATTATTATTATTATATATGTAACTGGTATAGTGAAATCTTCCACCCGTTACTTCTATGCAACTATAAAAAAATATAGTTAAGGAATAATAAATATATATACACAGTAACATAAATTCCAATTATTATGACAATATCTTTAATATATGACGATTCAGCTTGTTGATTTCTGTTCTGATCAGAAAGTTCGCAATGTTTTTATCACGAATTAAGGTGTATTAATTCATTTTTATGTCTAGGTTAATTGTTCTAGAGTTTAAATCAATGTAATAAAAGCTATTTTAAGTGTTTTAAATTAGGTGTTTGTTTATAGAGTTCTTGTTAAGTTCGAAGCATTGGGAGGGAACACTGGTCGAGGCTTAGGATAAACAAAGGTCCACTAGGTATCATATCCAGTTCCTGCTGCTAACAAGGTATAGCGGCAACCATGCACCTTTACGAATGACTGAAAGTTACTAGAGAACTTGCCAACCTTTGTTCCTGGAGGGTAAAAACAGCACTACCAAGATAAGACCAGACAGGTGACTAAAAACTTGAATGTTTCCATGAATAATAAATTCTAACCTGATGAAAGGCATATGTATAGCAACTGTATCAGGACAGTTCTCAGATACATTATGGTAAGCAAGACGAGGACTAATATATATTAATAAATATTAAGACAGAGTTCCTTGAAACCTCCTGTAGTGCTGGCCAGAGTTTAAATGGATTATAATACGTAATTAATGGAGATTATTTGAGTGAGGTGAGTCTTGTTACAGAAGTTGTATGATTGTTTTTATGTTTTTGAATATTTCGAATGTCTTTCAGCACAGTCTTACAAATGTTTATCGTCTGATTATATTATTATCTTTGATCCATGAATATAGTGTCCATGGGAGAGTAAATCTGTGATATACATATAAATGCATCTTCCCTCTGGAGGAGTCAAAACAAGCTCAGTTTTCAGGCAATGTTACCCTATAGAGTCAAGTACTTGTCAGAACAAAAATTATAATAACGTACCTATTCTATTTCATTCTTATTGAGTTCTCTTGTTCTACGCACAATTCTGTCTCTCTTCTGCTGGAACTTACGTCTTTTCATTATAATATCTGGTTACGTAACAACAAGGTGGTGGCAGTATACATTCTTAATTTGTGGAAGAATTAAGCCCTAAACCTTTCTTTACCTCCTCAAATTTTATTTTTATGTCCTTTTTTTCATGTTTTTTATATAAATTTTAGAATCCACTCCTGATCTCCGCCTGTCTGAATACAGACAAAATAGCATTGTATTTATACTTTGTCGAACCCAGGTGGGACTGGGATGGCAACTTCACATCAAGTTGCTTGCAGGAGAGGACGATGCTCCTTCTCTGTGGGTGAAGAATGTCGGATAACGCATTTGTTTAAGGCAACAAGACGCTAGAGAAATACAGTAAAGTCGAGATCAATTAATGCATCATACAGTGAGCCTAGGAGGAAAGAGCGAGCAAATTTCCAATTACGCAACTGAGAGTAAATCCCAAATTAGTTCTTCTTACATGTAAAATCCAATACAAAAACATATTGAATCGATTCATCTGATGTGAATGGAACACACGGCTGACTACAAATAAAGAACATGAGTAAATACTCAAAATACCAACATGAGTCACTTTAAGGCTAAAGACTGACCACCCCTAAAAAAAATAAGTTTTCACGAGCAAGAGTCACAACACTACCAAACATCACGATAAAATCTCATACAACCTTAATCCACTTGATTTCGAGAACTTTATTATTTTTCTGGTGTTACGCAGTGTGCTGAGTAAAAATTTATAATCAAAAATATGTTACGTGGTTGACCGGGGGGGGGGATTGGGGGGGGGGAACCAAATCCAACTCGTATTATTCCCCGGCCATTTAAAATAGATATTCGTGTTAACAACTGTAATGAAAATAATCATGATATATAGTAATATTTTTTATATTTTAGCTTATTGCAAAGTAAAAAAAAACAAATGACCATTCAGTGATTCATAAATCTGACACTACCAACCATAAGCTAAATACAAAAAATATTACTATATATCATGATATTTTCATTACAGTTATTAACATAAACTGTCTTTTCATATAGTAAATATTACTCATAAAAATAATACTCATAAAAATATAAGATAACCTTCTACATGTATTCTCACAGCAGAGGAAGTCAACATGTAAGCGCTGTGAGTGGGGTTTTTAGTGTATATTATTTTGTTTGTTTTGGTGCTCTCATTTATTTTCAAGTTCAAGTGTGTACAAAGTATGTGTCTTGGGAGAGGAAAAAAAAAAAAATATTATAATATTTTAAATGAAGCTAAGTAGCTGGCAGGAAGAAAGGGGGGGGATGTCTTCTAAATCTCCTGTAATATATATTATTTAACTCATTAGTAGCCGTGTGCAGTGAGCTAATGTGAACTGAGTCTGGTGGTTTTTGTAGTAGTTGTAAGTTGTATAAAAGTTACTTTTTTTTTTTTTTTTTTTTTTTTTTTTTTTTTTTTTTTTTTTTTTTTTTTTTTTTTTTTTTTTTTTATTATCACACCGGCCGACCCCCAAACCAAGGCAGGGTGGCCCAAAAAGAAAAATTTCACCACATTCACTCCATCCTGCTTCCCAGAAGGGCTTTACACTCAGTTTTTTAAACGCAACATTAACACCCTCCTTCAGAGTGCAGGCCTGTACTTCCCATCCCGGACTCAAGTCCGGCCTCCCCGGTTTTCCCCCTGAATCCCTCAAAAATGTTATTTTGCTCACATCCAACAGCACTAAAGTTTTTTAAAAACCATTTGTCTCCATTCCCCCTATCAAAACCTCAGCTGCCTGCGGGAAGTCCAACCCTCGCACACAAAACCCCCTTTTACCCCTCCCCCAACCCTTCCTGGGCCCCACCCCCCCCCCGCCTTCCTTCCACTACAGACTGATACACTCTGAATCATTCTGTTTCGCTCCATTCTCTCTCATGTCCGAACCCCCCAAACAACCCTTCCTCACCCCTCTGGGAAAAAACATTTTTTTGGAAATTCCCGCCCTCCCCCTAATTTCCCCCAAATACGTTTTCTCTGATTATATTAAAACCCCACCATTGCCCTCAGACATGACATCTCCACGCCTCCACCCTTTTCCCCCTCGCTTGCAACATTCACCCACCCACCCCTTCAAAACCCATAAAAGACCCTTTTGGGGTTAAAACTATACTCTCTTTTACTTTCCCTCTTTGCCCCCAAAGGGGGAAAAAAGTTCTTTGTCTCCACGACTCCAAAAGTGCACCACTCATTCTTTTTCCCTCTTTAAAATTCTTTGATTCACCTAATCTTTCTTGGACCCATCCGTGACACGTCCACTCCAAATTAGAATACTTTTTCCCACTTCCTCCTTTTAATCTCCCCCTCCAATTGATATTCAATCTTTCATCACCTAATTTTTTTGTTATCCATAACCTTACTTTTCCCTGTTTTTCCCCTTTAATTTTTTTTCTTTTGCCACCCTCCCCAAATTCATCCACCAATCTCTGCAAAATTTTCTTCAGAATCTCCCAAGAGCACATGGGCATCAGAAAAAAAGCGCCCGTGACAAAATCCCACTTTTTGTGTTTTGATTCTTTATCTTTTAACTCCACGGGCCCTTGCCAAGACCCTTTGCATTTAATTCTCTTAAAAACCCCCTTATAAAATATTTTTTAAACAACCACGGTTTACTCACACCAAACCCTTTTTCTAAGGTACTTTTTTTCTGGGGAAAAAATTTTCCCCCTTTCCCCACATACTCTAAAATTGGCCCCACTATTTTTCGTTTTAAAAATCTTAAATGCTTTCAGTAACCCACCCTACAACCCTACACTTGCAAAATTGCCAATTGCCCCCCCCTCTTCCCTGTTTTATTTTATATTTTTATATATATATTTTTAAAATATTATATTTGTTAATTTATGTGGATGAGTTTGAGGGGAAAAATTTGTTTCACAAAATAATTTTTTTCTGCCAAATCTTAATGAATATGAAATTTCACAATTCAGGGCGTGTGTTGTGACTTGGATGTCGTGACTTAAATAAAATGGTTTTGGCTGGTAAAGGCTGCTAACACTGCTCACACTGCCCACACTGCTCACACTGCTCACACTGCTCACACTGCTCACACTGCTCACACTGCTCACACTGCTCACACTGCTGTCTAGGGGTTACAAAATTACACTGAAAAAACAGAGCAAACCTTGGGCATGAGTGCAAATAATTAATGTCGTACAAGGAAGGACATAAAAACTCACCTATACAAAAATATATCTATATAAATAATAAGTAACTTGTATACAACTTACAACTACTACAAAAAACCACCAGACTCCAGTTCACATTAGCTCACTAGCACACGGCTACTAATGAGTTAAATAATATATATAAACAGGGAGATTTAAAGACATTCCCCCCCCCTTCACTTTCTTCCTGCCAGCTACTTAGCTACAGTTAAAATATTAAATACTCTCCAAGACACAGACCCTCGCACACACTTGGACTATACAAATAAATGAGAGCACCAAAACAAACAAAATAATATACACTAAAAAACCCACTCACACAGCTACCTGTTGCTTCCTCTGCTGTGAGAATAATGAGAAGGTTATCTTCATATTTTTATGAGTATTATTTTTATGAGTAATATTTACTATATGAAAATAGATATTTTTGTCAATAACTGTAATGAAAATATGATATATAGTAATATTTTTTGTATTTAGCTTATTGTTGGTAGTGTCAGATTTGTGAATCACTGTTGGGCAGTTGCTTTGTAATAAGCTAAATATAAAAAATATTACTATATATCATGATATTTTCATTACAGTTATTAACACGAATATCTATTTTAACTGGCCGGGAATAATACGAGTTTGGATTTGGTTCAATCTCGGAACCATGTAACATTATTTTTGATATAAATTTTTACTGCAGCACACTGCGTAACACCAGGAAAATAATAAAGTTTTCGAAATCAAGTGGAGTTAAGGTTGTATGAGATATTATTGTGATGTTTGTAGTGTTCTGACTCTTGCTCGTGAAAAACTTATTTAGGTGGTCAGTCTTTAGCCTTAAAAGTGACTCATGTTGGTATATGAGTATTTTACTCATTTCTTTATTGTAGTCAGCGTATGTTCCATCTACATCAGATGATCGATTCAGTAAGTTTTTGTATTGGATTTTACATGTAAGAAGAAATATTTGGGATTTCTCTTAGTCGCACTATTGGAATTTTGCTCCCTCTTTCTCTCCTAGACTCTGTATGATGCATTTAATTTGATCTCGACTTTACTGTATTTCTCTAGCCAGTCTTGCTTTTAGTTCTTCGAAGAGTCTGATGCCTTTAACAAATACTGTTATCCGTCATCTTCACCCACAGAGAAGGAGCCTCGTCCTCTCCTGCAAGCAACTTGATGTGAAGTTGCCATCCCAGTCCCACCCTGGGGTCGACAAAGTATAATACAATGCTATTTTGTCTGTATTCAGACAGGCGGAGATCAGGAGTGGATTAAAATATATATAAACAACATGAAAAAAAGATATAAATAAAATTTGAGAGTAAAGAAAGGTAGGGCTCAATTCTCACAATTAACAATGTATACTGCCACCACCTGTAGTAACAGTAGTGGTGGTGAAAAGAGGTAAGTTCCAGCAGAAGAGAGACAGAATTGGGCTAGAACAAGAGAACTCAATATGAATGATATAGAATAGTTACGTCATAAAATATTAGTTCTGACAAGTACTGACTCTTAGGGTAACATAGCCTGAAAACTGAGCTGTTTTGACTCTCCAGAGGGAAGATGCATTTAATATGTATATCACAGTTTACTCTCCCATGGACACTATATACATGGATCAAAGATTAATAAATATAATCAGACGATAAACATTTGTAAGCACCTGTGCTGAAAGACATTCGAAATATTCAAAAACATAAAAACAATCATACAACTTACTGTAAAAGATCACTCGCAAATAATCTCCACTTAATTACCGCTCTTATAACCACTTTAAAACTCTGGCCATCACACTACAGGAGGTTTCCAAGGAACTCTGCCTTAATAATTATTAATATATATTAGTCCTCGTCTTGCCTTACCATAATGTATCTGAGAACTTTCCTGATCCAGTTGCTATACATATTCCTTCATCAGGTTAGAATCTTATTATTCATGGAAACATTCAAGTTTTTAGTCCACATGTCTGGTCTTATCTCTGGTAGTGCTGTTTTTCCTCCAGGAACAAAGGTTGGCAAGTTCTCTAGTAACTTTCTGTCATTCCGTCAAGGTGCTGGTTGCCGCTAAACCTTGTTAGCAGCAGGAACTGATATGATACCTGTGGACCTTCCGTTTATCTAAGCCTCGACCTAGTGTTCCCTCCAATGCTTCGAACTTAACAAGAACTCTATAAACAACACCTTTTTAAAACACCTTAAAATAGCTTATTTACTGTCTCTTGTTAATACCTGCAATAATTATTACAATGAATTTAAACTCTAGAACATTAACCTAGCACATAAAAATGAACTAATACACCTTAATTAGAGATAAACATTGGAACTTTCTGATTAACAGAAAATCAACAAGCGAGAATCGTCATATATTAATAGATATTGTAATAATTGACATATGTTACTGTGTATATATATTTATTATTCCTCAACTATATTTACAGTTGCATAGAAGTAACGGGTGGAAGCATTTCACACTACCAGTTACATATATAATAATAATAATAATAATTAATAATTATAATTTATCATTTAAACATTTTCAATTGCTCTAAATTACTTTTCAGAGAAAAGTGATGGTGTATGACATTACTCTGGTTATCTATTAATTATACTGCAGTCATTTACAACACCTGAGTTACAGAACCATGTACATAATAAGCAGCGAAGAATAAGGATAGATGACTCAAGAAATCGTAATGACACGATTGCAAACAAACCATACCCCCGGTCGGGATTGAACCCGCGGTCATAGAGTCTCAAAACTCCAGCCCGTCGCGTTAGCCACTAGACCAGCTAGCCACAATAAGATTCATCCAACTAGGTATATTTCTACACCATAGGAAGGTTAGCACAGGCTACCTCTGTGACCACAAATGCAAGTTTTTACAGACGAATCTCCAGCTAGCGTGCCGGAACGAACTCTCTCAACCCTTCACTGCCGTCAACTGACCAGATTGTTTGCAATCGGTCATTCATTTTTGATCTTTGACGGCAGTGAAGGGCCCCATGACAAATTTTCGCCGGCCACGCTAGTGGAGATTCGTCTGTAAAAACTTGCATTTGTGGTCCCACAGGGGGTGCCTGTGCTACCTTCTAGGTGTTGAAAAAACCCTAGTTGGATAAATCTATTGTGGCTAGCGGGCATGGCTAAGCGACGGGTGGAGTTTTGAGACTTGACCGGGGGGTTCAATCCCGGCCGGGGGTATGGTTTAAAAGGATAGCAAGGAAGAATACATGTTAAGGGACAGTATAAAATTTTCACAACGAATTTTATCACAGTCAAACCATAGCTAGATCGGGGGACTGATACTTGAAAAACTTTTGCCCTTTCGTAATGCTATGTGCAGGCAACCCTAGTCCAATGATTCAGCTTGTTCGCATCGCTATTTTTCCGTGCGGAAGGTGGCAGTAGCCCCCTATTCAACTGTTTTACGCCTGTTTTCCTTTTTGGGGGGTTCAACAGGCGGTGGGGCATTGGACCCGGGGTGACCTTTTTGTGTGGAATTGGGCGTGGCAGTTTAAAGGAAAGCCATGCAGTTTTGCTGCCGCCACGCAGTGGATATATGGAAACCAAACGAAGAAAATATGGAACATAAATGGGTTTTCGAAATTTTCATAAAGTTTAAAGACGCAATTTTCCCCAAAAGCAATAACAAAACAAGAAAAAAGGCTAGCATGAACACTATGGGGGAAGTCTGCTTACATGAGTGTCCACTAGTGACGTGGGTAAAAGTACGAACTCCCTTTTGAGGCGACAGAGCATGAGTGACGGCGGGTTTACACTATGGAAAAACCCCTCAGCAGTGATGGGGGTGTGGCAAAAAGGGCCTTATGGGGGCTCCCTAAGGATATTTACCTAAAAATACGTTAGGCGCCAATTCCATCACACTATTTATGGAGTTTTCCCGGGACGCGGGTTTACGTGACACTCAGGGCCGGAAAACTTGAGTTTATTGGTTTTTTTGAACAAAAGGCGCCAATGCATAAAAAACTGAACGGGGGGAAAGGACCAGTTTACATCAGGGGAAAACTCTGGGGTGGCGGGGGAAAGGGGTAAGGCCAAAAAGTTTTCCTTTTCCCCGATGGAGTGACGAAGGAAGGTGAGCCCTAGAAGGAAAGTGAACACTAACAGTTGATGGGGACAGAGGGACTCGACGTCTGATGAGGGGTAGGGCCAAAAAGGAGGCTTGCGGGAGGAAGTACTTATTTCCCTTTTTGCAGGCTTGAGGGGGACGGGGGATGAAGGGGTAACCTGGTGCAGGCGAAGGCAGCAGGATCAGGGGGTTTTGGAATACTGTTGCACAAATTTTTAATTGGCACAACGTTGTGGAAAAGGGTCCATAGGGCGGAAAAAAAGGGTGACGAGGTTGGGGGGGGGATTTCTCGTAAAGAACTGGGGAACGTCTGAGATGGACGATGTTCTACTCCGGGGACAAAGAACAGGAAAAAATTTTGGAGAAAGGAGTATGTCATAAGGGGAAAGAGGGAAGGGTAATTTTTGGGTTTAATGGTTTGGGGAAATGAAGGGATAGTGGGGGGGCTGAATAACAACTGTCAAAAAGATCCATACAGCAGGACGGTATGGAGGGGTGTGCAAGAAAAAAGGGGAAAAACCCCACTTTTAAAATAATTCACGTTTGAAACTGTAAATGTAAATGGATTAAAAGAACGAAGTGAAACGATATGGAGGGAATGGTATTTGGGGAATTTTAATGTGGATGAGCTTTATACAAAACTTAATTAAAAGATAGGCTGTGCTTTGGCTTTAAAAAGGGTTTTAAAAATTGTTTTAAATGGTCTTTTGGGTTAAAAGGGGGGTGGCAGGGGCCCCTGTGAAGGAAAATAACCCCTTACTTATTATAAAGTGGGAAAAAGGGGGGGGAGGGTTTTTGAGGGGGGAAATTTTAGGGGAGCACTAGAGTATGTTTTCATTGGGGTTTATAGCCAGCAGGGGAATATAAAAAAGTAAAAGAGAATTTTGTAGAGAGTTTTAGGTATTTTTAAGAGGTTTCCCTTTAATCCTGAAATTTGGGGGGGGACTGGAACTGGTTTATAAGAGGGGGGACGGGGAGCCAAGGGGGCGGGTTGTTGTTACGGTCGAACGCAATTTTTACAGGATGCAGGGGTGGGGGGACGTGGGGGGAGGGGGTTTGGGAGGGGATTACATTTTTGTTAGGAGAAATTATTTAGCGGGTTAGAAGGATTTAATAACGGGGGATTTAGTGTAGGGGGGTAAAACAGTGGCGTAGGTTTTTGGGATCATAGGGCGTTTTGGTAGAACTGGTTTTGGGAGGGGAGTGGTAAAGGTTATTAAATTTTCGGAATTTAAAAATTAGGGGTTTGTTGGGGAGTGGGTTAAACGCAGATTTTAGAGACGGGTTTGGAGACAATTGTGGAGGGCAAGGGAGGGGGTAAGGTTTTTGGGATTGGGGGGAAAATGGGCCCCAAACTGTTCGCGGGTTTTTTAAAATAAAAAAGGGAGGGGGGAGGTGGGGTCGGTTTACAGAATTTTTTTTGGGAACAGCACTCAATAGTGTTTGGGGAGGGGGGAAGTCTTTTGAAAAATTCGGGTAAAGGGAGACAAGGGACATACATAATAAAGATTTGATAAATTTAAGGGGAAAGGGCGGGTAGGGATGCAGTGTATGGGAGAAAACGTCGGGTATGTGTTAAGAATTTTTCGCTTAGAAAACCCAGGAGTCCACTATAATACTGTTAGAGGTTAGTGACGATTTAAAGGTTTAACAAGGGAAAAATGTTGGTGACAACTGGGGGATAAGATTTGGGACTTTTGGGTTTAAAAAGGAAAGGGGAAAAGGGAAAGGGGGGATAGTTAAATAAAAAAAGAGGAGGGGGGGGTCTTGGGAAAGGTGGGGAGGACAGGGGGGGGATTGGAGGGAAAAATAAGTAGGAAAAGTGAAAGAGGCGGGTTTAAATTTTAATAAATGAAAGAGGAAATTTGATGGGCTTTCCAGTGTTTTTCAGAGGCATTGGAAACCCTAAATGTTTGTTTGGTTCGGGTTTTAATATTATGCTGAAGGAAGGGAAAATTGTGAACGTCACAGAGGACGGGTGGGTCATGCTTTGTAAAGAAAAAGAGGGAGGGGGAACATGGCACTACGGGGCCATATCTTTAATGTGTACGGATAATAAGATTTTTGCAAAGATTCTAGGAACAGGATAAAGAAGGTAATGGGGGGATGTGACAAGGGTAGGGGGAAATTTCGGGTCGATATAGGGATACTAGTCAAAATTAGGGAATTTTTGCGGGGTTGAAAGGGGTGGGGGAATTTTGGGATTGATTGGAGAATGCTTATGAGGGTGTGAATAGAGATACATGGTTCATTTTAAAGGGCTTTGGTTTTGGGGGGGGAAATAGTAAAATGGGAAGCCCTTTGATAGAACTACATTCGGGTGAAAATTTTAAATTTTGGGTTTGGGGTAGGTGGGGAAATGGGAGAAAGGTTTGAGACGGGGGTTTGTCCTAGTCTCAAATTTGTTTGCATGAATGCAAAAACCCGTTTTAGGAAAGGGTTTTTGAGGAAGCAACAACGTTACAGGGGGAGGGGCCGGGGTTCACAGAGGTAGTTGGTTATGTAGATGACAAACAATACTGACAATGATGTCAAAGGTTTGCAAAAGGTGGAGAGAGTAATGGGGTTTTTTTTGGAGAGGCGTCGGCATGCGTGTCAACAAGCAAAATCGAAATTATTAGAGAGGGGGAATTGGGTGGGGGTAGAAGGGGAGGGAGTTTGGATGGGTGTGACTAAACACAAAAAATTTTTGGGATTATCTATATGGCGATGAGAAAAGGGGCTAGACGGAGGAAAAATTCGGAATTGGTGGGAGAGAAATTTGTACAACGGATTAAAACCTAAGAGCAAGGGTGAAACCTAATGAAAAGGGCAATAATAAAAAATTCTTTGGTTTATATAAAGTGTGGAAACGGGGGCAGTGGTGTACCTTACGGGAAACAGGAGATAATGGGGGTACAGAGAAGGGTGCTTCGTTTATGTGGGTTTTGGGACGGGGGCTAAGTAAAGAGGGGTTATGACGAATGTGCGAAAAAGGGGGATAGGGCTTTTGATGCTAGGGCCGAGGTAAAGGCCTGTATGTTAAACGGGGTACGTAAGGGGGGGGGGTAAAAGGATGGGGGTTTTGGGAGGGTGGGGAGATGTACGACGGGGGGGAGGAAAGACTTAATGGGAAGTAAAAATATGTAAGGGTTATTTATAATGGGTGGGGGTAAAAAAACCTTAAAGGGTGGAATTTAGTAGAGATATGGGAAAACCAGAAGTATGCAAGGGGGTGGGGTAACCCTTTGATGTTTGGGGGTTCTTTGGGCATGATTTCGGGAAAAGCTTGTTTAATCCCGGGGAGGGTAAGGGAGTTAGTTTCTAGGTTTTGAAGGGGGAATTTTTAAGCGTCAAAGGGGTTTTTGTGTGGGGGGTTTGGCAAAGGAGGCGAAATGAGAACTTGTGGGGGAATCAAAAGCTTTCATCCTTAATTTTTTAGAGTTGGAGCGGGTAGGGTTGGGCTGGCTAGCTTCAATTAATGGGTGGGGGCAATGTAAGCTCCGCGGGGCCCAACTTTAGAGGAAAGGGGGGTGTCTTGGGGTTTTAAAAGACCTTTTTACATTGTGAAGATTTCTTGTATTTTTCCTTGGGATTAAAGGGAAAAGGGGGGGGGGATTAGGGTAAGGGCAATTGGAGCAGCATTTACCGCCAGTCGTTAAAAAAAACCCCTTTATGGGTAAAAGGTGGCAATCGTTCCGGGGAAATAAAATATAACGGAAAGGGGTCTCATAATTTGGCTACTTAAGTACTAAGGAACCATTTCCTTTTATAGAGCAAAATTGACCATACTAAAGGGGATATGAATGTGGCAGGATTGTATGAGAATATATGGAGGGGGACTGTAAAGATGTGGTGTAAGGGGAGAGGTTTTTGGTGAGTGAATGCTTTATTTAGCCATTGTTCAAAAAACAGGTCATTGATGATCATAGTTTAATAAGGAAAATGATATTTGTGAGAAAACTACAAGAGGGAACAATCAAAGCACGTTATTTTTTGTATAAAAAAGTGTGAAAAAAAAGGAATGGTAACAAAAACCCGCACAAAAAAGACAGAACTTACGACGCGTTTCGGTCCGACTTGGCCATTGACAAAGTCACACTAACAGGGAGGGCAGACGCTATAATGGGCAGGAAGAGGTGGGAAAGTATGTGGTAGTATAGGGGTATTAGTAGTATACAAGAATTGTTAAAATGCCGCGGGATAAATGACACATGCACAACACCCGGGGCATCCCACCGTAGACGTTTCGCCATCCAGCCAGCCACGGATGGCAAACGCCACAACAAAACAACCAAACGCCCACATGTGTCAAATTTTCATCATAATGTGTAGAAAAAGAAGAGGTAGTATAGTGGTAGTTAAAGGGGGAAAATAAGGAAGACGACCATCAAAAAAAAGGGAAAGGGGGAGCACTGCAAGAGAGTAGAAACCCACAGAGGGGAGCAAGCCCCCAGGTGCGTAAAAAGGGGAAAAGGGTGAAATAAAATAAAGAAGGAACAGAAACACGAGACGGGAGAGAGAAAGACAACCCAGAGGAGAAAAGGAGAGAGGAAAGGGGGAAGAGGAAGAAAAAAAGAAGAAGAAGAAGAAAAAAAAAAATGAGGATTCGGGTTTAAGTCAGGGTGTTCAGAATTTTTGGGCTTTTTAACAATGTATGGGAGGGGAAGGCATTAAAGAAAGCCAGGGCTAAGGTTCTACAAGGAAAGTTTGTATAAGAAGGATTCAACAAACGGCGACTGTTCGATTGGGAAAGTAGGAAACAGTTTTGCAGAAGACCATCAATGGGATGGCTATGATCTCTGACGTACAGAAAAGAGCATTGTTAGTGTCGGCAACCCTAACACTATTTTTGTGCTCCCTAAGCTGTCAGAAAGAGATGACCATTTTTCTCCAAAGTTTTAAAAGAGGACGGAGGACAAGAAATAGAGTAGACCCCGGGAACATCTGTAGGGGGAGGGAGGTATAACGGATTATGCAAGAGTTTATTTTTTGGCGGAAGGTAAGTTGTGCTAAGGGGACAGAGAAGTTAGATTAGAAGCCCGGAAATGTGGGGAAAGGCAGAGGAAAAGATTCCCATGATAGAAGGGTTTGGGAAGAAGAAATTGCGTTTAGCACTGAGAGGGCAGAGCTATGAATTTTAAAGGGGACCAAGCGGAGAACGAATTATAAAGAGGGGAAATTTCTGCGGAAAGGGAACTGAGGATCACAATGGGGAGGGAAAGGGAAGAAAGGGGAATAAGAAACTTTCGACGGGGAAGCATGATGGGAAAAGTAGTGAATGTACATGCCCTGTGCATATTTTTACGGTTTTGATTCTTGTCTCGACTCACGCCCCCTACACTCCTCTCGTTTCCAACCCTCTTGTGCATAAAGAGAACTTTCAACAAAAATAAGGACTCTCTCCGACCCTTCCTGACTTTGACCTTGTTCAACGGTTTTCTTTCCCATCTTCCCTTTTCTTCCCTATTTCTAGGGGCCTTTCCCAAAACTCATAAACCTGAATTTTCCTTTTCGTCCTATCATACCTCTAAGTTCTGTCTCTTTTTCTCTTGCTTTTGGCGGGCCCAAAACCCACCCCCTTTTTGGTACTTTTTTCTCCTGCCCCCCTCCGTCCCCCTTCAAACTTCATGAAGGGTTCGCTCTCTCCCAACCTTAAATGCTTAGTCTTGACTTTTTGGGCCCCCCTCTTCACCAATGTCCCTCTTGTGAGCCCTTTTGTTTTCCTTGAGAGAAGGCCCTGAAGGGTTTCTTCATCTCCCTACCCCACTGTGTCTTTTTTGATCTATCCGCCTCTGTGTGACCAAACCCCTTTCCTTTCCCAAGGGAAATATTTTCCCAAACCTTCGGTGTGCTATGGGCTCTCCCTCCTCCTGTCCTTGCAAATCTTTACATGGAATACTTCAGAAGTTCTCTTCCTACCCTCGATGTGAAAACCTTCACTCTGGGGCTCCGCTATTGGAGACATTTTTGCCGTGGCCTCATGACTCCAGTCTCTTCCAACCTTTTCTTGAGCTCTTAACAATTTTTCCCCTTTCCCATTAAGTTTAAACGAAGGGGGAAATCAAATTTCCCTTACTTCCTTTTTCCATGCCATGCCCACCGCTCAATTGGGGTTTTTCCTTTTTTTTACCGAAACCTATCACAGTGGCTGTACATTCACTATTTTTCCCTTCAGCTTCCCCATCAAAAAAAGTGTTTTACCCCCCCCTTTCCCTGCCCCCGCATCTGTGACCCTCATTCCTTCCAGCAAAATTTTCCATTTTTATAATTCGTTCCCCCGTTTTGCACCCCCATTTCATAACTCTGCCCTCCACTGCAAACGAAATTTTCTTTCCCCCAAAAATCTCTATCAGGGGAAACCCTTTTCTTCCTCTCCCTTTCCCCCTACATTTCCCGGGTTTTTTAAATCTCAAAATTCTCTCCGTCCCTTAGACACAACTTACCTTTCCCCCAACTAACACTCTTTGCACAAACCCGTTCTACCCTCCTCCCTTACAATGTTCCCGGTGTCTACTCTATTTTTTTGCTCCTCCGTCCCCTTCAATACTTTGGGGAAACTGTCGATTCTTTTGACGACTTAGGGACACAAAAATAGTGTTAGGCTTTCCGACACTAACAAGTCTTTTCTGTCACTCCCGAGATATAGCCCTCCTTTGACTGGGGCTTCTGCTAAAAATGCTTCCCTACTTCCAACTCGAACAGTCGCCGTTTTGTTAATCCCTTTATACACAACTTTCCGTATGAACCTTTGCCCCGGGGTTCGCCTGTAATGCCTTCCTCCCATAATTTTAAAATGCTCCAAACTTCTGAACACCCGTGACTTAAACCCGAATCCCCCTTTTTTTTTTTTTTCTTCTTCTTCTTTTTTTCTTCCTCTTTTCCCCTTTCCTCTCCCTTTTTTCCCCTGGGGTTTCTTTCTCTCTCCTTTCTCGGTTTTGCCTTCTTTTTTTATTTCACACTTCCCCTTTCACGCCCTCGGTGCCTTTTTCCCCCCCGGGGTTTTTAGCTCTTTGCGTCTCCCCTTCCTTTTTATTTGACTGGCTCGTCTTCCTTTTTTTAATTTCCCCCCCTACCACTACACTACCTCTTTTTCTTCTATACATTACGAAAATTAGACACATGTGCGGCGCTGGTTTTCTTTGTTGGGACGTTTCGCCATCCGTGGGTGGCTGGATGGCGAAACGTTACGGTGGGGATCCCGGTGTTGTGCATGTGTCATTTTATCCTGTGGGATTATATACAAATTTTTGTCTACTACACTACTCCCATATACCCCTACACTTCCTCCACCTCTCCTGCCTATATATAGGTCCTGCCCTCCTCTGTTAGGTGACTTTGTCAATGGTCCAAGCGGCCCAAACGCGTCTAAGCTTCTGTCTTTTTTGTGGGGTTTTTTGTGTATCGTTCCAGTCACGGTATTGTGCCTTTTTTTTATTTAAAAAAAGTGGTGTATGTGGTATATCAGTGTTACTACAGTTAAGAGGAATTTTTAAATTTTCAGTTTATTTTGTAGTTTAGTTAGCACATATCATGTTAAATGTAGGGAAATCAAAATCTTCCATTTACAATGGGCTTTTTTTACTGGAGCAATTAAGAAAATGTGGGGGCAGTTTTGATGATTGGGAACCAACTTTAAGAATATGTGATAATTGGTGAAATGTTGTTGTAGATGTGCTGTTATAAAGTGGTGGGGAGGGTAGGGAAGTGTAACCTTATTGGGGTTTTAAAAAGAACAAAAACCCTTTGTGGTCGTTATGCTAGGGTGGGAATTTATTGTGATAGTGTATATAGACAATGTTAAGGCTTTTTCAGTTGGTATGCAGATACTAACTGGTTTGGAAAAAAAAACGTTTAAAATAAAATTATATTTCGGTTTTGTTAATTGGTAAGTTTTTTCACTCATTTTTGGGATTTGGGGAAAAGTGGTTTTGTTCTTGCATGTTTTGGGGGAAAGTGGTTGTGCCCAAAATTGTGTGGCGGGAGCAAGGGGGGTTTCCCCATCCCGCATATTGCGGTTTTGAGTGGTGTAATCAAGTGTATAGTTTAGTTTTCTCTGGATTGGGATAGATTATGTTGATGTTGTATTGTGATAAATTTTTATGTTGGCCATAGTTGGACACATTTGGAGTTTGTGTAATATTTGTATTCTGTAAGTTTTTGTATAAATTTAACAATAAATGTAGTTAGGGTATGCATAAGACAACTAAGACTTTTGTCGTTTGGGATGTAAATAATCAAATGGTTGGGGGGAACAATGTCTTACAAGAACATGATACTTAAGGTTTATTTATAGTATTTTTTTATTCATTTTTTATATATTGGGGGAAAAGGTTTTTTTTTTTTTTGCAAAGTAAGTTAAGGGAAGGTGGGTTTTGGCACATTGTGTGGCAGAAGAGTGCCCATCCTGCACTTTTTCCTTTTTTAGGGAGTGTTTTCAGTGTGTATGTGTT
Source organism: Cherax quadricarinatus (assembly GCF_026875155.1). Taxonomy (NCBI): domain Eukaryota; kingdom Metazoa; phylum Arthropoda; class Malacostraca; order Decapoda; family Parastacidae; genus Cherax; species Cherax quadricarinatus. Next base: position 73,279,198 of record NC_069411.1, on the reverse strand, counting down.
TGTGTTTACTGGATGGTATGGATTATGTTTTGTTGTAATTTGTTTTAAGTTTTGACAATGGGCCCTAAGTTGGACAACATTTTTATGTTTGTATACAATTTTTTATTCTTTAATTTTTAAAAAAAAAAATATCAAACACAAATAAATTTTACCCCAACATCCAAACACAAATATTTCCACCCCCCAAAATCAAACACAAATATTTCCCCCACCAATATCAAAACACAAATATTTTCCCCCCAAATCAAAAACAAATATTTCCACCACCAAAAACAAACACAAATATTTTCCCCCACCCAAAATCAAAACAAATATTTTCCCCACCAAATCAAACCAAATATTTCCCCCCCAAAATCAAACACAAATATTTTCCCCCACCAAAATCAAACACAAATATTTCCACCCCCAATACAAACACAAATATTTTTCCCCCACCAATTTCAAACACAAATATTTTTCAAAACTGGTACTAGGCTCCTGGTTAATTGTCTGATTATCAATTTAAATCAAATAACATCGCTGAGGGTGACGAACTTCAGTCTTGCCCTCTTTTTTCGTCAGGACACAAATTATTTCTCATTTTGGTCATACCTATAATAATATATTTATTTTAAAAGTTTGAAGCTTCATTACTTAATTTTTTTAAGACACAAGGGCTCTGGAGATTAGGTACAGTTATGAATTTCATACAAAATTTTTTAAACATGGGGGAAAATGCGGAGGCCCGTTGGCCCATACTAGGGAGGTCCTCACAATCCATCCCACTAAAAAAAACCTCCACCCCATAAGAAATCAAGCCTCGTTCACTAATCCAAATTTAAAAAGGTGATTGACAGGGAGGATTTTTAACTCCAGCCCCCGTGAGTTATTGACAAAATTTTTTTAATTTTATTTGAATGATCTTATATTTTTGCTTGACAGTGAAAAGTTATTCCTGGGTTCCCTTAAGGTTGTTGGGTTTCAGCTCCTCATCCTTTTCAAATACTCTTCAATTTTTCATTATTTTGGTTAAAATTTTTCGTTAGAATTATTGTTTTCCAAGGAGTGGTCCAGCAAAACCAAAATTCCCCAAAACTCCGTGGGGGTCATGATGGTATACAGCATCAGGGAAAGCTTAATTCTTTCTTACAAATTTACCTAGCAACATGTCTAAATTTTTCCCTTAATTTAATGAGGGCCATGGCAAAAGATGTGGGGGCTGAATTACAATTTTTATTATTTTGGAGGGGTTAACCAAAATTTTTGGGGTCTTACAGCTCCTGGGCTCATTTAGGGGGTTGGTCCAAATTTTTTCATTTTTCTTGTTTGTGTGGGGGAAGGGGAGGTGGGGGAGGGGGGGAGATTTTGTTATCTTTTAAGGGGTTAGTAAAGGGGGGTGGGACCAAATTTAAGGTGTTTCAAAAAGCCCTGGGCCGCTAAAAGTGTTGGGCTAGAGTTCTCAAATCTTTTGTTGGGGAGTGGGCTTCACCTTAAGAAATGTCAAGGAATATTTTGATGATGAAGGTGGGTGTTGCCTCTCAAGTAGCTACCCACACAAATGTTGCCCCTCAAGTAGCATACCCACACAAAAGTTGCCTCCAAGAGCTACCCACACAAAAGTTCCTCTCAAGTAGCATACCCACACAAAAGTTGCCTCTCAAGTGCATCCCCCCACAAAAGTTTTTCCTCTCAAATACATACCCCCACAAATGTTGCCTCTCAGGTAGATACCCACAAAATGTTGCCTCTCAGGTAGCATACCCCCCCAAATGTTCCCTTCAGGTAGCATACCCCAAAAAAATTTGCCCCTCAGGGAGCAAAAACCACACAAAGTTGCCTCTCAGGTAGCATACCCAACAAATGTTGCCTCTCAGGTAGCATACCCACACAAATGTTGCCTCTAAAATAGAAACCCCACAAATGTGCCTCTCATAGCATACCCACACAAATGTTCCTCTCAGGTAGCATACCCACACAAATGTTGCCTCTCAGGGACAAACCCACAAAAATGTTGCCCTCGGTGCATACCCCCACAAATGTTTTTCTCAGGTAGCATACCCCACAAATGTTTTGGGCCTTCGGTAGCACACCCACACAAATGTTGTCTCTCGGGAAACCCACAAAAATGTTCCTCCAGGTAGCATACCCACACAAATGTTCCTCTCAGGTGATACCCAACCCCAAAATTTTCCTCTCAGGGACATACCCACAAAAAGTTGCCTGTCAGGTACATACCCACACAAATGTTGCCCCTCAGGGAGCTCCCCCCAAAAATTTGCCTCTCAGTAGCAACCCACACAAAAGTTGCCTCTCAGTACATCCCCACAAATTTGCCTCCTCAGGGAGATACCCACCAAATGTTGCCTCTCAGGTAGCAAACCCACACAAATTTGCCTCCAGGTAGCTACCCACACAAATGTTGTCTCCGGGGACTCCCACACAAAGTTGCCTTCGGGTAGCAACCCACACAAATGTTCCTCTCAATAGATACCCACACAAATGTTGCCTTCGGTACACACCCACACAAATTTTGTCTCTCGGGGAGCATACCCACAAAATGTTGCCTTCCAGGTACATACCCCCCCCAAATGTTGCCCTCAGGGACATACCCACACAAATGTTGCCCCAGATACAACCCACACAAATGTTTCCCCTCAGGGGGAAACCCCCAAAAATGTTGCCTCTCAGGGAGCTACCCCACAAAATTCCTCTCAGGGACATACCCCCACAATGTTGCCTCTCAGGGAGCAACCCCCACAAAAATGTTTCCTCTCAGGTAGCAAACCCACGCAAATGTTGCCTCCAGGGAGCATACCCCCAAAATTTGCCTTCGGGGAGCATACCCAACAAATGTTGCCCCTCGGGTCACACCCACACAAATTTGTCTCTCGGGTAGCTCCCACACAAATTTTTCCCCTCGGGGAGCATCCCACACAAATTTGCCTCTGGGGGAGCATACCCACACAAAGTTGCCTCCGGGAGTGGTTTTTTTGGTTGTTTTGGGGGGGGGGAAAAAAAAGGGGTAAGGAAAAAAAAATTTAAGATAAAAAATGTTGTTGGGGGATAAAAAATTTTGAAGGTAATAAGAAAAAGTTGGTTTTTTTGGTAATAACAAAATTTGTTAGGTAATAAAAAATGTTGTTTAGGGGATAAAAAATTTTGTTAGGGAATAAAAAATTTGCCTCTCAGGTAGCATAACCCCCCAAATGTTGCCTCTCGGGAGCATACCCACACAAATTTGCCTCCAGGTAGCATACCCACACAAATTTGCCTCCAGGTAGCATACCCCCCCAAATTTGCCTCCAGGTAGCATACCCCCCAAAAGTTGCCTCTCAGGTAGCATACCCCCACAAATGTTGCCTTCAGGGGAGCATACCCACACAAATGTTTCCTCTCAGGGGCATCCCCCCAAATGTTTCCTCTCATAGCAACCCCACAAAGTTGCCTTCAGGTAGCATACCCACCAAATTCCCCTTTTCTAAAAAAATTCTCTGAAAAAAAATTTTGGGAAAAAAAAAGGTTTCCGTGAGATCTTCATTTAATTTTCAATCCCTTTTTTAAAGGGGAAAAGTAATTAAGTACAAGGTATATTTCTTAATAAGCAAGAAGGGCGTACGCTTTTTGAGAAAATTTTTTTAAAATGAGCTCAAAATATTCTTTAAAAATATTGACAGTTTTAAAAGGACTTTTAGCGATATTTGCATTTAAGACGCTTTTTTCCCGGGGAAGAAAAACGGCCAAAACTGGGGAAAATAACCCCCTTTGCCTTTTTGTAATAAAAATTACAGTCAACACGCCAACAATTCACAAATTTCCCTATTTAAAAAGTTTTTTGTATTTATAAATTTAAGAGTGGCTCGAAATGGTAAGAAGACTGGTCAGAAAAATTCCCTCTAAAAAAAGATAAGATAAGATTTTTTCGGCTTTTTAACCCCGGAGGGGTTTGCCACCCCGGGTAACCCAAGAAAGTCTGCGTCATCAGGGGTCTAACTTTTTCCATTGGGGGGCCTTAATCTTGTCCCCCAGAGCGACCCCCACAAAGTCCCTAACACCCAGGTACCTTTTGCGCAGGGTAAACAGGACCAGGGGTAAGGAAAACTGCGAAATGTTTACCCCCGGGAATCGCCCGATCCCGTTGTGAAGCGGGGGTTTTGCCACCCCGGGCCTTGAATTTCTATTTTTTTTCCCCGTTGTTGGGAGTTTTCTCCAAAAAATTTTGTCTCGGCTGTTAAAGTCACATTTTTTTTCATTATGATTATTTTTTTTTTCAGGGGGGGGGAGGTTTCTTCGTAGAATAGTCTTTAAAAATTTAGTGCGATAACCTTTAAAATAACCCCTATGATTACCGGAGTATTTCCCGGGGGAGAGTTTCGGCTCGTCTGTGATCAGCCTCGGGGTAAACTTTTAGGACTTTCGTTTTCATTGACTGTGTAAGTTTTTGCTAGTTACACTCAAATCCTCTCTCTTTCTCTCTCTCTCCTGTCTCTCTCTCTCTCTCCCTTTGTCTCTCTCTGTCTTCTCTCTCTCTCCTCTCTCTTTCTCCCTTTCTCTCCTCTTTCCTATCTCCCCCTTTCTCTGTCCTCCTTTTTGTCTTCTGTCTGTCTTTTTTCTGTTTCTCTCTCTCTCCACACACACACCACCACACACACACACACACCCACACACCACACAACCACACCACACAACACCAACACACACCTTTTGGAACCCCACTTATCAAGCCGTCAAGAAATTAGAGAAAGGGAAAGGTTTGCGACAAGGTTAGTTCCCCAGCTAAAAGAGTTTCATGAAAAAAAAGGTTAAGAGAAATCGGCCTGTCGATACTGGGGGACTGGAGGGTCAGGGGAGACATGATAACGATATACAAAATACTGCATGGAATAGACAAGGTGGACAGAGACAGGATGTCCCAGAGAGGGGACACAGAAACAAGGGGTCACAATTGGAAGCTGAAGACCCAGATGAGCCAAAGGAATGTTAAGAAGTATTTCTTCAGTCATAGAGTAGTCAGGAAGTGAAATAGCCTAGCAAGTGAGGTAGTGGAGGAAGGAACCATACATAGCTTTAAGATGAGTTATGATAAAGCTCATGGAGCAGGGGGACAGAGAGGATCTAGTAGCACTCAGTGAAGCGGCGAGGCCAGGAGCTGAGTCTCGACCCCTGTAACCACAATTAAATAAGTACAGTTAGGCGAGTGTACACACACACACACACACACACACTCACACGCGCGCGCGCGCACACACACACACACAACACACACACACACAACACAACACACACACACACACACACACACACACACAAAACACACACACAGGAGATAAGAAGGGAGGCTCAGCGACAATATGAAATGACATAGCATCGAAAGTCAAGACTGACCCGAAGCTTTGTTACAGCCACATCAGGAGGAAAACAACAGTCAAGGACCAGGTAATCAGACGAGGAAGGGTGATGGGGAATTCACAAGAAACGACCGAGAGGTATGTCAGGAGCTCAACACGAGATTTAAAGAAGTATTTACAGTGGAAAACCAGTAGGACTCCAGGAAATCAGAACAGGGGGGTACACCAGCAAGTGCTGGATGAGGTACATATAACCAAGGAGGAAGTGAAGAAGCTGCTATGCGAACTTGACACCTCAAAGGCGGTGGGACCAGACAACATCTCTCCGTGGGTCCTTAAAGAGGGAGCAGAGATATTGTGTGTGCCATTAACAAAGATCTTCAACACATCATTTGAAACTGGGCAACTCCTGAGGTATGGAAGATGGCAAATGTAGTCCCAATTTTTAAAAGGGAGACAGACATGAGGCACTAAACTACAGACCTGTATCACTAACGTGTATAGTAATGCAAGGTCATGGAGAAGATCATCAGGAGGAGAGTGGTGGAGCACCTGGAAAGAAACAAGTGTATAATTGACAACCAGCATGGTTTTCAGGGAAGGAAAATCTGTGTCACAAACCTACTAGAGTTTTATGACAAGGTGACAGAAGTAAGACAAGAGAGAGAGGGATGGATCGACTGCATTTTTTTGGACTGCAAAAAGGCCTTCGACACAGTTCCTCACAAGAGGTTACTGAAAAAGCTAGAAGATCAGGCACACTTAACAGGAAAGGCACTGCAATGGATCAAGAATACCTGACAGGAGGCAACAACGAGTCATGTACGTGACGAGGTGTCAGAGTGGGCGCTTGTGACAAGCGGGGTTCCACAGGGTCAGTCCTAGGACCTGTGCTGTTCTGGTATATGTGAACGACATAACGGAAGGGCTAGACTCAGAAGTGTCCTTGTTTGCAGATGATGTGAAGTTAATGAGAAGAATCAAATCGGATGAGGATCAGGCAGAGGACTACAAGAGACCTGGACAGGCTACAAGCCTGGTCCAGAAACTGGCTCCTTTGAGTTTAACCCTGCCAAATGCAAAGTCATGAAGATTGGGGAAGGCAAAGAAGACCGCAGACACAATATAGTTTAGATGGCCAAAGACTGCAAACCTCACTCAAGGAAAAAGATCTGGGGGTGAGTATAACACCGAGCATATCTCCTGAGGCGCACATAAATCAGATAACTGCTGCAGCATACGGGCGCCTGGCAAACCTACGGATAGCGTTCCGATACCTCAATAAGGAGTCGTTCAAGACACTGTATACCATTTACGTCAGGCCCATACTGGAGTATGCAGCACCAGTTTGGAATCCACACCTAGTCAAGCGCGTCAGAAATTAGAGAAAGTGCAAAGGTTTGCAACAAGACTAGTCCCAGAGCTACGGGATTGTCGTACGAAGAAAGGTTGAGGGAAATCGGCCTGACGACACTGGAGGCCAGGAGGGTCAGGGGAGACATGATAACGACATATAAAATACTGCGCAGAATAGACACGGTGGACAAAGCAGGATGTTCCAGAGATGGGACACATACACAAGAGGTCACAATTGGAAGTTGAAGACTCAGATGAATCAAAGGGATGTTAGGAAGTATTTCTTCAGTCATAGAGTAGTCAAGTCGTGGAATAGTCTAGAAAGTGAAGTAGTGGAGGCGGGAACCATACATAGTTTTAAGGCGAGGTATGATAAAGCTCATGGAGCAGGGAGAGAGAGGACCTAGTAGCAATCAGTGAAGAGGCGGGGCCAGGAGCTATGACTCGACCCCTGCAACCACAAATAGGTGAGTACAAATAGGTGAGTACACACACACACACGCGCGCGCGCGCGTGGGTCCGTGGGGTGCAGACGTGGGTGCACAAGGCTCCGAAAACTCTAGTGTTTTTTTAAGGCGTGCAGTAAATGCTAGCAGTAATCAGTGGTAGTGACATCGTCAGTGAACAATAATACGAGTGATAACTATAGTTATTAGTTAAAAATAGTCGAGAGGAAGCTGAAATTATCAATATTTCAAAGCGCCAAGCATTGTGGGTCTATAGGCGCTGTGCCACACAGATTCAAACATACAAAGATCAAAGTGAGTGTGGAAGCGGCTGTTCAAGAATTATCAGCGTTTGGCTAACAAGTGAAATGTGGGGCACCATACAGTGAGAGTGAAAAAGTTAATAAGCAAAAGGGGAAAGGAAAAATAAAATGTATAACAAGGGAAGGTGGCAGCAGTAGGCCTGCTTAAGCAGTGACGTCACGACAAGTTGTGTGCCATTATACATATAAAGTGAAGTGCATATAATGTGAAGTGTATACTATCATAAGTGAAAAGTGAAATCGCGTGAGGAACGAGGGATGTATGAACACATGTGGCTATAATCAACACGGGTGAAGGATCTCCAAAATAGGGATTTAAGGACTACGTACGACGACTTCATCATCAGCATCTGGCAACTGTCACGACCGTTGCCAGCGCAAGTATCACTCACTTATTTTGTGGTTTGCATGTTGCAGGCTTGTTCTGGCCTTGCATCGCTGTTAGATACTGGTCACTCACTCCTGCAAGCTATTACAGTAGTTATTAGTAGTAAGAATACTTAGGAAGCTAGGAAGTCCTCTCTAAACGTGAACAAGGAATAGGATAATAACCAGCAATAATTGATACTTAAATCCAGAGAGGGCAATAAGTGGAGAGAGTAGCATTTCTAGGAAAGACAGTTGGAACAGAGAGGTATAACGGATCTTTAAACCACACCATCTACCCCCCCCAAACCATCCATCTCTCACACACACACAAGGGCAGACAGTCATAGAAGCTTTAGACCCTAGTAGCAATTTCCACTTTTTACAACCCAGAATTACTGGTATGTATTAACAGTATCTACCCCTCATACCTCCCTCAATACACATGAATACACACGTATACACACATGCACACACAGCTTTTAAGGGCAGCATTGTAAGTAGATGGGGTCAAGCCCCAGGAGAGTGGGGGTCAGGTCACAAGAAATTGCGGCCAGTCAAGGACCACTGACACACACACACACACACACAGCACACACACACACACAGCACACACACACACACACACAGCACACACACACACACACACACACACACACACACAGCACACACACACACAGCACACACACACACAACACACACACGCAGCACACAACACACACAGCACACAACACACACAACACACACACATACACACACACACACACACACACACACACACACACACACACACACACACACACAGAAGTGTCCCTGTTTGCAGATGATGTGAAGTATTAAGAGGAGAAATTAAATCTGATGAGGACCAGGCAGGACTTCAAAGAGACCTGGACAGACTGGACACCTGGTCCAGCAAATGGCTTCTCGAATTTAATCCTGCCAAATGCAAAGTCATGAAGAATAGGGGAAGGGCGCACAAGACCACAGACCGAGTATAGGCTAGGTGCCAAGACGCAAACCTCACTCAAGGAGAAAGATCTTGGGTGAGTATAACACCAAGCATGTCTCCAGAAGCACACATCAACCAGATAACTGCTGCAGCACATGGGCGCCTGGCAAACCTGAGAACAGCATTCCGATACCTTAGTAAGGAATCGTTCAAGACACTGTACACCGTGTATGTCAGGCCCATACTGGAGTATGCAGCACCTGTTTGGAACCCGCACTTGATAAAGCACGTCAAGAAACTAGAGAAAGTACAAAGGTTGCGACAAGGTTAGTTCCAGAGCTAAGGGAATGTCCTATGAAGAAAGATTAAGGGAAATCGGCCTGACGACACTGGAGGACAGGAGGGTCAGGGAGACATGATAACGACATGTAAAATACTGCGTGGAATAGACAAGGTGGACAAAGACAGGATGTTCCAGGGAGGGGACACAGAAACAAGAGGCCACAATTGGAAGTTGAAGACACAAATGAGTCAGAGAGATATTAGGAAGTATTTCTTCAGTCATAGAGTTGTAAGGCAGTGGAATAGCCTAGAACATGACGTAGTGGAGGCAGGAACCATACACAGTTTTAAGACGAGGTTTGATAAAGCTCATGGAGTGGGGAGAGAGAGGGCCCAGTAGCAACCGGTGAAGAGGCGGGGCCAGGAGCTAAGACTCGACCCCTGCAACCACAAATAGGTGAGTACAAATAGGTGAGTACACACACACCTGGTGGTTAACGCTCTCGCTTCACACGGTGAGGGCCTGGGTTCGATTCCCAGCCACAGTAGAAACATTGGACGTGTTTCTTTCCACCTGTTGTCTATGTTCCCCATCAGTAAAATGGGTACCTGGGTGTTAGTCAACTGGTGTGGGTCGCATCCTGGGACACTGACCTAAGGAGGCCTGGTCGCAGACCGGGCCGCGGGGGCGTTGACCCCCGGAACTCACTCCAGGTAAACAGGTAAAACACACACGCACACACACACACACACACACACACACATACACACACACATTGCCAGACTCACACATACACTCCCCCCCTCCCCCACCGACATCTCACTCCTTCATCTGATCCCTCCCCTCCCTCTTTTACCCTCCCCCTCCCCACCTCTCCCTCCTTCCCCCTCTCCCTCTCCCACTCACCACTTGCTTCTCCCTCCTTCCCACTCCACCTCCCAACTACTCTCCCACATAGCCACAGTTCCTCCACTACCTCTCCCCCCCACACTCTGACATACACAATACTAACCTAACATACAGAATTACATAGGTTTCCCACTCTGAGGCAATCAGGATAAAACAAAAATGGGTTGCCAGAGAGCAACAAGAAAAACCAAGGGACAGGAGGAGGAAACTGCAAAGGAAGATTGAGCAGCAGGGCTCACAATAAGGGAACATGAATGGGAAAAGAAACTAGAAGAACTTAGCATGAGAATGGAAGAGAGGATAGACATGGAAAGCAGGAAGTGGGAGGTGCAAGTCAAAGCAGCAGAGGTCAGGATACAGAGTTTAGAAGAGGAACTGAAAAATCTGAAACAGCCTAAAGAACTAAAGATCATTTTGGGATTGACAACAGAGACTGCTACCTCAGCCACAAATAAGGGGACTGTTGGGAAAGAAGGAGCAAAACTGCATGTAGAAGCTCAATCAGTGGAGACTGCAGTAAATGAAAGAGCTAAGCTATATGTGGAGGCCCTAACAGACCACAGCAGAGCCCAGGGAAAGCCGAGAAGGGAAAAAAGACAGCCACTGAGCCCAAGTACATTAGCTAGTGAAACTGAAGAAAGGAAAGCTGCAATGGAGGAAATCAAATTGAATGAGGGATACACATGGATATGCAGTGGGAGAATGAAAGGGTGACTCGGAAAAGGATCCTGCACGAAAGCACGATTAAAGGGGCATGCCGGCATACAGGAAGGTGTATCTCGACCGCGACAGAACACAAGCAGAAAGGCAGAAACAGAGAGAGATGGTACAAAGGCGAAAGGAGGAAAGAGAGGGGGTGGAGAAGACAGGAGATTCCAGACACAGGGAGATCAAATACAGCCTCCCTCACAACTTCCTATAGAAGCCTCCCAACCAGGTCAACCCCAGTGCAACCAAACACTCTAAACCAAAACTCCCATGCCACATCCAATGCCCCCACCCACTGCATTACAAACTCAACTCCCACAGCAACCACCCATAGTTCCTTATCAGGTCTCCCACTTCCCCAACCCCAATACACCTCCCAGACCACAATCTTAGAAAAGAAGTTGAAGTGTTGTATACAAATGCAGATGGAATAACAAATAAGTATGAGGAGTGGCACGAAAGAATCAAGGAGACATCCCCAGACATAATAGCACTCACAGAAACAAAACTCACCAGAATAATAACAGATTCAATCTTTCCATCCGGATATCAAATCCTCAGGAAAGACAGAGGGAGGAGAGGGGGAGGAGGAGTTGCACTGCTCATTAAAAACCAGTGGGGTTTGAGAAAATGGAAGGAATGATGGCACGGGCGAAAGGGACTACTTAGTAGGAACAATCCAGTGTGAGGACATAAGGAGAAAATTGCAGTAATGTATCACTAACGTATATAGTATGCAAGGTCATGGAGAAGATCATCAGGGGGAGAGTGGTGA
>NC_069411.1:73241285-73267259 GCF_026875155.1 Cherax quadricarinatus | reverse complement strand
AAATCCCCAATAAAAACCTTACAACAAAAAAAAGCGAATTTAAGGTTTGGGGACGCCAGGGTTCTTGTGTTAGTTGCTTTTTAAATTTTTTTTTTCAAAATTTTTATGTAAAAAAAAACATGAATGTGGAAGCAGCGAGGAGTGTGCGTGCGTGCGCGGTGTACGTACTCCCCTACGGGGGTTTGCATGGGTCGGTCTAGTTTATGGTCCCGTCTCTTCAGGTCGTACTGGTCACTCTTTCAGTCATGAGTTTTATATACTTCTCTTAAAGTTTGATTGATCCTACCTCCCTACATCATTTTCCCAGATATTCCCATTCCCTGACAATTCTGGATGAAAAAATACTCCCCAAACTCCCTGGATTCATCTGAGTCTTCAATTCCCAAACGCCCCCCTTGTTGCTGTGCCCCAATTTCCGGGAACATTTTCTGCCACCTTGAAATTCTCTCAATATTTATATGTCTTACCATTACCCCTCTCCTGTCCTCCGTGCAACAGTTGATTCCCCTTAACTTCTGCGGCATCCCCCCTTAGTCCGGGCTAATCTTACTGCAAATTTGCACTTTTTTAAATTTCCTTACGTGCTTGGCTAAGTGAGGGTTCCAAACTGGTGCTGCATCCCCAATACGGCCAAATGTACCGGCTACAGGCCGAACGTTTCCCCTTATTGAGATGTCGGAATGCGTTCTTGGGTTACCTAGGTGCCCATATGCTGCAGCAGTTTTTGGGTGATGTGATCTAGATGTGCCCGGTTTTTTAAACTCCCCCCAAAGACCTTACCGATTGATTTTGTAGTCTTGGCCCCCCTAAACTTACTCCGTCTGTGGTTTTTTTTGCCTTTCCCCAATTTCAGACTTACCACTTGATGGAGTTAACCCCAGGAGCCAGATGCTGTCACCCTGTACCCTGCCCAGTTCCCTTTGTATTTGGCCTGGTTTTCGTCCCATTGAATTCTTTCATCAACTTCACATCATGTGCAAAAAGGGCATTTGAGTCTATTCCCTTCCGTCATGTCGTTACATATACCAGAAAACAGCACCGGTCCCGGACTGAGTGTTTTGTGTGGGGGTGTGTGTGTGTGGGGTGTGATCACCTATTTTACTCATACTTTTGGGTTTCAGGGTGATTCATAGCTCTTGGGCCCCCCCTCTTCACTATTGCTACTGGTCTTCCCCTCCCCGCTCCATGGCCCTTTTTTATACCTCGCCTTAAAAATATGTAGGTTCCCCCCTCCACTACCACTTTCTAGGCTATTCCACGGTTGATACTCTATGACTGAAGAAATACTTCCTAAACCTTTGATTCATCGAGTCTTAACTTCCAATTGTGACCTCTTTTCGTGTCCCCTTCTGGAAATCCCCCTCTTTGTCACCTCGTCTATTCCCGCAGTATTTTATAGTCGTTATCATGTCTCCCCCGACCCTCCCGTCTCCCGGTGTCCGGCCGATTTCCCCAAACCTTCTTCGTAGGGCAAACCCCCTAGCTCTGGGACTGTCTTGTTGCAAAATTGGGGGGGAAAGGGCCCTTTTTTTTTTTTTTTTCCTTTGCTCGATTTCGTTGATTTTTTTACCAGGACTTTAGGCAATTTAACCGCAGTGGTTAAAGTTGCATCAAGATCGTCCAATAAAAAAAAGTTATAAAAAAAAAAATGTGAAAAAAATTGGACTGGCAAAATTATAGCAAAAAAAACAATATTGGCAAACTTGAAATCATTGGTGTAATCACAAATGATAAAGTAATGCCAAATTGACCATCTAACATTTTTAAATAATGTAATAACATGTTTTATGGTACCCAAAAAAATATTATTATGTCTTGACTTGATTTTAATTTTTTTTTTGCACTTTACATCAATTTATGCAAAACTGAAGGTATTATACCAGACAACTCCATTACAAAGTCAAACAGGCTCCCCTGAATAACTTTTGTAAAATTCAGAATGATCGGTTCATAAATAATGGTTCAGGATCAAAAAAATACAAATAAATGCACTTTTGAAAAAATCAACAAATACATTGAACATTACTATACAGTGGGTAAAAATACTCATAGTGCCTTTATACGTTTATTGAGAGTAGAACTGGTTATATAGACATTATTTCTGAAGTTCCATGAAGATCCCTTTGTCCTGAAGTTCTCTGGTGGCCGGCCAATCATAAAAATCCATCCCAATCAATCTGAAAAGAAAGAAATGAATTCTCAAATCCTATTCCAGTGATTCCCAGTGATTATGTACAGATACATGTAATTGCACCCATATATGATATTTATACACATAACAATATAAAAATATACCAAAAAAACACTAATAATTACGTACCTATGACTGGATGTAGGTGGACACATGATTATCTAATGTCCTCCAGGCTCGTAGGACGTGTCCAGCTCCCTTTTCCTCTTCTTTCCACCTCGGTTCCGTTTTTCCTTCATCTGCTTCTCCATTAATTCAAGTTGTGCTTGAGTCACTGCTGAACGTCTGTAGCCCAGTGCTGTGTCCAGACAGCTCCTCACATATCCACTATTGTAGTCAGCAACAGCATGGCTGACTGCGAAATCAGCATGCCTCTTGGTTTGATATTTGGCTTTATTGCTGTAAGACCATATGCGGTGATGCAGACTTTCATTAGAGTTTTGCGTTCTGCCTTTTATACAACGCTGCATCATTTCATCTGATGTTAGGTCTTTGTAGACATTATGCACCTCCTCCATGTATGCAGGTTCAAGTTGGAAGTGCACTTTCATCTTGGTGTGAGATGGTGGAGGAAGGTCTGCTGCTGCTGCTTTCTGGTAGAAACACCAGGATTTATCACCTGTTGGGCAAAGGTGATGCTCCTATATTTTGTCTTCCTTGTTTCTGAACATGAAATATCCAATAGTTCAGTAGCAGTGAACAAGGACAGGTCTTGAGAGGAGGGTGGTGGTACTAGCATCGTGGTGGTGTCACCACCCACAGCAGCTGCTCTCTTTGCTTGTTTAGCCCTTATCATTGCTTCTATGTTCCTTCTCCTCTTCCTGCTAATGTTATAGGCAAACTGTTTCTTCTTTGCAGGCATTGTGTACCAAAAATGTATACAATGAAAGGCGAAAAGTAACGTCCCAAGGGTAGTCAGCTGTCAGACAAAGTGACACACCCCCTCTCTCTTCAGACTTCCAGTCGGCACTGACTTGAGATGGTGTGAGCAGCTCCTTCTCACAGCTAACCTGATGGTTGCCAGTTACTATTTAGAAGATCTAGCTCAAAAATACACCAAAAAAAAAGGAAAAAAATACCTGTGATACTGTTTTATGAAGCGAGTCGCGCTGGAGCACGTGGTATTGTTATGACGTTAGCTGGGCCGCGCTGATGACGTAGTTACCATTGTTATAATTACGATAGCTTTTTATGTAATTATCGTACAGAGACGAGACGCACACCAAAATGTTGCCAGATCTTTGCTCTATTTTTCGGTAAGATTAACTCACTTTTCATATTTTTCGATTTTTTGGTGTATCTAGGCTCAGACTTGGCGGTCTCCCCCCTTTATCATACCTCGCCTTAAAACTATGTATGGTTCCCGCCTCCACTACTTCACTTTCTAGGCTATTCCATGGCCTGACTACTCTATGACTGAAGAAATACTTCCTAACATCCCTTTGATTCATCTGAGTCTTCAACTTCCAATTGTGACCTCTTGTGTCTGTGTCCCATCTCTGGAACATCCCGTCTTTGTCCACCTCGTCTATTCCGCGCAGTATTTTATATGTCGTTATCATGTCTCCCCTGACCCTCCAGTCCTCCAGTGTCGTCAGGCCGATTTCCCTCAACCTTTCTTCGTAGGACAATCCCCGTAGCTCTGGGACTAGTCTTGTTGCAAACCTTTGCACTTTCTCTAATTTCTTGACGTGCTTGACTAGGTGTGGATTCCAAACTGGTGCTGCGTACTCCAGCGTGGGCCTGACGTAAATGGTATACAGAGTCTTGAACGAATCCTTACTGAGGTATAGGAACGCTATCCGTAGGTTTGCCAGGCGCCCGTATGCTGCAGCAGTTATCTGATTGATGTGCGCCTCGGGAGATATGCTCGGTGTTATACTCATCCCCAGATCTTTTTCCTTGAGTGAGGTTTGCAGACTTTGGCCGTCAAAACTATATTTTGTCTGCGGTCTTCTTTGCCCTTCCCCAATCTTCATGACTTTGCATTTGGCAGGGTTAAACTCAAGGAGGCAGTTGCTGGACCAGGCTTGTAGCCTGTCCAGGTCTCTTTGTAGTCCTGCCTGATCCTCGTCCGATTTGATTCTTCTCATTAACTTCACATCGTCCGCAAACAAGGACACTTCTGAGTCTATCCCTTCCGTTATGTCATTCACATATACCAAGAACAGCACAGGTCCTAGGACTGAGCCCTGTGGAACCCCGCTTGTCACAGGCGCCCACTCTGACACCTCGTCACGTACCATGACTCGTTGTTGCCTCCCTGTCAGGTATTCTCTGATCCATTGCAGTGCCTTTCCAGTTATGTGTGCCTGATCCTCTAGCTTTTGCAGTAACCTCTTGTGAGGAACTGTGTCGAAGGCCTTCTTGCAGTCCAAAAAAATGCAGTCGATCCACCCCTCTCTCTCTTGTCTTACTTCTGTCACCTTGTCATAAAACTCTAGTAGGTTTGTGACACAGGATTTTCCCTCCCTAAAACCATGCTGGTTGTCAATTATACACTTGTTTCTTTCCAGGTGCTTCACCACTCTCCTCCTGATGATCTTCTCCATGACCTTGCATACTATACACGTTAGTGATACATTACTGCAATTATCACCTTATGTCTCTCACACTGGATTGTTCCTACTAAGTAGTCCCTTTCGCCCGTGCCATCCATTCCTTCCATTTTCTCAAACCCCCACTGGTTTTTAATGAGCAGTGCAACTCCTCCTCCCCCTCTCCTCCCTCTGTCTTTCCTGAGGATTTGATATCCGGATGGAAAGATTGAATCTTATTATTCTGGTGAGTTTTGTTTCTGTGAGTGCTATTATGTCTGGGGATGTCTCCTTGATTCTTTTGTGCCACTCCTCATACTTATTTGTTATTCCATCTGCATTTGTATACCACACCTTCTTTTCTAAGATTGTGGTCTGGGAGGTGTATTGGGTTTGGGGAAGTGGGAGACCTGATAAGGAACTATGGGTGGTTGCTGTGGGGGTTGAGTTTGTAATGCAGTGGGAGGGGGCATTGGATGTGGCATGGGTGTTTTGGTTCAGAGTGTTTGGTTGCACTGGGGTTGACCTGGTTGGGAGGCTTCTGTAGGAAGTTGTGAGGGAGGCTGTATTTGATCTTCCTGTGTCTGGGATCTCCTGTCTGTCTTCTCCATCCCCTCTCATTCCTCCTTTCGTCTTTGTACCATCTCTCTCTGTTTCTGCCTTTCTGCTTGTGTTCTGTCGCGGTCGAGATACACCTTCCTGTATGCCGGCATGTCCCTTAATCGTGCTTTCTCCTGCAGGATCCTGTTCCGAGTCACCCTTTCATTCTCCCACTGCATATCCCTGTGTATCCCCTCATTCAATTTGATTTCCCCCATTGCAGTTTTCCTTTCTTCAGTTTCACTAGCTAATGTACTTGGGTTCAGTGGCCTGTCATTTTCCCTTCTCGGCTTTCCCTGGGCTCTGCTGTGGTCTGTTAGGGCCTCCACATATAGCTTAGCTCTTTCATTTACAACAGTCTCCACTGATTGAGCTTCTACATGCAGTTTTGCTCCTTCTTTCCCTACAGTCCCCTTATTTGTGACTGAGGTAGCAGTCTCTGTTGTCAATCCCAAAATGTTCTTTAGTTCTTTAGGCTGTTTCAGATTTTTCAGTTCCTCTTCTAAACTCTGTATCCTGGCCTCTGCTGCTTTGACTTGCACCTCCCACTTCCTGCTTTCCATGTCAATCCTCTCTTCCATTCTCATGCTAAGTTCTTCTAGTTTCTTTTCCCATTCATGTTCCCTTTTTGTGAGCTCTGCTGCCCAATCTTCCTTTGCAGTTTCCTCCTCCTGTCCCTTGGTTTTTCTTGTTCCTCTCTGGCAACCCATTTTTGTTTTATCCTGATTGCCTCAGAGTGGGAAACCTATGTAATTCTGTATGTTAGGTTAGTATTGTGTATGTCAGAGTGTGGGGGAGAGGTAGTGGAGGAACTGTGGCTATGTGGGAGAGTAGTTGGGAGGTGGAGTGGGAAGGAGGGAGAAGCAAGAGGGTGAGTGGGAGAGGGAGAGGGGGAAGGAGGGAGAGGTGGGGAGGGGGAGGGTGAAAGAGGGAGGGGAGGGATCAGGTGAAGGAGTGAGATGTCGGTGGGGGAGGGGGGGAGTGTATGTGTGAGTCTGGCAATGTGTGGTGTGTGTGTGTGTGTGTGTGTGTGTGTTGTTGTGTGTGTGTGGTGTGTGTGTGTGTATGTGTGTGTGTGTGTGTGTGTGTGTGTGTGTGTGTATGTGTGTGTTGTTATGTGTGTGTGTGTGTTATGTGTGTGTGTGTGTGTGTGTATGTGTGTGTGTGTGTGTGTTTTGTGTGTGTGTGTGTGTGTACTCACCTATTGTGGTGCAGGGTCGAGTCTTGCTCTGGTCGGTTTACTCCTGTGTGGTGTGTGTGTGTGTGTGTGTGTGTGTGTGTGTGTGTGTTGTGTGTTGTGTACTCGCCTAATTTTACTCCCTAATTGTGGTTGCAGGGGTCGAGACTCAGCTCCTGGCCCGCCTCTTCACTGACGCTACTGGATCCTCTCTCTCTTTCTGCTTCTGAGCTTGTCATACCTTTCTTAAAACTATGTATGGTTTCCTGCCTCCACTACTTCACTTGCTAGGCTATTCCACTTCTGACGACTCTATGACTGAGAATACTTCCTAACGTCCTGTGACATCGTCTGATTCTTCAGCTTCCAGTTGTGACCCCTGTCCCTGTGTCCCTCTCTGGAACTCCTATCTTGTCCACTTGTCTATTCCCCCAGTATCTTGTATGTCGTTATCATGTCTCCTCTGACCCTTCTGTCCTCCAGTGTCGTCAGTCCGATTTCCCTTAACCTTTCCTCGTACGACATTCCCTTGAGCTCTGGGACTAGCCTTGTTGCAAACCTTTGTACTTCTCTAACTTCTTGACGTGCTTGACCAGGTGTGGGTTTCAGACTGGTGCTGCATACTCCAGTATGGGCCTAACATACACAGTGTACAGTGTCTTGAACGATTCCTTATTAAGGTATCAGAACGCTATTCTCAGGTTTGCCAGGCGCCCGTATGCTGCAGCGGTTATTTGGTTGATGTGTGCCTCCGGTGATGTGCTCGGTGTTATGGTCACCCTAAGGTCTTTCTCCCTGAGTGAGGTCTGTAGTCTTTGTCCACCTAGCCTATACTCTGTCTGCGGTCTGCTTTGCCCCTCCCCAATCTTCATGACTTTGCATTTGGCTGGATTGAATTCGAGAAGCCAGTTGCTGGACCACATGTCCAGCC
This sequence comes from Cherax quadricarinatus, assembly GCF_026875155.1. NCBI lineage: Eukaryota > Metazoa > Arthropoda > Malacostraca > Decapoda > Parastacidae > Cherax > Cherax quadricarinatus. The sequence continues at coordinate 73,259,823 of NC_069411.1, read as the reverse complement.
TGTCCAGGTCTCTTTGCAGTCCTGCCTCATCCTCGACCGATATAATTCTTCTCATCAACTTCACGTCATCTGCGAACAGGGACACTTCAGAGTCTATTCCTTCCATCATGTCGTTCACATATATCAAAAATAGCACTGGTCCTAGAACTGACCCCTGTGGGACCCCGCTCGTAACAGGCGCCCACTGTGATACCTCTTCACGTACCATGACTCGTTGCTGCCTCCCTGTCAGGTATTCCCTTATCCATTGCAGTGCCCTCCCTTTTACGTGCGCCTGATCCTCCAGCTTCTGCACTAATCTCTTGTGGGGAACTGTGTCAAAGGCCTTCCTGCAGTCTAGGAAAACGCAATCTACCCACCCTCTCTCTCGTGTCTTACTTCTGTTACCTTGTCATAAAACTCCAGGAGGTTTGTGATACAAGATTTGCCTTCCATGAACCCATGCTGGTTTTCATATATAATCTTGTTTCCTTTCCAGGTGTTCGACACTCTCCTCCTGATAATCTTCTCCATGACTTTGCACACAATACATGTCAGAGACACAGGTCTGTAGTTTAGTGCCTCGTTTCTGTTTCCTTTCTTAAATATGGGGACTACATTAGCTGTCTTCCATTTCTCAGGTAGTTGCCCAGTTTCAAGGGATGTTGTTGAAGATTGTGGTTAGAGGCAAGCACAGCATCTCTGCTCCTTCTCTAAGGACCCATGGGGAGATGCTGTCCGGTCCCATCGCCTTTGAGGTGTCAAGGTCACTTAAGAGCTTCTTCACCTCCTCCTCAGTTGTTCGTATGTCATCCAACACTTGTTGGTATATTCCCTCTTGATGTTCCCTTCTGTGCTGTCTTCCCACAGCCCTTCCTGTCTCTACTGTAAAAACTTCCTTAAATCTCCTGTTCAGCTCCTCACATACCTCCTGATCATTTCTTGTGAGTTCACCTTCTGTCCTTAATCTGATCACCTGGTCTTTAACTGTTGTCTTCCTCCTGATGTGGCTATACAACAGTTTCGGGTCAGTCTTGATTCTCGATGCTATGTCATTTTCATACTGTCGCTGGGCCTCCCTCCTTACCTGTGCATACTCATTCCTGGCTCTGCGACTGATCTCCCTATTTTCGTGTGTTCTCTGCCTTCTGTACTTTTTCCATCCTCTATTGCATTTTGTTTTTGCCTCCTTACACCGTCGGGTAAACCAGGGGCTCGTTCTGGTCTTCCCGTTGTTACTGTTGCCCTTGGGAATAAACCTTCCCACTGCCTCCTTGCATTTTGTTGTTACATATTCTATCATTTCATTTTCTGGCTTTCCTGCCAGTTCTCTGTCCCACTGGACCTCCCGCAGGAAGTTCTTCAGCCCTATGTAGTCCCCTCTTTTATAGTCAGGCTTTTCCCATTCAACTCTTGTTATTCTCTCCACTTGCAGCTCTACTACGTATTCAAAGCACAGAACCACGTGGTCGCTAGCTCCTAGGGGACTCTCATACTTGACGTCCTCAATATTTGAGCTGCCCAGGGTGAACACAAGGTCCAATCTTGCTGGTTCATCCTCCCCTCTCACTCTGGTAGTGTCCTTAACATGTTGGTGCATGAGGTTTTCCAGCACCACGTCCAACATCCTGGCTCTCCATGTTTCGGGACCCCCATGTGGCTCCAGGTTTTCCCAGTCAATCTCCCTGTGGTTGAAATCCCCCATAACCAGCAACTTTGCTCTGCTGGAATGAGCTCTTCTTGCCACCTCAGCAAGTGTGTCCACCATTGCTCTGTTGCTCTCTTCATATTCCTCTCTTGGCCTCCTGCAGTTCTGTGGTGGATTATACATCACTGCAATGACCACTTTGTGTTCCCCAGACTGAAGTGTACCTGCTATGTAGTCTCTTTCCCCCGTCTCATCTATTCCTTCCATTTTCTCGAATTTCCATCTGTTTTTTACGAGCAGAGCAACCCCACCTCCCCCCCTGCCCCTTCTATCTTTCCTCATGATCTGGTATCCTGGTGGGAAGATTGCATCTGTTATTGTCTGTTATTGTGTGTGTGTGTGTGTGTGTGTGTGTGTGTGTGTGTGTGTGTGTGTGTGGTGTGTGTGGTGTGTGTGGTGTGTGTGGTGTGTGTGTGTGTGTGTGTGTGTGTGTGTGTGTGTGTGTGGTGTGTGTGTGTCAGTGGTCCTTGACTGGCCACAACTTCTTGTGACCTGACCCCCACTCTCCTGGGGCTTGACCCCATCTACTTACAATGTTGCCCTTAAAAGCTGTGTGTGTATGTGTGTATATGTGTGTATTCGTGTGTATTGGGGAGGTATGAGGGGTAGATACTGTTAATACATACCAGTAATTCTGGGTTGTAAAAAGTGGAAATTGCTACTAGGGTCTAAAGCTTCTATGAGTGTCTGCCCTTGTGTGTGTGTGAGAGATGGATGGTTAGGGGGGGGGGTAGATGGTGTGGTTTAAAGATCCGTTATACCTCTCTGTTCCAACTGTCTTTCCTAGAAATGCTACTCTCTCCACTTATTTCCCTTTCTGGATTTAAGTATCAATTATTGCTGGTTATTATCCTATTCCTTGTTTATGTTTAGAGAGGACTTCCTAGCTTCCTAAGTATTCTTACTACTAATAACTACTGTAATAGCTTGCAGGAGTGAGTGACCAGTATCTAACAGCGATGCAAGGCCAGAACAAGCCTGCAACATGCAAACCACAAAATAGGTGAGTGATACTTGCGCTGGCAACGGTCGTAACAGTTGCCAGATGCTGATGACGAAGTCGTCGTACGTAGTCCTTAAATCCCTATTTTGGAGATCCTTCACCCGTGTTGATTATAGCCACATGTGCTCATACATCCCTCGTTCCTCACGCGATTTCACTTTTCACTTATGATAGTATACACTTCACATTATATGCACTTCACTTTATATGTATAATGGCACACAACTTGTCGTGACGTCACTGCTTAAGCAGGCCTACTTCTGCCACCTTCCCTTGTTGTACATTTTATTTTTCCTTTCCCCTTTTGCTTATTAACTTTTTCACTCTCACTGTATGGTGCCCCACATTTCACTTGTTAGCCAAACGCTGATAATTCTTGAACAGCCGCTTCCACACTCACTTTGATCTTTGTATGTTTGAATCTGTGTGGCACAGCGCCTATAGACCCACAACGCTTGGCGCTTTGAAATATTGATAATTTCAGCTTCCTCTCGACTATTTTTAACTAATAACTATAGTTATCACTCGTATTATTGTTCACTGACGATGTCACTACCACTGATTACTGCTAGCATTTACTCCGCCTTAAAAAAAAACCTATTCTGGGGTTTGGGGCCCACGTCTGACCCCACGGACCCCGGCGCCCCCGGGTTGGTTTGTTGTGTTTCTGGGGTTTTGTTGTTTGTCCCCCCTAACCTTTTCCGTTTTAAGTTTTTGGCGGGGGGCTCACTTTTTTTTCCCTGCCCTTCCTGAGTGTCTATCCTTTGCCCCCCTTTCCCTAACTTTTCTAATTCCAAAAAGTATGTAGGTTTTCCCCAACCCTCCTTGTTGGTTTTTTTGACAATGGAAGAAAAAAAGGGAGGGAGAAGGAGGGGGGGGAACCGGGGAAGAACCAGAGAGAAGAACCCCCCAAGGCCCAGGGGAAGGGAAATTTTTAAGAAAAGGGGGAAGCAATGGGCAAACACACCCAACGAGGGACAAGGGGGAAAACAGGGCGGGGGGGGGGGTGGGGGAGAGGAGAGAGAGGGGAGAGAGAGAGGGAGAGAGAGGAGAGAGGGGAAAAAGAGAGGAGAGAGAGAGACAGAGAAAAAAAGAAACAAGAGAAGGGAGAGGGTGAAGGGGAGAGGAAGAGAGGAGAGAGAGAGGAGAAAGAGAGAGAGAGAGAGTTTTGGTGTAATAGCTAATATAACGATCAATAACAACGAAAGTCCTAAAAGTTTCCACGGGCTGATCACAGAGAGGCCGAAACCCTCTCTAGGAATACCCCGGGTATATCTTTGGGGTTATTTTAAGTTACGCACTGAAATCTTTAAAGACAATTCTACGAAGATAACTTCACCTCCCCCTGATATAAATTTAGAAATAGATATAATTTTTAAAATAAAATAAAATGTGACATTTTTACAGCTCGAAAAAAAGAATTTGGATAAAAAGTTACCCTCAATACAGGTAAAAAAAATGCAATTAATGGCCGGGGGGGGCAAAAAGCCCCCGCTTCACCCGGGGAAAACCCCGGGTTCGTTCCCGGCGGGTGGAAACTTTTCGAACTTTTCCTTACACCTTTTGTCTGTTTCCCTTGCAGCAATAGGTACCGGGGTTAGTCGCCTGTTGGGGTCGACCCGGGGGAAAAGTTTAAAGGGGACCCCAATGGAAAATTTTTTGAAGTCCTCGATGACGCACTACTTTCTTGGGGTTTACCCTGGGTGGCTAACCCCCCGGGGTTTTTAAAAAGCCGAACAAAATCTTATTTAATTTTGAGAGGCAAACTTTTATGACCGGTCTGCTTAACCATTCAGAGCCGCTTTTTTAAATTTATATTTACACAAACTTTTTTAAAAACTTTTTTGGGTAAGTTGGAATTGTTAGTGCGTGTTGACTGTAAATTTTTTTATTAAAAACTAAGGGGTTATTTTCCCCAATTGGGTTATTTTTCGCCGGAAAAAACGTCTTTAAAAGCAAATTTCGTAAAATGTCCTTAAAATTCAACTATTCAAAAAAATTTTTTGAGCTCTGTTAAAATTTCATTCAAAAAGCTGTATCGACCTTCTTGCTTATAAAAAAGATATACCTTGTACTTAATTACTTTTCACCTTAAAAGGGATTGAAAAGTTTTTGAAGAGTCTCACGGAACTTTCAACTTTTTAAAGTTCTTGTCCCAGTAAAGGTGGAACCCTTTTTGTGGGTATGCACCCGAGAGGCAACATTTGGGGGTATGCTACCTGAGGGCAACATTTGTGGGGAGCTACTGAGAGGGAACATTTGTGTGGGTAGCTCCTGAGAGGCAACATTTGTGGGGGTATGCTACTGGGGGAAAGGGGGTTACCCAGAGCCTTTGTGTGGGTATGTACCGAGAGGAACATTTTTGTGGGTAGCTACCCGAGAGGCAACTTTTTTTTTTCCAAAACCTTTGTCCCCACCCGACATTTTTGGTAGTACCCCAAAAAACTTGGTTACTCAAAATTTTTGTGCCCCGGGGGCAACATTGTTGGTTAAAGCTCTGAAGGCCAAAAAATGAAAAAACGCCCCCTCCCCCCCCGTTTCCCCCCCCCCAAAAACAACAAAATTTTTGCTAACACCCCCAAGGCCCCGGAGCTTAGAGCCCCAAAATTTTGGGGTTTTCCCTCCAGACAAATTTGTTGTATTCAGACCCCCCATTTGTTTGGAAAACGTAATTAAGGCAAAATTTTGGGGATGTTTTCTAGGAAATTTGTGGGGGAAAGAAGTTGCGTTTCCTGAGGGTTTGGTTGATGACCCCGAAGGACTTTGGGCGGTTTCTGGACAACCTTGGTTTAATTTTAAGAAAAAATTTTAAACCTAATGAGAAAGAAATTTGGGTGAGGACTGAAAACCAACAATTGGCCAGGAAACAACTTTTTTGTGTTTTGATATTGAATAAAAATTTGTTTGGGGAATTAACACAGGTGGAGTTAGAAATCCCCTTCAATCACTCTTAAATTTTTAAGGGGAGAGGGGGATTTTCATTTTTATGGGGGAGGTTCTTTGTTATAATTAAGGACCGCCTAGTAGGGCCAACGGCCTCCTAGTTTCCCCAGTTCTTTGAATATTGTCTGAATTCATAAGCTGTAACTCCAATTCCAGAGTCCTTGTGTCTTAAAAAAAATTAAAGTGAATGAGCATTCAGACTTTTTAAAAAAAATATATATTTATAGGATGACTAGAATGCAGAAATAATTTGAGCCCTGACGCAAAAGGGAGCAAGAAACTGAATTTCGTCACCTCAGCGATGTTATTTGAAGTTCATAGATAATCAGCAATTAACCAGGAGCCTCAGGTACCAGTATTGTAAATATTTGTGTCGATATTGGTGGTGGGAAATATTTGTGTCTGATATTGGTGGTGGAAATATTGTGTTTGATATTGGTGTGGGAAATATTTGTGTCTATTGGTGTGAAAATATTGTGTATGATATTGGTGGTGGAAATATTTGTGTTTGATATTGGTGGTGGAAATATTTGTGTTTGATATTGGGTGGTGGAAATATTTGTGTTTGATTTTGGGTGATGGAAAATTTGTGTTTGAAAAGTGTGGAAATATTTGTGTTTGTATTGGTGGTGAAATATTTGTGTTTGATATTGGTGGTGGAAATATTTTGTTTGATATTGGTGGTGGAAATATTTGTTTTTGGGATATTGGTGGTGGAAATATTTGTGTTTGATATTGGTGGGGGAAAATTTATTTGTGTTTGATATTGGTGGTGGAAATTTGTGTTTGATATTTTTTTTTATTTAAAAACTTAAAGAATACAAAAATTATACAAACATAAAAATGTTGTCCAACATATGGACCATTGTCAAAACCTACACAAATTACAACATCAACATAATCCATACCACTCCAGGGGAACACAAACCCATACACACTGATAACACTCCCTCAAAAGCTGCAAAGTGCAGGATGAGGAAACCCTTGCTGCCACACAATAGTGGCACAACCCCCTTTCCCCCTTTAAACTTACTTTGCAACTAAAAAAAACACTTTTCCCCCAATATATATAGATACATATATGAAAACCACTATAAACTAAACATTAAGTATCATTTCTTGTAAGACAGTTGTTGCCCAACCATTTGATAATTTACATACCAACTAACAAAAGTCTTAGCATTGTCTAATGCACTATCCCAACTACATTTATTGTTATAATTTATACAAAAACTTACAGAATACACAATATGTACACAAACGTCCAAATGTCGTCCAACATATGGCCCAACATCAAAATTATACACAATACAAATTCAACATAATCTACCCCAATCCAGAGAACACTAAAACTATACACTCTGATTACACGCACTCAAAACCTGCAATATGCAGGATGAGGAAAAACCATTGCTGCCGCCACACAATATTGGCACAACCACTTTCTCCCTAACATAGCAAGCAACTAAAACAATTTTTCCCCCCAATATACATATATATGATGTGAAAAACTCTACCAATTAACAAAAATCATGAAATATAATGTTATTTTTAAGACAGTTTTTTTTTCCAAAAACCCCATGTTAGTATCTGCATACCAACTGACAAATCCCTTTAACATTGTCTATATAAAACTATCACAATTACATTACCCACCCTAGTCATAACGACCAACAAAGGTTTTTTTCTGTTAGTAACCAATAGGTTACACTTTCCCTATCCCTCCCCACCACAATTTTATAACAGCACACTCTCAAGCAACATTTCATCAATTATCAAATACTTCTTAACAGTTGGTTCCAAAATCATCATACTGCCACCACATTTTCTTAATCTGCTCCAGTAACAAAAGTCCATTGTAAATGGAAGATTTCTGATGATCCCTAACATTTACACATGATATGTGCTAACTAAACTACAAAATAAACTGAAAATTTAAAAAATTCCTCTTAACTGTAGTAACACCTGATCATGCCACATAACCCACTTCCCTTTCTTTCAGCACTTTTTTATACCAAAATGCTAACAGTGCTTTGATTGTTCCCTCTTGTAGTTGCTCACAAATAATTTACCTTATTAAAACTATGATCATCAATGACTGTTGTTTTTGAACACAGGGCTAAACTAAAGCATTTTCCCACTCACCAGAAAACTCTCCAATTACACCAAAATCTGCATGTCCCCCCCTCCCAACTATTCTCATGACAATCCTGCCACATTTACAATCCTTCAGTATGGTCTTTATTTCGCTCTATAAAAGGAAAAGGGTTTTCCTTAGTACTTAAGTAGCCAAATTACTGAGACCCTTTACCGTTTTTTCTATATTCCCCCGGGGAACGCAGTTGCCCACCTTTACCATAAAGGAGTTTATTTCTACAGACTGTGCGGTAAACTTCTGCTCCAATTGCCCTTACCCTAATCCCCCCACCCTTTTCCTTCAATCCCAAGGAATAATACAAGAAATCTGTCACAATGTACAGAAGGCTCTCTTACAACCTCAGACCCCCCCTTACCTCAAAAATTAGGGCACGCAGGAGCTCTACATTGCCCCCACCCATTAACTTGAAGACTAGCCAGCCACACCCGTACCTGGTCCAACTCCCTACAAAAATATACGGCATGAAAAGCTGTTTCCGATTCCTCACAATGTTCGCATTTCGCCCCCTTTCCCAAACCCATCACACACAAAGCCTGCTTGACGCTAAAATCCCATTACAAACCTAAAAACCTCCCTTACCCTCGGAATAATCAGCTTCCTGAAATCATCCCAAAAATCGTCCCCCAATCTAAAAAGGGGTATACCGCCACCCCTTGCATGACTTGGTTTCCTACTCATCTCTACTAACCTTCCCACCTTAAGGTTTGTTACCTCACTATTACTAACATAACCCTTAGCATATTTTCACATTCCTTTTAAGTCCTTTCCTCCCCACCATCGTCGAAACATCCCCCATCCCCTCCCAACCCTAACTCCTTTTACCCCCCCCCCCTTTACGTACCTCTTTTTAAAACTACAGGGCCTTTCCCCTCGGCCCTAGCATCAAAAGCCCTACTCCCCCTTTTCGCACATTCGTCATAACCACCTCTTTACTTAGCCATGCACGTCCAAAACCCCATATATAACGAAACACCCTTCTCTGTATCCCCATTATCTCCTGTTCCTGTAAAGGATACACCACTGCCACGTTCCACACTTATTAAAAACAATGAATTTATTATTATTGCCCTTTGCATTAGATTTAAACATCCTTCGCTCTTAGGTTCCTAAATCCGTTGTACAACTTTCTCTTCCACCAATTCCGAATTCCTCCGTCTACCCCACTTGTCATCTGCCATATAGATATCCCCAAATTTTCAGCTGTTTCGGGTCACATCCCATCCAGACTCCATCCCCATTCTACCCCCCCACCCAATCTCCTATTCTAATAATTTCGATTTAGCTCTGTTGACACGCAGGGCCTGACGCCTCTCCAAAAAACCCTCATTACTCTCTCCACCTTTCGCAAACCTTCGACATCATTGATCAGTATTATTGTGTCATCTACAAAACCAACTACCTCTGTGAACCCGACCCCCCTCCTGTAACGTTGTTGCTTCCTCAACCATTCCATAAAACGGGTGTTGCATACATGCAAACAGAATTTGGGAAAACATAGGACACCCCTGTCTCAAACCTTTCTCCATTTTCAACACGCTACCCAACCTACAATTAATTTGCACCTGAATCGTACTTCTGCATACAAGGTCTTTACCCATTTTACTATTCCCTCCCCAAAAACCCATAAGCCTTAAAGTGTAAACCCATGTATTCTCTATTCACACCGTCATAAGCATTCTCCCAATCAATGCCCAAAATTCCACCACCCTTACAACCCTGCAAAAATTCCCAAATACGACTATGCCCATCCCTCATACTACGACCCGGAATTCCCAACGACCCTTGTGCACCATACCACCTTTTACTTCTTCATCCTGTTCCCAAGAATCTTCGCAAAAATCTTATAACCCGTACACATTAAAGATATGGCCCTGTACGTGCTCAGTGTTCTCCTCCCCCCCTTTTTCTTTACAAGCACGACCCACCCGTCCTCTGTGAGTTCACAATTTCCCTTCCCTTCGCATAATATTCAATACCTGAACCAAACAAACATTTATGGTTTCCCAATGCACTCTGTAAAAATCATGGAAAGCCCATCAATTCCGGTGTTTTTCCCCTTACTTAAATTGAACATCGCCTCTTTCACTTCTTCCATACTTATTATTCCCTCCAATCCCCCTCTGTCCTCCCCACCTTTCCACAAGACCTTCACCCCTCCTCTTTCTTTATTAACTATCCCCACTTACCCTTTTCCCCCATTTCCTTTTAAACCAATAGTCCGCATAATTACTTATCCCCTCAGTTGCACCAACATTTGCCCCTTAGTATAACCTTCCAAATCGTCACTAACCTCTAACAGTATTATAGTGGACTCCTGTTGTCTAATGCGAAAACTTCTTAACACCACTACCCGACGGTTTATCTCCCCATAGCACGGCATCCATACCTGCCCTTACCCTAATTCATCAAATCTTTCATTATGTTTGCCCCTTAGTCTCCCTCTTAGCCCTGATATTTCTTAAAAAGACTTCCCCTCTCTCTCGCATAACACTCATTGAGCTGCTGTTCCAAATAATTCTGTAAACCGTACCTCCACCTCGCCTCCTCCCTTCCTTTATATTTATAAAACCCAGCAAAAACCGGGTTTAGCCCTATTTTCCCACCAATCCAAAATACTCCCTACCCCATCCCTTGCCCTCCACAATGTCTCCACCATCTCTAAACTCTGCGTTCACCACCTCACTCCTCACCAACCTCGCATTTAACTTCCAGAACTTGAATATACCTTTACCACTCCCTCCCAATCCAGTTCTACCAAAACTGCCCTATGATCCGAAAACCCTACGTCCATGTTTTTACCCCTCCTACCCTAAACTGCTCCGTTATATAAATCCTATCTAACCTCGCTAATAATTTCTCCTAACAAAAGTGTAATCCACTCTCCAGCCTCACTCCCCTCCACGTCCCTCACCCCCGCATCCTGTAAAAATTGCGTAACGACCGTAACACACAACCCCCCCCCTTGGCTCCACGTCCCCCCCCCCTTATAACACAGTTCCAGTCACTCCCCATTACAGTGACTAGAGTAAAAACCCCCTTTAAAAAAAACACTAAAACGTCTCTCACAAAATCCTCTTTTGCTTTGATTATATTTTCCGCTGGCATATAAAACCCCAATGAAACATACTCGAGATGCTCCCCCCACTCCCATCCCAACCTCACTACCCTCCCCCCCCTTCTTTCCCCCTTTATAATACGTAAGTGACTATTTTCCTCACAGCCACGGGCCCCTCCCTCTTTTAACCTAACAGACCCCTTACATACAATTTATAACCTTTTAATTTCCAAAGCACAGCCTATCTTATAATTATGTTCTTGTATAAAGCAAACATCCACATTATATTTTCCTCAAAACCATTTTCCCTCCATACTCGTTTCACTTCATTTTCAATCCATTTACATTTTCAGTTACATCGTGAATTATTTTAAAAGTGGTGGTTTACCCTTTCTTCTTGGCACACACCCTCCTATTTCCGTCCTGCTGTATGGCATCTTTCTTTACAGCTTGCTTATTCGCCCCCCCTATCCCTTCATTATCCCTAGAAAACCCTTAAACCCTACATTACCCTTCCCTCTTTCCCCTTATGACATACATCCTTTCTCCAAGATTTTACTCCTGTTCTTTGTCCTGGAGTAAGAAACATCGTCCCAAACTCAGACGTTCTTGCAGTTCTCTTACGAGAACTCCCCCTCCACACACACCTCGTCACCTGTCTTTTCCGCCCTATGGACCTCTGCCACAAAGTTGTGCACATTAACATTAGTGCACACAATATTCCTAACCTCCTGATCGTGCTGCACTTCGCCTGCAAACCCGGTTACACCTTCACCCACCTGTCCCTCCTCAACGCCATGCAAAAAGGAACTAAGTACTTCCTCCAGCAAGCCATCCTTTGCCCGTACCCTCCTCATCAGACGTCGATGTCGTCTGTCCCTTATCAACTGTTAGTGTTACATTTTCCTTCATAGTCGCCTCAGCCCTATCCACTTCGTCACTCCATCGGCAAGGAATCTTGTTTGGCCTTCCTCCTTCCTCCAAACACCCCCAGACATTCCTCTGATGTAAGATCACTGGTACCTTTCCTCCGTCCAGCTTTTTATAGCATTGGCCGCCATATGTTCAAAGAAGCACATAATCTGTCAAGGGTTTCCGCTGCCCCGAGTAGTACACGTAGACCTGGGGTCCGGAAGACCTCCCTAAATACGTGTGATGGAATTGGCTGCCTCAACGTCATTTTCAGCGTAAATGATCCTTCAGGTAGCCCTCATAAGGTCCATTTTGCCCACCCCCACACTGCTGAGTGGATTTTTCCATAGCTGCTAAACACCGCCATCACATCATGCTCTGTCGGGCCTCAAAAGGACGTTCGTACTTTCCCCACGTCACATAGCGGACACATCATGTAAGCAAGACTTCCAAACATAGTGTTCACTGCTAGCCTTTTCTCTTGATATTTGTTGACTATGCTCGCGTAGAATCCCGCGTCCTTTAAACTTGATGAAAATTCTCGACACACATTTACTGCTACCCATTAATTCTTCGTTTGGTATTCCATATATCTCACTGACGATGGCAGGCAGTAACACGTGCATGGTTGTTCCTGTAAGCGTGCCACGCACCAATTCCACACAAACAGTGCTCAACCGGCGTCCAATGCGATCCGCCATGTTGTATGCACAAAACAGGAAAACAGCGCAGTAAACCAGTTGAATCAGGAGCTACTGCGCAGCCTGTCCGCACGGCCCAATAGCGATGCGAACAATGCTGAATTCATTGGCACTAGAGGTATGCTCCTGACACATAGCATTACGAAGGACGAAAAGTTTGTACTAACGCATATCAGTCCCTCGAGTCATAGCTATGGTTGACTGTGATAAATATTCGTTGTGAAAATTTCATGACTGTCCTTAACATGTATCTCTTACCTATGTCTATCCTTATTAACCATACCCCCGGCCGGGATTGAACCCGCGGTCATAGAGTCTCAAAACTCCAGCCCGTCGCGTTAGCCACTAGACCAGCTAGCCACAATAAGATTCATCCAACTAGGTATATTTCTACACCATAGGAAGGTTAGCACAGGCACCACTGTGACCACAAATGCAAGTTTTTACAGACGAATCTCCAGCTAGCGTGGCCGTGACGAACTCTAGCTCAAGTCCCCTCACTGCCGTCAACATGACTCAAGAAATCGTAATGACACGATTGCAAACAATCATGAGTCATGTTGACGGCAGTGAAGGGACTTGAGCTAGAGTTCGTCACGGCCACGCTAGCTGGAGATTCGTCTGTAAAAACTTGCATTTGGGTCACAGAGGGGACCTGTGCTAACCTTCCTATGGGTAGAAATATACCTAGTTGGATGAATCTTATTGTGGCTAGCTGGTCTAGTGGCTAACGCGACGGGCTGGAGTTTTGAGACTCTATGACCGCGGGTTCAATCCCGACCGGGGGTATGGTTTGTTTGCAATCGTGTCATTACGATTTCTTGAGTCATCTATCCTTATTCTTCGCTGCTTATTATGTACATGGTTTTGTAACTCAGGTGTTGTAAATGACTGGGAGTATAATTATAGATAACCAGAGTAATGTCATACACCATCACTTTTCTCTGAAAAGTAATTTAGAGCAATTGAAAATGTTTAAAAAGATAAATTATAATTATTAATTTATTATTATTATTATATATGTAACTGGGAGAGTGAAATGCTCCACCCGTTACTTCTATGCAACTGTAAATATAGTTGAGGAATAAATAAATATATATACACAGTAACATATGTCATTTATTACAATATCTATTAATATATGACGATTCTCGCTTGTTTATTTTCTGTTTTAAACAGAAAGTTCCAATGTTTATCTCTAATTAAGGTGTATTTGTTCATTATATGTTGCTAGGTTAATGTTCTAGAGTTTAAATTCATTGTAAAATTATTTCAGGTATTAACAAGAGACAGTAAATAAGCTATTTTAAGGTGTTTTAAAAAGGTGTTGTTTATAGATTTTTTGTTTAAGTTCGAAGCATTGGAGGGAACACTAGGTCGAGGCTTAGATAAACGGAAGGTCCACAGGTATCATATCAGTTCTGCTGCTAACAAGGTTTAGCGGGAACCAGGCACCTTGAAAGGAATGACAGAAAGTTATAGGAACTTGCCAACCTTTTTTCCTAGAGGAAAAACAGCACTCCAGAGATAAGACCAACATGTGGACTAAAAACTTGAATGTTTCCATGAATAAGATTCTAACCTGATAAAGGAATATGTATAGCAACTGGATAAGGAAAGTTCTCAGATACATTATGGTAAGGCAAGACGAGGACTAATATATATTAATAATTATTAAGGCAGAGTTCCTTGGAAACCTCCTGTAGAGTGATGGCCAGAGTTTTAAAGTGGTTATAAGAGCGGTAATTAAGTGGACATTATTTGCGAGGTGAGTCTTATTACAGTAAGTTGTATGATTGTTTTTATGTTTTTGAATATTTCGAATGTCTTTCAGCACATGTGCTTACAAATGTTTATCGTCTGATTATATTTATTAATCTTTGATCCATGTATATAGTGTCCATGGGAGAGTAAACTGTGATATTTTATTATTTTTTTTTTATTATCACACCGGCCGATTCCCACCAAGGCAGGGTGGCCCGAAAAAGAAAAACTTTCACCATCATTCACTCCATCACTGTCTTACCAGAAGGGTGCTTTACACTACAGTTTTAAAAATGCAACTTTAACACCCCTTCCCCAGAGTGGGAGGCACTCTGAAGTGAGAGTCAAACAGCTCATTTTCAGGCTGTTACCCTAAGATCAGTACTTGTCGAACATATTTTATGACGTAACTATTCTTAAACCTTCATATTGATTTTCTTGTTCTAGCCCCAAACTGTCTCTCTTTTGCTGAACTTACCTCTTTCAAACCCCCACTACTGGGTTTCTCAGGTGGTGGCAGATACATTTAATTGTGAGAATTGAGCCCTACCTTTCTTTACTCTAAATTTTATTATATCTTTTTCATGTTGTTTATATAATTTTAATCCACTCCTGACTCCGCCTGTCCAATTACAGAACAAAATAGCATTGTTATAACTTTGGGCGACCCCAGGGGGGGACGGATGGCAACTGCATATCAAGTTCTTTCAGGAGAGGACGAGGGTCCTTCTCTATGGTGAAGATGACGGGTAACATATTTTTTTAAGGCACAGACTCTTCGAAGAACTAAAAGCAAGATGGCTAGAGAAATACAGTAAGTCGAGATAAATTAAATGCATCATACAGAGTTAGGAGAGAAAGAGCGAGCAAAATTCCATAGCGCAACAAGAAATCCCAAATATTCCCTTTTTATAATTTAAAATTTCCATACAAAAACTTACTGAATCGAACATCTGTGTAGATGGAACATACGCTGACTACAATAAAGAAATGAGTAAAATATCTATCCCAAACTGAGTCACTTTAAAAAGGCAAAAAGTTTGACGGCCTAAATAAGTTTTTCACGAGCAAGATCACAACCTCAAACATCACAATAACATCTCATACAAACCTTAACTCCACTTGATTTCGAAAAACTTTATTTTTTTCCTGGGGTTACGCAGTGTGCGCAGTCAAAAATTTATATCAAAAATAATGTTACGGGGGTTCCCGGGATTGAACCAAATCCAAATTTCGATTATTCCCGGCCATAAAATATATTTGGGTTTTAAAAAAACGTAATGAAAATATCATGATTATAGAAAATATTTTTTATATTTAGCTTTTTTACAAACAAACTGCCCGACAGTGAATTCATAAATCTGACACTACCAACAAAAAAGCTAAATACAAAAAATTTTACATATATCATAAATTTTTTTTCATTACGTTATTAAATAAATGTTATTCTCATTAGAAAATTACTCAAAAAATAACTCATAAAAATATAAAAAACCTTCTCATTATTTCTCACAGCAGAAAAGCAACATTGCGGGTTGGAGGGTTTTTTAGTGATTTATTTTTTTGTTTTGGGCCTCATTTTTTTGAAAGCCCAAAGGGTGCGAGGGTTGTTTTTTGGAGAGTATTTAATATTTTAAATGTAAGCTAAGTGCTGGCGGGAAGAAAGGGGGGGGGGGGGGAATTCTTTAAATCCCCCCTTTTTTATATATATTATTTAACTCTTTTAGTAGCCGTGTGTATGAGCTAATGTGAACGGGGTCGGGGTTTTTTTGTAGTAGTTGTAAGTTGTATACAAGTTACTTATTATTTATATAGGTATATTTTTGTATAGGTAGTTTTTATGCCCCTTCCTTGTACGACATTAATTATTTGACTTTGCCCAAGGTTTGCTCTGTTTTTTTCGTGTATTTTTGTAACCCTAGAAGCAGGTGAGCAGGGGGAGCAGTGTGAGCAGGGGGCAGTGTGGGCAGTGTGAGCACTGTGAGCACCCTTTTACCAGCCAAAAACCATTTTTTTTAAAAGTCCGCATCCAATCGCAAAAACCCCCGAATTGTGAAATTTCATATTCATTAAGTTTGGCAAAAAAAAATTTTTTTGTGCAAAAAATTTTCCCCCTCGCTCATCCAAAATCATTAACAAAATATAAAATATAAAAAAATATATATATATATATATATAATATAATATAATATATATATATTTTATAATAAATATATATATAAAATATATATATAAAAAATTTATATATATAATATATATATATTATATAAAATAATAAAAAAAATATATAAATTATTTTATTTTAAAATATATATATATAAAATTATATAAATATATATATTTTAATATTTTAAAATTATTTTTAAAAAAAACCCACTCCACAAAAGGCAGCAAAGAAATTATAAGAAGACTGTAGATCGTAGTCTAACATCCCAACTTTCAAGATTACTGTTTTAACAAGCATGTGTTCCCACAACAGATGCCAGACCCAATCAGCATGGGTTGAAACATGCGCTTCTGCACCGCCATACTCAAAAATACCTGTAAACAATAAAAAAAAGTCGATGCAGTCACACCGTTTGACAAAAAGGTTTTGTCAGTTACTCCATGAGGTAACTGCGCACAAAAATCTTGCAAATGGAAACTGGTAAGGGGGGGGTAGTGGTATTAAACTTGTTAATTAAAAGAACCTAAAAAATAAATTAAAGAAAGTAAAATAAAAGGGTGCTACAGTGAAGAGTTCTATTCTCCTAGACACAGTACTTGCCTACTTATTTTTCTCATTTTCCCTTTTCAGCCCAAATACTAAACCATTGATGGTACTAGAAAAACCATTGCAGTGAAACAAAAATTAAATAAGAGTGACATCCATGGAAAAAAAACAACGAACCTTCAAGCTGATGTCACCCAAATTATTAGCTGACTACTGACAACATGTGATTTCAATAGGACACATTTCAGTTTCTGTGTTACAGGAATGAGAAAAAAAAAAACAAAACGAGTACAGTTGTTTTTATTTTCCCCATTCAGATTAGATGGGGGGAAAACCCGCTTGAGAAAACTAAATTTTTAAAAAGAAAAAAAGAGAAATGCCAAGCCTTTTTAAAGGCCCTCTCAAGCAACTCGCTCTCTCTGTTGAAAAGTATTGATAAAGGCACCCTTCAAGTCAGCAAAAATTGTAGGACTGTTAAATATACAGTAAACTTCAACCCCTTCAAATATGTCGATCAAGCAACTAAATTCCCAGCCACTGAAGTCTCTCCAAATGTACTTTTTTGAAAAACAGGGGAGAAAGATACATGAAATCTGCGCCTAGGAGATTCCCGGAATGGGCCCGTTCTGCACGACAAAAACACGAGTACGAATAAGAATGAGGAGCAGAAGGCTCGAGTTAATGAAAAATCCTTTTTTATATTTTTAGAGTTTATTTATATATTAAAACGGGAAATTTTTGCTAATAATGTAATGAAAATATCATGCTATAAGTAATATTTTTTTTTATATTTACTTATTGCTGGTAGCATCAGTTTTTTTGAATGGCTTTGGGCAGTTTTTTTTTTGCTTTGAAAGGGAGTCTGTCAAATTTTGTGCTTGCTAGAGAATATGTAAACCCATCGTGCACCTGCAAATTCAATTCTCCTCTTCTCTCTCTCTCTCTTCTCTCTCTTTCTCTCCTCTCTCTCTTCTATCTCATCTCTCTATCTCCTATCCTCTCCCCTCTCTCTCTCTCTCTCTCCCACTTTTGACAAAAAGTAACGTCTCTTGTTCTCACGCCAACAAGGCAAAACTCCACTACCACCCCTGTGTTGTGAGAGAAGCTCATTTTGGTAATGTTCTGTTGGGGATCTATCTACATTTTGAATTTTGTTTTCTGCCGATTTATTTAGAATTATGTTCTGAAAATTTTGGTTGCTGTCATGCAAGTAGTATTCCCTTTTCGATCTAGAAAAACTGCCGGTTCCTTTTAATGACCAGGAAAAAAAAGTAAAGGGGGTCTGCTAACCTTAGGGCTGTCAGGGGACAAGTTTAATATGTTTAAACATCCCCCCAAGGGATGAGAGCTTATTCATGATTTCTAAGTAGGAACAGATGAAAAAAAGGTTTAGGTGACCGGGGGGCAGATTAGGATAATGAATGGAAAAGAAAGTGATAATGGGGGGTTCATAACCCAGGGCTTCAGGTACAAAATTTAATATGTTTAATATCCCCCAAGGGGGTGAGGATTTTTTCTGTGTATTACTAATATAAGAAGGAGATAATGATCACTTCTGACTCCCCAAACCCATCACTCTGATAGATGGAGAGGGCCAAAAGG
>NC_069411.1:73175847-73240785 GCF_026875155.1 Cherax quadricarinatus | reverse complement strand
ATTTTTGTTACGTTCCCATGATTTGCTGCACATTAAATTAACACACTATGGTACAAGAGGGCACTCTCTCAACTACCTAAGTAACAGAAGCCAATATGTGTACACAAATGGAGCAAACTCTTCCACACAACCAACCACAGTCGGTGTCCCAAAAGGAAGTGTCCTTGACCCACTCCTCTTTCTCATTTACATCACTGACCTACCAAATGCATCACAGCTACTCAAACCCATGTTATTTGCAGATGACACAACATATGTCTTCTCTCACCCGAACCCAGTCATTCTGGCTAACACTGTTAATGCAGCTTTGCAGAAAATAACTACCTGGATGATGACAAATAAGTTTACCCTCAATACTGACAAAACCTATTTTATTCAGTTCCACTTAACATAACGCTAAACGGTTTCCCCCATCACAAGGGGATCAGAGGGAAAATTCCTAGGAATCCACCTTTTTCAGTAGCCTCAAATTCCACACACACACTTTACAAACAAATTTTCTAAGAAAAATCTTCTGCAGTCAGATTACAAATCCCCACTTCCGACAGCATACTCCACCAATATTCAAAAGTCTAAAACTGTTCATCGTTAACATCCATACTTATTCATGTGCTTACTACATACATAGAACACTACACTCAAACCCTCCTCTCAAACTTCTCACCAACCTTAACAGGACACACGACCACAACACAAGATGTACCATGTGTCCATATTTCACTGTGTAAAAGCTCTATGCACATAAAGGGCCCCAAAATTTGGAATTCATTACCAGTAAACATTAAAGTAACCTGGTCTGAACATCAATTTAAGACTCTTCTCAAAAGCCACCTACTCACCCTAAACTAAATACTCAATGCTCAATATTTAACTTTTCCAAAAATCTCCCAATTACCTAAATCTTCAAATCTAGACGCCCTAAGTTTATACATTATTAATACTACATTGTAGTATAAATACCTACCCAAAAACAATACTGCCTTACACCCAGTTGTAACATTCTCATACTGTAAACTACTTTTAACAAATCACAATGTTATGTTCCCATAATATAATTTCAATATTTATTATTGAAACTATTGTAATTAGAGTAAAATTATTGTCTACTATAAATAAATAAAGATGTACAACTTAAACTATGCTCAAAATTTTTTTAGTATTAAAATAGTCTTTTAATCCATTAAATTAAGTCTGCCCATAATGCCTAGGCATGATAGTGGCTCTTTTTGCACTGCAACTCATTATTGTAATTTCATAATCTCAATGTAATCTTGCAAAGAAATAAGTTTTGTTTGTTCATGGCTGGCGGCGACCAGCAACAGAAACTGCCCCAACTGGGCCTGGCTCAAGCTCAGGAGTCAGATAAGGTACAGCAGTTGACGCAACATAATGCGGATTGGGACCTACTCGTGGAGGTACGCAAAGGGATTGAGAGAGACCTTCTGTATCAGGCAAGGTATGGCTACAGTTAACATACACACATACATCAACTAGGCAAACCAGTGAGGATTCGCGAGATTATGCATTACTTCAACGCGTCTTTTCTTCACGAATTCTTTCGCTAAAACTATCATACAAGACTTACAGAGAGAGGAGCACTACCACGATACCACGCACACTATACAAAGGAAATGAAGACATTTTTTATCTTTCTCCACTTCCAATGACAAAGGTTGAATGTGAATCGTACTGTCTGATCATCATCAAAACATTTTCGCCTCGGGAAATGAGTTGAAGGTAATTGTACCTGGTGAAATAGTACTAATTTAAATAGTACCTACCTTTAACAATAGCCTCCCCTGTATTTTACTGAAACAATAAATATTTGCACGAAAAGAAACTGCCTGGATGGATAAACTACTAAGAAGGTAAAAACTGATGCACGGGTCACTACCAGCTAGAAGAGAGAGGACCACTAAAGCAGTCTGCACTGTGGAGTCAGTCTCAATCATATGATCTACTCTCTTTCTCTCTCTCTCTATCTCCCATCCTCTCACACACCACACACACACACACACACACACACACACACACACACACACACACAATGGTGAAGTAGGCAGGATTCATTAGCCGAGTCTCGAACCATGCAAAACCACAAATTAGGTGAGCACAACCACACAGCAATCACCGAAAATACAAAACTCACAGGGACAATAACAGACGAAACCTTCACACCCGGATATAGATCTGGCAGGAGGATATAAGAGCAACAAGGGGGAGGAGGGGATGCACTGCCTCAATAAAAAAGCGATGGGAATATCAGGAAGTGGAAGGAATGGACGAGATTGGAGAAAAAAAAAAAAAAAAAGGGCTTATTCATTGTGTTCATGTTTAGATTTTGATTGGCTTAGATTTATGATCATCATGTCTTAGTTGGAGAGGTTGATGTTTAGTTTTGGTGTGTTTGTCTCATGTTTCTTAAATTTGTTGTGATTTGTCATGTATAAATTCTTGGTATGCTGTTAGTGTGTTCTTGTCAAGATTACTTTGTGCTTACTATCTATTTGTGCCTCCTCTCTTAAATTTGATTTTGTCTTAGATTTTATGGTTATCATGTCTTATGTCTAATTTTGATGTGTATGTCTCATGTCTTAAATTTATATGGTTTGGATTTTGCCTTACATGTCTTAAATTTCGATGATCATTTCATGTGTTAGTTGGATGTGTTCATGTTATGTCTTAATTGGTGGTTGACTAAGATTTTTTGGAAATGACTTAGAATTTGTTTATGTGACATGTCTTTAATTTGTTGTGATCATGTTGTGCATTAATTGGTGTATGTCTCATGTCTTAAATTTTGTTGTGATTATGTCATGTATAAGTTTGGTGATCATGTTACAGTGATCATGTCATGACTTAGCTGGAGGTGTATGTCTTAGTTTTGATGTGTATGTATCATGTTTTAAATCTGTTGTGATTATGTCATGTATAAGTTTGGTGAGCATGTTATAGTAGTCATGTCATGGTATTTTTGTACTTATGTCTTATTTTGTGTTCGTTTCTTAGATTTTGATTGTCTTAGGTTTTATGGATATCATGTCTGTCTTAGTTTTGTGTCTCGTGTCTTAACTTTTTGTGGTTGTTTTTTCCTCACATGTCTTAGATTTTCGATGATCATGTCATGTCTTAGTTGGGTATGTTAATGATATGTATTAGTCGGTAGCTGTCTTAGATTTTTTGTGTATGTGATATGTTTTAGTTGGTGGTGATCGTGTCCTCATGTCATAAGTGTATGACCTAGTTATTGTGTTTATGTTGTAAAGTCTGGAAAATGAGTAAACTTTTATTATGAGAGTTTAGTTTGGTGAATGAGACATAATTTTCAGTTAATGAAATGTGTAAATATGATTGAGAATGTAATTTGGTGGTTGCCAAATGTTATTTTGGTGGTGTTATTCATAGTTTAGTGATCATGGCCTAAGTGAGCTTAGTAATGGGGTTCTTAGTTAAAGTGTTTTGAGGAAATGTGGATAAAAACGAGTGTTAACTGATGATGATCTGTAGTGAGTTGTGAGTTGTGGATATTAATGGAGATGAGCTGCTGGGAGATGGGTGGGTTATGATTGATAATGTGTCATGTATGGTTAGGTTAGGTGAGGTCACCTGTGTCTCCTACTCCTGTCCTTCAAGCAGAAGGCCATATCCATGTACCTAACCTGGCTATCCCCAACAACAATATTCTTACCTTCCTTGATGTCGTTCGTCGTGACGTTCCCAGTAGTCGACTCACATTCGTGGGGTAGCACGGAGAATGCATTAGATGTTCTTATGTTCTAATTCTAGTTTGTCCAGCACAGCGAATTTTCTATTGGACACAATTTTATTAGCAGTTGGTGTCAAACTGCTGGGCTTGGTGCCATTCCTTACTTCTTGAAATGTATTTGTCGTTGCATTTGAGGTTTGCCAGGTTTCTATATATCGAGCACTGTTTTTCTGCGGACGAAACAGGACACAGTCATAGAAAGACAATGGTCACCCTCTACTGTGTTCGCTCATATAAATCGTCCATCATTAATTTAATAGAGGAAGCATCTGCACCGATTACATGCGCAGTGTGACAAAAAAGAGACAAAATTCTCTTTCCCACCAGGAAGAAACTGGAAAAAAATGTCACTGAAAGGATAATCTCGGTGGAGACACCACGATCTCGCAGACGTATCAACCAGCTGACTTAATCCATCTTAAAAGTATCAAACGAACCGCTGCCTTAAGTTTTGATAAGGGCTTACGTTTTTTGATAAGGAACTACCTTTTTTGATAAGGACCTGCCAGTAGGCCTTCTGCAGTGTTCATCCATTCTTATGTTCTTATGTTCTAAAGTCTTTTACCAACAGAGTCCTGCCAGCACAATTTTCAACAGAAAACTATCAGAGGTCTTCTACCAATAGTCTTCTGATAACAATCCTTCCAGTAGCATTCTTCCAATAGCGTCCAGTCTTATAGACTTGAATCCTACCAACTGAATCCTAAGAAAAGAATCTCGCCAATTAGTCTTTTATTAGTCATTTACCAAACTGGTTACATACAGTGTTATTAACTCTGGTGTATGAGACAGACTTTATACACATCACAACACAACGACGGTGGTGATGGTGGTGGTGATGGTGGTGGTGGTGGTGGTGATGGTGATGGTGGTGGTGGTAGTGAAAAAACACATAACAGCAGAGAGGAACTTTCACCTTTGAAACAACCTTCTTCATTCAATAGTTCCCTTCTACAATTGTGTCTTTTTCATTACTTACTGACTTTGTGCTATATATCTCCGCAACATAGTGCACCACAACATTGAGTGTGCTATATATCTCTGCAACATAGTGCACCACAACATTGAGTGTGCTATATATCTCTGCAACATAGTGCACCACAACATTCAGTGTGCTATATATCTCTGCAACATAGTGCACCACAACATTCAGTGTGCTATATATCTCTGCAACATAGTGCACCACAACATTGAGTGTGCTATATATCTCTGCAACATAGTGCACCACAACATTGAGTGTGCTATATATCTCTGCAACATAGTGCACCACAACAATTGAGGTTGTGCTATAATCTCTGCAACATAGTGCACCACAAAATGAGTGTGCTATATATCTCTGCAACATAGTGCACCACAACATTCAGTGTGCTATATATCTCTGCAACAGTGCACCACAACATTCAGTGTGCTATATATCTCTGCAACACAGTGCACCACAACATTCAGTGTGCTACATATCTCTGCAACATAGTGCACCACAACATTCAGTGTGCTACATATCTCTGCAACATAGTGCACCACAACATTCAGTGTGCTATATATCTGCAACACAGTGCACCACAACATTCAGTGTGCTATATATCTCTGCAACACAGTGCACCACAACAATCAGTGTGCTATATATCTCTGCAACACAGTGCACCCCCAACCCTTCAGTGTGCTACATATCTCTGCAACATAGTGCACCACAACATTCAGTGTGCTATATATCTGCAACACAGTGCACCACAACATTCATTGTGCTATATATCTCTGCAACACAGTGCACCACAACATCAGTGTGCTATATATCTCTGCAACACAGTGCACCACAACATTCAGTGTGCTATATATCTCTGCAACATAGTGTACCACAACATTCAGTGTGCTATATATCTCTGCAACATAGTGCACCACAACATTCAGTGTGCTATATATCTCTGCAACATAGTGCACCACAACATTCAGTGTGCCATATATCTCTGCAACATAGTGCACCACAACATTCAGTGTGCTATATATCTCTGTAACATAGTGCACCACAACATTCAGTGTGCTATATATCTCTGCAACATAGTGCACCACAACATTCAGTGTGCTATATATCTCTGCAACATAGTGCACCACAACATTCAGTGTGCTATATATCTCTGCAACATAGTGCACCACAACATTCAGTGTGCCATATATGTTAACATTTTTATGTGCTAGGTTAATGTTCTAGAGTTTAAATTCATTGTAATAATTATTGCAGGTATTAACAAGAGACAGTAAATAAGCTATTTTAAGGTGTTTTAAAAAGGTGTTGTTTATAGAGTTCTTGTTAAGTTCGAAGCATTGGAGGGAACACTAGGTCGAGGCTTAGATAAACGGAAGGTCCACAGGTATCATATCAGTTCCTGCTGCTAACAAGGTTTAGCGGCAACCAGGCACCTTGACGGAATGACAGAAAGTTACTAGAGAACTTGCCAACCTTTGTTCCTGGAGGAAAAAACAGCACTACCAGAGATAAGACCAGACATGTGGACTAAAAACTTGAATGTTTCCATGAATAATAAGATTCTAACCTGATGAAGGAATATTTTATAGCAACTGGATCAGGAAAGTTCTCGATACATTATGGTAAGGCAAGACGAGGACTAATATATATTTTAAAAATTATTAAAGGGAGAGTTCCTTGGAAACCTCCTGTAGAGTGATGTCCAGAGTTTTAAAGTGGTTATAAGAGCGGCAATTAAGTGGAGATTATTTGCGAGGTGAGTCTTGTTAACAGTAAGTTATATGATTGTTTTTATGCTTTTGAATATTTCGAATGTCTTTCAGCACAGGTGCCTACAAATGTTTATCGTCTGATTATATTTATTTATCTTTGATTCATGTATATAGGGTCCATGGGAGAGTAAACTGTGATAAACATATTAAATGCATCTTCCCTCTGGAGAGTCAAAACAGCTCAGTTTTCAGGCTGTGCTGCCCTAAGAGTCAGTACTTGTCAGAACTAATATTTTATGACGTAACTATTCTATATCATTCATAGTGAGTTCTCTTGTTCTAGCCCAATTCTGTCTCTCTTCCGCTGGAACTTACGTATTTTCACCACCACTACTGTTATTACAGGTGGTGGCAGTATACATTCTTAATTGTGAGAATTAAGCACTACCTTTCTATACTCTCAAATTTTATTTATATCTTTTTTTCATGTTCATATATATTTTAATCCACTTCTGATCTCCGCCTGTCTCAATACAGATAAAATAGCATTGTATTATACTTTGTCGACCCCAGGATGGGACTGGGATGGCAACTTCATTTCAAGTTGCTTGCAGGAGAGGACGAGGCTCCTTCTCTGTGGGTGAAGATGACGGATAACAGTATTTGTTAAAGGCATCAGACTCTTCGAAGAACTAAAAGCATGACTGGCTAGAGAAATACAGTAAAGTTGAGATCAAATTAAATGCATCATACAGAGTCTAGGAGGAAAGAGGGAGCAAAATTCCATTAGCGCAACTGAGAGAAATCCCAAATATTTCTTCTTACATGTAAAATGAAATACAGAAACATATTGAATCGATCATCTGATGTAGCTAGAACACACGCTGACTACAATAAAGAAATTAGTAAAATACTCATATACCAACATGAGCCACTTTTAAGGCTAAAGACTGACGACTTAAATAAGTTTTTCACGAGCAAGAGTCAGAACACTACAAACATCACAATAATATCTCATACAACCTTAACTCCACTTGATTTCGAAAACTATTATTTTCATGGTGTTACGCAGTGTGCTGCAGTAAAAATTTATATAAAAAATAATGTTCCATAGTTCCGGGATTGAACCAAATCCAAACTCGTGTTATTCCCGGCCAGTTAAAATAGATATTCGTGTTAATAACTAATGAAAATATCATGATATATAGTAATATTTTTTATATTTAGCTTATTACAAAGCAACTGCCCAACAGTGATTCATAAATCTGACACTACCAACAATAAGCTAAATACAAAAAATATTACTATATATCATATTTTCATTACAGTTATTAACATAAATGTCTATTTTCATATAGTAAATATTACTCATAAAAATAATACTCATAAAGATATGAAGATAACCTTCTCATTATTCTCACAGCAGAGGAAGCAACATGTAGCGCTGTGAGGAGGTTTTTTAGTGTATATTATTTTGTTTGTTTTGGTGCTCTCATTTATTTGTAAAGTTCAAGTGTGTACAAAGGTCTGTGTCTTGGAGAGTATTTAATATTTTAAATGTAAGCTAAGTAGCTGGCAGGAAGAAAGGGATGGGGAATGTCTTTAAATCTCCCTGTTTATATGTATTATTTAACTCATTAGTAGCCGTGTGCTAGTGAGCTAATGTGAACTGGAATCTGGTGGTATTTTGTAGTAGTTGTAAGTTGTATATAAGTTACTTATTTATATAGATATATTTTTGTATAGGTGAGTTTTTATGTCCTTCCTTGTACGACATTAATTATTTGCACTCATGCCCAAGGTTTGCTCTGTTTTTTCAGTGTAATTTTGTAACCCCCTAGACAGCAGTGTGAGCAGTGTGAGCAGCCTTTACCAGCCAAAACCATTTTATTTAAGTCACGACATCCAAGTTGCAACACACGCCCTGAATTGTGAAATTTCATATTCATTAAGATTTGGCAGAAAACATTATTTTGTGCAACAAATATTTCCTCGACTCATCCACAGTCATTAACAATATATATATATATATATATATATATATATATATATATATATATATATATATATATATATATATATATATAAGTAGTACCTGTTTCTTCTGAGCGGTCCCTCCTCTCAGCGTCCCTGCGGCTCAGTGGCTCATGCGGCAGAGTGGCTCATGGGGCAGAGTGGCTTCCTCTGAGCGGTCCCTTTTTCAGACTTATGTGCTAATGACCTTTTTCACACCTATGTGCTAATGACCTTAACCCCGCCCACGACCCCCGCCCACGACCCCCGCCCTCGACCCCCACCTACGACCCCCGCCCACGTCCCCCCACCCGCGCCCCCCGCGCCCCCACCCGCACCCCCCGCACCCCCACCTGCACCCTCGCACCCCGCCCACGCCCCTCGCGCCCCTCGCGCCCCGCCCCGCGCCTTCTGCTGCGCCTTCTGCAGCGTCGTCCGGTTCGCCCCCGCGTCCCGATTTTTTTTCCGATTTTTTTCAAATTTTTTTGGAATTTCATTTTATTGTGCTCTCCTCGAATTAAGTTTTTTGGATTGCCCCTCCCACTTTCACCTCCATCCCGATTTTTTTTCGAATTTCATTTTCTCGATAATACAAAGACTCCAATTCCTCGGATCAAGTTTTCTCGATAATACCAAGACTCCATCTCCTCGGATCAAGTTTTTGGATTCCCCCCCACTTTCACCCCCATCCCAAATTTTTTTTTCTCGATTTCAAAGACTCCAATTCCTCGGATCAAATTTTTCTCAAAATCAAATTCTCCATCTCCTTGGATCAAAGTTTTTCTCGATAATACAAAGACTCTACTTCCTTGGATCAAAGTTTTTCTCAATAATACAAAGACTCTACTTCCTTGGATCAAGTTTTCTCGATAATACAAAGACTCCATCTCCTCGGATCAAGTTTTTTGGATTCCCCCCTATGGGGGTAAGCATTCAAATGAACTCCTCCTATGAGGCATGGTGCTCTCTCTTACTACAGGTCTAAACAAGTGTAACGTCAGTATTCCTCTCATTAAGTTAAATGAACTAAAAAGTGTGTTTACTCGGCGGTCAGTGACATCATGTGATGACCTCACATATACAAGCTGAATCTTGTCGACTTCCCCCTATGTCAGTGACGTCACGTGATGACCCCGCGCACAGGCTGAATCTTGTCGACTTTTTCCCTACACATTTCACATACAACATAGGGAAAACATTTTCACTCTTAACCCAGGATAACCCAAATGATTTCACATTTCAGGATAACACTAATACACAATATTTTCATTATTTATTTATTATACAACCATTACATTTCATATACATTTCTGGTAATACAAAAAAAAATACAAAATTCATTGAAAAAAGCTACAATTCATTGTCTAAAATCAACATAGAGTAATTTTTCTTCTCTTGAAGAAATTCTGTGCATTTTGTTCTGGATCATCTTCTTCCTCATCATCTGATATATAATAAACTTCTGGGGAGGATGATGGAGGATAGGTTGGGAATTTGTCATGAAATATTCCATCTCACTCCATACACATTTATCACAATAACATCTACTTGCACAATCTCCTCTCATATTAATCTCTTCATTCATATTATTAGTGCTACACGTAGCGGCACCCACATGAGACTGGGGATAAGATGCGATCTCGGCGTGCGTAGGAATTACAATATCCTGGATAAAAGCGTTAACATCAACCCCGTGAGTAGGAGGCACATTCTCGACATCCACATGAGGTCAGGGAGAAGACGCAATGGTAGGAGGGGCAGCAGCAGCAGCATCTCCATATGGATGGGTAGGAGGCAGGGTACATCTCGCTCCTAACAAACCCATCAACTCGCAAATCATTTGCTCCTGTCGGATTTGATTTGCGCGAATAAGTTCCAGCATCCGCATTATATTCACATCTGGCAAAGAAAAAAAAATTTCCCGATTAGAAGAATAAGGTGTACCTTGATTTGCATTAAAGTATAAATGTTTTTACTGGTTAATACATACACTTCTAAAAATCATTTATGTGTAAAAGAAAAAAGATTTTTTCAGTATTATAACAAGATTCACTTGGTTAATGAACAAAAATCACTTACCATTTTCCGCAGGAGGATGAAGTTGATTAATCCAACATAAACAGGGATACTGTCTTTCCTCCTCCTCGCAGACACCTCCAACGGGATACTGAATTGGATTCATCCTTGACCCTACTTGTTCTTGAATTACAGTAGATCCAAACAGTGACCCAGCACGGGCATTTATACCAGTGTTGTGACCTTTGCTCCGAAGTTACTTTACAGTCAAGACACAAGATGTTTTAACAGTAATAAAAGAGATGCTGGTTTATTTTGTCAACATCGGACATTGTTCTTAAACTTTAGGCGAACCACTAAAGTGGTGCTGACGTTTTGCTGGGTGATATCGAGGTGGTGTGTCTAAGAACATATGTGAAAAGAATGAGTAACTGACGCGCACAGTCGGGGCACACAGTAGCAAGCAGTGCGTCATCCCACAGGCACAGGCAGCAGCAGCAGTGGCAGCTTGTGGTTAGCAGCACAGAAATACTGGCATCAACAGACGGCAGCATCAACCTCTGGCTAGCAAGAGCTGAGTTCGGTAGTCTCATTGTCATTATGTAGGACATATGACCCCTTCGTCTGTGTCATGGTCAGCAGTATGCACATTTAATTTTAATGTGTATTAATATTTGCAGAGCTTTGGCATAGTGTTACGATATGACAAACCGAATCAGATTGCTGTCCTCCCTCCTTTCTTCTGCCTTGTGTTCCTTAATTACACCAATGCATCAGTAGGCGAAAGGAGCAGTGGGATAAGTAAATGTCAGAGTATAGCCATCTTCAAGGCCAGGGATTCTGGGATAGGTAAGGTGATTAAATAATGGCATTCTAGAAAACCTTATTTATTTGCATACGTAAATATGCATATATGAAGCTCATATAATTTCAACTTCAATGACCTGTCATCTAGTCCAGAATCTCATGCTATGCAGGTGGTTGTACTCTAACATTTACATATCCAAAGAGGAAATGCCAGCTCTCTCTGGTACATCAGCTCACCAGCTTACAGCATATAAATCTGGGGAAACGATAGAAGGTTATATGCTGCTCCTGAGAAAACACAAATGATGGTCTTCAAGGAAGATGTTAAGAGTATCAAGTAATAATCTGAATGAAAGAAAAGAGGAAGGGAGGGAGATACATAGAAGAAGATGTGTAAAAGGGGGGAGAAAGATGGATGAGGGAAAGAGAAGGAAGGGAGGGAGGAATATAGACAGACAAAGAACTGAATCAGTGCCCAATATCTTGTAACTTTATTGTACGTTGTCTCGCTTCTCATCCAAACTTTTTGAGTGTCAGTTTGTCGCCTCATAAAAGCCACAGAAAAAAAGCTGATAGCGTATGAAGGAGTTTACATTGGAAAACAAAAACAAAAAAAAAAAAACATAACACACGCATGGTTCTCCTGACGATGAAACAATAACAGTTCACTGAAATAATTGTGGCGACGCATCCTGGAGTTATACATTGTCGTTGCTGATGCTCTATCAACCCAGTGGGATTTAGTGGTCATATATAGACCACTCAATCTCACTTATGATGCTTATCTCTTCAGTCAGTTACTGACCTTTGCCGATACAGCAGGGTGACGCGTTCCAGCAGGAAGAATATACAAATTCCTTATATATTTAAAAGTATAGCCATTGAACTTGACTCAGCTCACGAATTCGTAATGACACGATGAAACCGACGCTTAACGCGTCGGCTTTATTTTTAAGAAGACACCCATGATATGGTTTATTCGCCACTGAATATTTTAGAATGGTTTATATGGAATCACTACAAAAAAACGGAGCATGATACAGATACATAAATATGGTAACAAATAATAAGTAGGGAGTCTTTCAATATTAGTGAAATAAAGATATTCTTGACAGCTTCGTTTACTGGCTTCCTACTTCATCATCGATGAGGGATATAATGAAAATTTACGAAATAGCATATTATAAAAATATCCTAAAAGCTTTGATAAATATTAATTTTAATTGCCAGTAAATTCAATTTTCCATTGCTAAAATAATACATAACCAACATAATCCAACCAAGAATAAGTTGGTTTAGTTATAACAATATTCAACCAAAATATGTTGGTTTGTTTATAACATTATTCAACCAAGAATAAGTGGTTTGTTATTAACATTATTAACCAAGAATATGTTGGTTTAGTTA
Organism: Cherax quadricarinatus; assembly: GCF_026875155.1. NCBI lineage: Eukaryota > Metazoa > Arthropoda > Malacostraca > Decapoda > Parastacidae > Cherax > Cherax quadricarinatus. Next base: position 73,228,085 of record NC_069411.1, on the reverse strand, counting down.
TAACATATTCACACGAATATGTTTGGTTTATGTTATAACAAAAAATTATTCAACAACCAAGAAATATGTTGGTTTTGTTATAACACAAAACTTGCTAATCTATTTTCTCTAATACTTCCAAAATTCACTTATTTTAAGAAATCTATTTGATGCAAACAAAAAAAATTCAATGAATCCTCCCGAATTACTGATCACTAGCATCTCTAATATTCCCTTACGAAAAGCACTATTTTTTTTGTACAATAGAAAAAAAAAATAGAAATATAAATAGGGCAAAGTATAATTATCGTTTATGCAGCCAGAATTTTAACCACTCTATAAATTTTTCAAAAAAGCAAGAACTCAATTAAAATTAGTCCTTTATAAAAAAATTTGTTTATACATTTAAAGAGACATTTTATCCATTTTATGTTATTGTAAAAATTAACAATTTTGGAGCAAAAGAACCTAGAAAAAAAATTTACCTAACCTTATTATAACAAGCCCAATTTAAAATTAGCCTAATCCAACTAAATATATTTTAGATAAAGTTTTACAGTAATTTAATAATACAACGAACACCAATGAAATATTTTTTTTTGGTTAGGTTCAAAAATATCTTTTTGTGCTAAATTATACATACACAGGTTAGGTTAGTAATGATCTCAGGAACAGGAACAAATGTTTCCCTGACCGGGTCATATAGCAGATGATGACCCGCCTTTGGACTTTTGGTCTTCTGACGCGAGGCGACTTCCGCTGCTTAACCGGTCCACCCCTATTAAAAATTAGGTCATTTATAACCATTGTTATATAATACATAAACATATTTTCGCTTGCCTTATTCGGCAAGAAAGAGCGTTGATATTTCAGCCAAAACTTCGCAAACTTTACCTATTCGGCCACGACTATAGTACTACATACATACATGCATACATACATACATACATACATACATAACATACATACATACGTACATACATACATACGTACTACATACATACATAACATCAATAATGTACTACAAGAAGGCGTTTGACACAGTTCCACACTAGAAATTAGTGCAAAAACTGAGGACATGCAGGGAATAACAGGGAAGTGCACTACGAATGAATCAGGAATACATGTCAGTAAAGACCAGCAAGGCGATGTCATGGGTACGTGCAGGTGACAGAGTGGGCACCTGTGACTATAAGCGGGTCCCACAGGGGTCAGTCCTAGACCAGTGGCGATACAGGTATTTGTGAACGACATTGACGTAAGGAATAGACTCAGATGACGTGAAGTTGATGAGAAAGAATTCATTCGATCGAAGACCATACAAACTACAAAGGGATCTGGACAGGCTGCAGACCTGGTCCAGCCAACTGGCTCCTGTAGTTCAACCCCACAAGATGCAAATCATGAAGATTGGAAGGGCAAAGAAGACCAGCAGAAGAGTACAATCTAGGGGGCTAGAGACTACAAACTCACTGCAAGGAAAAAGATCTTGGGGTGAGTATAACACCAGGCACATCTCTTGAAGCGCACTCAACCAAATACTACTGCAGGCATATGGGTGCCAGCAAACCTCAAACAGACAGCATCCGACATCCTTAATAAGGAATCGTTCAGGACCCTGTACACCGTCTACTTTAAGCCAATATTGGAGTATGCGGCACAGTTTTGGAACCCACACCTAGCCAACAACGTAAAGAAAACTAGAGAAAGTACAAAGGTTTGCAATCAACACTAGTCCCAGGGCTAAGAGGTATGACCCTGCGAGGTAGAGGTATGGAAAGTCAACCTACGCACTGGAGGACAGGAGAGTATAGGGGGGAACATGATAACAACATACAAAAAACTGAGGAGGAATGACAAAGACAGATGTTCCAGTGATGTGACACAGTAACAAGGGACACAGTTGGAAGTTTGGAAGACACAGATGAATCAAAGTGATGTTAAGGAAGTATATCTCATCCACAGAGTAGTCAGTGAAGTTGAATAGTTTGGGAAGGACGATAGTAGTGGAGGCAGGATCCATACTAGCTTTAAGGGCAGAGTATGAAAAAGCTCACTGTTCAGGGAGAGTGACCCAAGTTGCGACCAGTGAAGAGGCGGGGCCAGAGCCTATACGCGACCCCTGCAACCCATTCAACTATGTGAGTACAATACATACGTACATTGGCAATAATTGCTAGAAATGTATCCTCAAACCTCATGTATTGTATATGATGCCATCTTTGTATCAGCATGCATCCTTTAAAGTCTGTGCACCAAATATGTTAATAAAATAACCAATTGTTAAAAAAAAAAATAATAAAATGGGGTAATTAGATGAAATGGAATATTCATAAGAGGCATCAGGAACAATTCAAAATCACTCCACTCATACTTATACAGCTGTCTTCTACCTTTACCCATTTTTTTCTTTTCAGGCAACTTCGCCTTTAGCGACCAAAACAAGGCAAAGGTGACCATCCATAAGGCCTCTGAGGTTGATAAATTAGACACATGTGCAACTCCTTGAGTATCTTTATTGATGAAACGTTTCGCCACACAGAGGCTTCAACAGTCCATACATAGGAGAAACTTTAAGAACAGGATGAGATGAGGTAATTCATTTCCCCTCAACCCAGATTCGATGTGGTTCAGTCCATCAATCTTGATAAAGATACCCAAGAGTTGCACATGTGTCAAATTTATCAACATGTCGGTTCTCTGAACCATACCATCTACAAAGCCTGTGTGGTTTATTAAACTCCGGCGATCAGACCTTAGGCGCCTCGTCCCCCCCCCTCAAACCCTCAGGTAGGCTAATGTAGGGCTGATCAAAATCAAGTGAGGCATGATTAAGGGTCATAAAAGAGGGTTACAAAGGAAAGTTTTTTTTTCGGCAGCATATTGGGCAATCATCCCAATATAAGAATCAGACTTCGGTCACTGATAACCAGAAGTCCAAGAGACATTTTAGATAGTAATTTGTACTAAATGCCACTGTTGCACCTATGGATATATTCCAAACCCACTCTTCTGGTGCGGTACTACTCCTCTACTCGGAAGAGGAGCTACTCGCAACGATGTGGGTACACCCCCACAACTTCCAAGCCCAAACGTTTTGGGTGTTTGTTGCAGCACGCATCAACAGCTTCATGCGTGAATTACGCCCCGTCTCTCTCTCACCTCTTCTCACCTCTCCCGCCCCATCTTTCCTCTCCCCCCTGTCTCTCACCCTATCTCCCCATGCGATGTAATTCAGAGTGAATGTTATATTGTGGATTTTTACATGTACTGCTGCTTCAAATACTTCACGAAATTGCAAATTTAAAAGAGACAATGCTCTTGGATCACACACGCAAGAACTCACAGAAGCAAAATGCTGATTAATCATATGAGTAAACTTATTTACAAATTTTAACCAATGCAAGTTTAGAGTAAGTGTAATTAGTATAGGTGAAACATATATTTATTTTAACAATGTAATGATATAACGGAAAAAATTTTGGATTAATTTGTTGTTGGAGCATACGAGTGAAATTTTTACCTGGAAAGATGTGCTTTAATAATGAAATTCTTAACTAGAGAATAAGAAAAGAATACGTCGAATTACTTGAAATCATTAGTGAAAGAGGAGATTGTCGATAAGAGGACGAAGATCGTTAGAAAACAATGATAGGAGGTGTACATGGCGAATGAGAAGGTTGTTTACAATACAGAATGAGTGGGATCACAATAGATGTATTATGGCAATGAAGACTGTACAAACATGTCCTGTATCAAATTGTGATCAGTGCCTTTTAACATTTTGTAAAACTGATAGTGAAAAACGTATTTATCGCAAAATTGTGTTATGTCCACTCGAGTAAAAGATTTTATGTACTATTCATTAAAATCTTAATCGTATATGTAAAAACGAGAACTGATTAACAGAATTTTGTTCTAATTCAATGAAATTTAATACTAATTTTTAAAAATATTTTTTGGTAATGAATTGATATACTTTTTCCCTCTGGCAGGAAATACATAACACCTGGTAGTACTGTTGTGCAAATGAAACTGAGAGTAATGACGCGCAGCTTGGAGGTGGCGACGAGGGCAATGAAGATGAGAGTGCAGGAATTCTGCTAGTTTTGGTAACCACACAGTCGCGGTGGAGCACACGGTGTTGGATACTTCTTTGCCCCATTAATTGAAGATTATTAGAGAGCAACAACCTTCACATGACGTGTCTGACCGTCAAAAGTCGCACACATAGTGAAGGTGAAGATAAGAGCAATACCTCACAATGAATGAGAGACCAGAAAATTATCACACACATCCAGAATTTTAGAGGTAGGCATACAAGTGGGAAATATATGATGTTCCTTCAACATTATAACAGAGTAAAGAAAGTATTTACATGCAATAGGTGATTAATATAGATCATAAAGCGAGATATGAATGATAGATCACCTACTAGCAATGCGCTCAGAATCCACCCCGTTTATAGTTATAAGGACATACGTTCAAAACTACGGGTGATGATGAAAGAGGACAATTTGTGACATAAATTTAGCGTTTGATTTAGTTGAGTGAAGAGGCAATCTCTGAAGTATTAAGATCGATGGGTGGGAAGCGATATAATAGAAAGATACGAGCCACACATGCAAGATCAGTGAAGGATCTTCTTGTATGGATCCATAGAAGCAAATCGAATCTTTCAAGTATCGAATACGTTAAAGTATAGAATTCCAGAGTAACAAGTAGGATCATATGTGGCACTATCCCAAAAACTGCAGTGAACCAATATGTATTTAATTCCAAGATTAATGATGGTTTAGTATGCTAACTGTCGTGCTTTTGCTGCTATCAATGTCATAAAAAGAACATGTCATTGGGGGATATCCTCAGAGCAGGTAATAAGGAAAGATGTTCTTAATCATGCAAAATCTTCTATAGCGACATTTCCATTACACGTGATAAGTTAGGTATATATAAGAGATGGAAACTAAAGTGTCATTATATGTTAATCAAATTAAGAAAGGATCAAGTGGGACATTTGTGTCTGTGTTTCGTAAGGGGGAATTAAGAATATAAGGACATACATGTTTGCGAATTGTTGAATAAAAGTCATTTGTTTTTAATAAAAATGTTGAACGGGTATGTTAGAACGATAATTGACAGTAAAAAGGTGTAAAGAAGCACTGTCATAAGTTGTTTGATGAAGTTGAATACAACAGGAAGAGTTAATACCCACGAAGATGGATGTAAAATCAATCATATATCTCAGTATTCCCCCGAAGGAACAACAGAATAAACTTTAAAAATTATGAGTCAAATAACACAAATTCAGCTAATACATCGGTGTATTTGATTTCAAGTGCAATAGACACCTACTCTCCGGCAGGTTAAAATTGAGAGTCTCGCGCCATAAAGCTATTGCCTATTTTATATTATATTTGATCGCAAAGGAGAAATAAGTGTGTATGAATAGATATAATGTGGGGATATGCTGTTAATCATTTCATGTTGTGGAGGTGAATTGTAGACTAAAATAAGTTAGAAGAGAGTAACATGTAATCCATATTGACAAGAAGGATAAGATGATTCTCAATCACTTGTGAATTATTTTAGTAACACCTTCAAAACTCCCAAGACAAACAAAAATCATCATGGACCCATAACATTACAATTCAATAATTATATTGGTGCATATTTGTGGGTCGTTGTAATTTGGCAGTGTAAAGAAAATGAGTGAGGAATTAATATACTTTATTGTCCTAACATTTCGTATGATTTAGGAATAATTTTTAAGGAATTGCAGGTGATAAATATAAAATTAAAACTTCATTCGAAACAATGACTCAAATTCCTTGAAAGTCTAGACATAGGAAATGTTAGGTATCAAGATTCTCTGTCTTATTGAAATGGCTCTCTTTCCACTTTAGCAATCAACATATCAAGGCTGGTAAATCACTGTAAATATACAGATGCTATTCTGAAAGATTTGTCGCCTTCTAGGATGTCTTACCTTTATATATGTTTAAAGAACACAAGTTTTGTGCTATGATTTGTAATTGATAGATTAAAGAAACTCGGATGAACCAAAATTACCGAGATAAAGAACATTGTTTTTAATATCATTGAGAAATAGAGGCTATTTAGCCAGAAGATTATGACATCATGCTTTGAAATTGTTTGACCTGACAAATGTAAGACTTAAGGAGATTATTTGATGTTTTTTTTTTTTTTTTTTTTTTTATAATCTCAGGACAGATGTTGTGATTTGTTAGCCGATTCTTCCAGGAGTGGCTTAAAACACTCAGAGATATATATATAAAAGCTAGATGTTAGTAATTATATAAGTGTACCTTTCATGTCATTTGGGACGCATTTCCTCTTGAAAACTAATTTAGAAAATAGATATGATAAATTCCATGAGTTATATGACATGACTTGATTAAAGAGGAATCTCAGGAGGAGTGTTATACGTGTGGCAATAATCAATATCTAAAGCAGATAAATCCCTTTAATCCGCAATTACCGATGTTGAGAGTGGAATGGGCACCCATAATTATATATATATGAGATTTAATTGTTTGTATGCTAGTGCAAGTGGTTGAAGCTCTTCGCACAGAATGGTAAAAAAAATTATCGAATGAGAGAATATTGCTTTCCTCGATGTTGGATTAAGTAATGTTGGCGTGAAGGTCAAAAGGGTTATAGGTATAGAATGTGATACCAATAACGTGACCCCTGAGAGTAGCTAGATCGTAACATGCATAAACTTCCTTTTGATATTATCAGCACATAATAATATCACACGAGACTTTATCTCCTATTGTCGAATCAATATTGAAAAATGAAGTAGAAAGATCCCCAAATCTAATTGGCGAAATTAGTGGCCATTCATTTACCTCAGAAAAATATTTGATCAGTCTTGAATCTTGAATTGATGACTACGAAGCTGTCGTAAGATGGGGAGAAGAAGGATAAGGAAGGATGGAAATAACTGGAAAAGGATGGGGAGGAGGGAAAGGAGGCATCAGGCAAGTAGCCCAGACCACTTTGGGACATACGTAACAAAAAGTACTGGGATACGTAGATGGAGAGGCTTGAATGATGTGTAGCTTGGCTCACTATAGAGGATGGCGAAAGACATAGGCTCTGGAGCTAGGAGTTTTCCCCAGAAGTCAGGCAGCAGAAGAGTTGTGTTATCGGTCTTAAACGTTTACCAGTGCGTTAAAAAATTGTTTTTCGAGAGATTTGTATCACACGAAGGGAGAGCAGTAGTAGTGTTTCGTTGGATTGGAGTTGGTGAGTTATCTGGTTGTAGGTAGGGTATGGTCTTTTTTCGCTTTGGTACTATGTCAGTGTTGGCTTGGAGATGGTTGGATGAGTTCTAGGCGAGTCTGCAGCGGGTACTGTCCTCGTGCTTAGAATATGAGTTCTTTGTGTTTAACCCTGGAAGTTTCCAGGTAATGCGACGTGAGCTAATAGAGAAGGCGTGTGGAGTCGAGGAAGTTGGTGTTGCTTTTCGTTTTCAACTTCAGTAGACGAATTAGAAGATGTTTCGGTGGCAAGGCTTCTGATTGGTTGGATTTCAGTAGGAGAAGGGGGTGGCGGTAGGAGGCTTCTCATTGGTCGTTGTTGGACTGACGTCGCTAGTGTGGTGGTGTTGAAGAAACACTCTGCAGAAGGTTTCGGTGATTAAGTTTTGGTGAATTTGAGAATTTCCTCAAAGGTGGAGATGCTGGAAATGTAAATGATGGCATGGTTATATAATGCAAATAACTCGTTATGGTAAGAGTTTAAACGATCCCGGATACAAGGCCATGTATTTTGTCATGTGAGGCGTTAGTAGACAGTCAGTGAAACTTCTTACGTCAACATGTATCAGAGTCAGTGATGGTGGTGGTGGTGGTGGTGGAGCGGGCTGAGTATATGCATGAAGTAATTTCGTATGCAGCTTGCAGCTTGCAAATGCGCATACGTTGGTGTGTTGTTGGTAAGATTTTTTTCTCTTGTTGCATCTTGTGTTTCTTCATAATATACTTTCTTGTAGGACAATTTTACTGCCAGTGTATAGTGATCATTACTTAGCGGGGGCAGTTAACATCACGCTGATTTTGTTGGAGCAGCAGCGGTACAGGAACTGTAGTCGCAAAGTCGTCTTGTCTTTTACTGGTCATGCTTTAGCTGGTGTGAAACAGTAAGAATTGCAGTTCCAGTCAAATGTTGGATGTAGTGGTATCTTTCTGCTTCTATATAGGTGGACTGATTTAGATAGAAGTAAACAGGCAAGACTTCGTTCATGTTCTAGTCAGTGGCAGCCATGTTCACGTATCGGTGGAAGTTTGACCTTAGAGCATTGGAGACATGCATTCGGATTATGGTAAAATGGCAGCCAACCGAGAAATCCCAAGTATTTATGAGTTTCAATAATGGACATGAGTTCGTGGCGGCAATTGTTTGAGAATTCAGAATCTTGACGCAGCTGTTTTTTCATCATTTTCATGAATACTGATTTTTCTTGCCCTGAGGGCATGAGAGGATGTAACAGTAAATTCCTTGAGTGCAGTAAGAGTAGTTGTGGCTTCTGTAGTGAGTAACTTCTCTTGCTTCAAGCATCATCGTGACATACAACAATGAGTGCATCTTTGAGTGACAGAATAGGCGTTGAATTTAACATGCAATGCTCTCCTGCACAACCAGTGGGTCAAGAGCAAGCTTTGCGTTGAATCATCAACGGTACCGAAGATTGTATGGCTTGATCTTTACACGATTGGCATAGCCATCGTGCAAGTAAAGGTCCCTCTATCCCCCAAGGGGATTTGTAGGGAAGACTATTGATCAGTCTAATAATTGTTACCAATATATTACTGGAACTATGGTTAGAGGTGGAAAAGTATCATGCCGTATATGAAAAATACTCTAGTCAAAATTTTTCGAACCTTTCATAACAACTAATATCAGCACAGAGAACAGCCAACATCACGATGTCCTATCAATTCAAAAGCTTTCAATTAGCTAAAAACGCCATATATGGAAATTCATTGTTGAAATCAAAAGTATGCTGAATCTTAAGATATATCTCAAGAATGAGAAAGCATTTTGTTAGGCGGCTAAAGATCCTTTCTTAAAAAATATCAGAAATCATCTTAGAAATCAAGATAGAGTGATTGTACATTCAACAAAGAGACTTAGAAGATTTAAACAACCACTTTTATCTCGTTTTCATATTCTTGAGATTGCAAAAAAGAAATTAGTATCATTTTTGGTAAAAAGTTTTAAAACAACATTATTGTAGATTATGAAGAACAACTGATATACCGATACCGACTGCGTATATTTTTAGGCTTGAAATTCAAAGATTTGTACTACTGAGTTAAAAAGCTGAACCTTTGTTCGATATATAGATTTTTCAAATTTAAGTCCTGATCATCCCTTAATATGATAAAGTAAAAAGGTGTTCTGGGGTTATTGAAAACATTAAATGTGTGATAATCTATAGGGATTGATATTCACGAAAGCTAAAATGTATTCTGTACAGATTGCTGGAAGATCAACGACTGTCAGCAGAGCCAAGGGTATCCTGCCACTTTTATGCCATTATTAACTCGGTGCAAATACAAGAATGTTTTTAAAAACAAATGTAGATAGGGAATTATCACGTTTAAGTCTATAAGTAACGTAAAATAGAAATAAGTCAGTCAGATGAATTAACAAGAGAGAGCTTGTTAGCCTTTGATGATAAAAGTTATCATTTGAATACCAAACAATCCTTGGCTTAAGGCCACACCCTGATATCCACCATCTAAACGTAGCAAATAGTGAATCCCATGTTGTTATATACCCAGAAATCTATATAATTCTATATGAAAAATATTGTGGTATTAGTGTTATCCTGCAATTTAAGTTAATGTTTGGTCGACAAGATTCACCTTTGTGTGAAGTCATCACATGACATCACTGACACGCTGATTAAACACAGGTGGGTGATGTCACACTAGTTTAGACCTGTATTAAAGAAAGTACTCATGTCCCATAGTGGGAAGTTCATTTGTGCATACCCCCTAGGTGGAACCCCAAACAACTTGATCCGAGGAATATGGAGAAAAAAGAAATTCAAAGAAAAAAATTCGAAAATCGGAAAAAAATTCGGGGAGTGGGGGCTATCGGACGCGCTGCAGAAGGCGCTGCTCAGAAGGCGTGGGTCGAGGGCGCGGGTGGGGGGCGTGGGGGGGGTTGAGTTCGTGGTGGGGGTGGGGGTTGAGGTCGAGGTGGTGCGAGGGTTAGGTCAAAGTCATTAACATAAGGGTGAAAAGGCGGCACACCCTTAGATACGACGTACAGAATTAAACCCTAGACCGGAAGTAACACCTAGGATGTGAAAAGGCGGCATCCTTTGATACACGTACGAGAAGAAACCCTAGACCGTGAAAGTAGACACCTAGTGTGTGAAAAGTCGGCATCCTTTGATACGACTTTCAGAAGAAACCTAGACCGGAAGTAACACCTAGGTAGTGAAAAGGCTGCATCCGATAGATACGACGAACAGAAGAAACCCTAGACCGGAAGTAACACCTAGGTGGTGAAAAGGCGCATCCTTTGATATGGCGCTCAGAAGAAAACATTCACACACGTGTAATATACACATTATTTCAGTTGAAGAACCAAATATATTTGTACATAATTCTATATAAATAGACCACAAGAATCAACGAAGTAATCGTTATTGTGTAACATCCAGAAAACAGTCATATAATTATAGTTTGAGTACTTGCATGAATAACTTATCGTTACCTGCACGTCGTTCCATCTGACGTTTATTACTTTTTAATATTATCTGTAGTGGCAAAATAATGGGAGCATGACTGTAAATTTGGGCTTAACTCATAAATCTTAGTCTCCGTTTAATTATGTAGTGTGGTTCTTTTCTTTTCAGAAGAGTTTGCTACCGACTTCTGGCAACCATCCATCGTAGTATTATCGCTGTGACTCTAGTCAGTGCTACATCCCAGCTGTTAGCTCTGTTGACCTGGAGTTTACTTAGGAGAGAGTTCCGGGGCAACGTCCCCCGCTGCCGCGTCTGTGACCAGGCCTCCTGGTGGATCAAGCGTGATCCACACAGGGCAGTTACTGCTGGACTGCCTGCAAACCCAACGTACTAGCCACAGCCCGGCTGTCAGAGAACCGACTTTAGAGCATGTCCAGTTGCCCGCTTGAGGACTGGCCAGGCCAGGGTCTGTTGGTAATCCCCCTTAAGTATTCTGGGAAGGGGCAATTTGAACCGTCTCGGGCCCTGACTAACTTATTGGTATGGTCTCTTAACGTTCTAGTGACACCCATGCTTTTCATTGGGGGGAAGTTTCATCGTCTGCCAAGTCTTTTGCTCGTAGTTAGTGATTTTCTTGTGGCCTGTGTCCAGTACTAGTCCCTCTAGGATTATTTCCAGGTGTAATATAATCATGGATCTCTCCCGCCTGCATTCCAGGGAATACTCTTTGTTTAAGGAACCTCAAGCGCTCCCAGTAATTGAGGTGTTATATTCTCCGTTAGCGCGCCGTGAAGGTTCTCTGTACAATTTTCCTAGTCAGGCAATTTCACCTGCCTTGAAAGATGCTGTTATGTGCAGCAATAATCCAGGCCTAGACAGAACAATTGACCTGAAGAGTGTCATCATGGGCTTGGTCCTCCTCCCCCTATTTTGGAAGGTTCTCATTATCCATCCTGTCACTTTTCTAGGCAGATGCATTGATACAAAGTTATGGTCCTTGAAGGTGAGATCCACTCGACATGATCACTCCCATGTTCTTACTTGACGATGGTGTTACGCTCATTTTTGTGGGCCAGATTTGTTTTGTACTCTGATGAAGATTTAATTTCCTCGTGTTTACCATATCTGGAGTAATATTGAAATTTCTTATCGTTTGAACTTCATATTGTTTTTCCTGGTCAGCCCATTGAAAGAATAAGGCTATTCCTGGTTTAGAAGAACCACTTAAGCAACTCTAGGACATATATATTTGAAAACTTTCTTCGGTCTCTGGGATTTGATTCACTTCTAACGTACATAGAGACTGAAAGACATTATATATAGGATGAGATGAGGTGTGAGTGACGCAATGGAGACTGAATAAAGTCATATTGAATGTGAACGGGTAAACGAATGAGAATTCATGTGACTCCTGTGTTGTAAATGAATGGTTCAGAAGAAACGCTACACGTGATAAATTAGACATGTGCAACTCAGGGTAATTTTTATTATCTAATTTATCAACGTTGTTGGTTCTCGTGAACCATCATCTAACAAACCTGTCAGACACTGCAACTTCTTTGGAAATTAATACTTGGGATTTCTTCGTCTTGCCTAACCCTTGGGCACGACACCACTTCTCCACATGGACAAAAATGACGACCTCCTACGACAGCGCTGCTCATTCTCCTGTCTACGGTTTATAAGCTACTTCTCCTCTCATATGCCGAGATTTCAATTCAATGATTGATTGGACTTGAACACATAATCGACTCAAGTGAGGACTGATTACCTCATTCTCCTTCCCCTCCTGTTTTTTCACGATTCTCCATTGTATGGACTGGATGAAAGCCACAGTGTGGCGAAACGTTCCCTCAATAAAGATACCCAAAATTGCACGTGTCTAATTTATCGAGCCCTGTGTTGCTGGGTAGGTGGTTTGCTGTGCCTGTGAGTATCATGTATGATAATGTATTAGAAACTTTATATGGTTTCCCAGTGTTACGTTCTACTGTGTAACAAAGGAAACCACAGCAGATAAATGAACCAACCAATGAATACACAGAATAGTTATAAAATAACCAAACAATGTCCGGCATAAGAACGTTTAGAAGCAAACCAACTAAATGTATATACGTAGATTCATTATAAATAAAGAGACACTAGAATGGATTTTATTGTCCAACAACATGAAGGTATTGGGTCTTACTCTGTTTGCAATATAATTCATTTTAGATTTTCAGGAAGAGTTTGCGCGATCAAAAGCAATATAGTTCCGATCGCTACTAAAATGCACAACGAAGGTAGTAATACAATTGGTAAAATAAGAGGCAGAAAGTAATGACACAATATCGGGTTATGTCATTTTATTTACGAAAGACTGCTCGTCCAGAAGAAGAATTTTTTCTTTCATTAATTGATCAAGTTTCTGAATGATCGAAATGTCATAACCCGAATTCTGTTTCTTAATTATTTACTGTAGATTTATTTTATACCGTTGTATTATATATTTTTTGATTCAGCTGCTTTGTGGACATTTTAAACAGAGACAGAAGGCCTATTTACTCAAGACTTTTAGCTGGGCCATGATCGATCGTTCCTGGTGGACAATTCTCCTCATAAATAAAAGTTTACTGTAGAATAGAATAGCATTCAATACTGACAAGATATTAGACTCATGTGCAACACTGGGTATCTTTATTTATAGATGTTTCACCATCCAAATGGCTCCTCACACAATTCAAAAACATAATGGACGACTGTAAAACTATATACAAGAAAGCTAATTCAGTCACAGCAGTTTTGGTGTTGGTGATAAAGTTACTGAATGTTGAAATCCTACAAATAAAGAAATCCCCATGTTGTCACATTAGCCATATTTCTCATCAAGTTATCATGTGTTAGAAGGTTTGAAGGTACTCGGATGAAGAACCCAAAAATATCGAAAGAAAACCATAATTTCATTTTCCCCATTATTTAAACTAAACTGAGTTTAATGTCGATCAGAAAAGTCGTTATCCAGTTATTACACAAAAACCAGTTGACTGAATATGCATCAATAATCAGTGAAGGTAAAAATTCCCACTGTCTAAAAAAAAAATAGATAAAATCAAGCAACTAAGACCATATTAAATTAAAAAAAAACATGAATGGTATTATATTTTTTAAAATTAAGTGGTTATTTATTGCCTAGTAATTCAAAGTTATGATTACCTTTTTATTTGGCATAACGAAATCAATGATGAGAATATACAATATAAGTATTGTGGGGCGCTGTAATTTACATTACTGCAAATTTCAGGACAACACTAATTCTCATATCAAAATAAACTTTTTAAAAATTAGCTGACTTGCACAAAGTGTTAACTTTAAACTTCTATATATGAAAATGTTTTGGAGATAAAACAGTAATGGACTGACTCACTGTGACACTTTAACCCACCTTTAATTTCGGTTTTGCAAATCTTCAACTGTCGAATTGTTCATTGAAATTTGATCATTTTCCTAATAAAAAATGGTTTGATTTTAGGCAAAATATTCAACATTATTTTTTAATCAAAGGTATATTGAATTCTAACCTGTCTTTAATAATAAAGTAATACAGTAATTTAAGTTAATTTTGGAGAATAAATTCTCTACTGATAAAAAAAATAGATTAACTATACTTTAACTGCATTGGTTAACTTTTAGTAATGATAAACATTAACATGGAAGGAATAACAAGTTACTTTACAGTCAAGACACAAGATGTTTTAACAGTAATAAAAGAGATGCTGGTTTATTTTGTCAACATCGGACATTGTTCTTAAACTTTAGGCGAACCACTAAAGTGGTGCTGACGTTTTGCTGGGTGATATCGAGGTGGTGTGTCTAAGAACATATGTGAAAAGAATGAGTAACTGACGCGCACAGTCGGGGCACACAGTAGCAAGCAGTGCGTCATCCCACAGGCACAGGCAGCAGCAGCAGTGGCAGCTTGTGGTTAGCAGCACAGAAATACTGGCATCAACAGACGGCAGCATCAACCTCTGGCTAGCAAGAGCTGAGTTCGGTAGTCTCATTGTCATTATGTAGGACATATGACCCCTTCGTCTGTGTCATGGTCAGCAGTATGCACATTTAATTTTAATGTGTATTAATATTTGCAGAGCTTTGGCATAGTGTTACGATATGACAAACCGAATCAGATTGCTGTCCTCCCTCCTTTCTTCTGCCTTGTGTTCCTTAATTACACCAATGCATCAGTAGGCGAAAGGAGCAGTGGGATAAGTAAATGTCAGAGTATAGCCATCTTCAAGGCCAGGGATTCTGGGATAGGTAAGGTGATTAAATAATGGCATTCTAGAAAACCTTATTTATTTGCATACGTAAATATGCATATATGAAGCTCATATAATTTCAACTTCAATGACCTGTCATCTAGTCCAGAATCTCATGCTATGCAGGTGGTTGTACTCTAACATTTACATATCCAAAGAGGAAATGCCAGCTCTCTCTGGTACATCAGCTCACCAGCTTACAGCATATAAATCTGGGGAAACGATAGAAGGTTATATGCTGCTCCTGAGAAAACACAAATGATGGTCTTCAAGGAAGATGTTAAGAGTATCAAGTAATAATCTGAATGAAAGAAAAGAGGAAGGGAGGGAGATACATAGAAGAAGATGTGTAAAAGGGGGGAGAAAGATGGATGAGGGAAAGAGAAGGAAGGGAGGGAGGAATATAGACAGACAAAGAACTGAATCAGTGCCCAATATCTTGTAACTTTATTGTACGTTGTCTCGCTTCTCATCCAAACTTTTTGAGTGTCAGTTTGTCGCCTCATAAAAGCCACAGAAAAAAAGCTGATAGCGTATGAAGGAGTTTACATTGGAAAACAAAAACAAAAAAAAAAAAACATAACACACGCATGGTTCTCCTGACGATGAAACAATAACAGTTCACTGAAATAATTGTGGCGACGCATCCTGGAGTTATACATTGTCGTTGCTGATGCTCTATCAACCCAGTGGGATTTAGTGGTCATATATAGACCACTCAATCTCACTTATGATGCTTATCTCTTCAGTCAGTTACTGACCTTTGCCGATACAGCAGGGTGACGCGTTCCAGCAGGAAGAATATACAAATTCCTTATATATTTAAAAGTATAGCCATTGAACTTGACTCAGCTCACGAATTCGTAATGACACGATGAAACCGACGCTTAACGCGTCGGCTTTATTTTTAAGAAGACACCCATGATATGGTTTATTCGCCACTGAATATTTTAGAATGGTTTATATGGAATCACTACAAAAAAACGGAGCATGATACAGATACATAAATATGGTAACAAATAATAAGTAGGGAGTCTTTCAATATTAGTGAAATAAAGATATTCTTGACAGCTTCGTTTACTGGCTTCCTACTTCATCATCGATGAGGGATATAATGAAAATTTACGAAATAGCATATTATAAAAATATCCTAAAAGCTTTGATAAATATTAATTTTAATTGCCAGTAAATTCAATTTTCCATTGCTAAAATAATACATAACCAACATAATCCAACCAAGAATAAGTTGGTTTAGTTATAACAATATTCAACCAAAATATGTTGGTTTGTTTATAACATTATTCAACCAAGAATAAGTGGTTTGTTATTAACATTATTAACCAAGAATATGTTGGTTTAGTTATAACATATTCACACGAATATGTTTGGTTTATGTTATAACAAAAAATTATTCAACAACCAAGAAATATGTTGGTTTTGTTATAACACAAAACTTGCTAATCTATTTTCTCTAATACTTCCAAAATTCACTTATTTTAAGAAATCTATTTGATGCAAACAAAAAAAATTCAATGAATCCTCCCGAATTACTGATCACTAGCATCTCTAATATTCCCTTACGAAAAGCACTATTTTTTTTGTACAATAGAAAAAAAAAATAGAAATATAAATAGGGCAAAGTATAATTATCGTTTATGCAGCCAGAATTTTAACCACTCTATAAATTTTTCAAAAAAGCAAGAACTCAATTAAAATTAGTCCTTTATAAAAAAATTTGTTTATACATTTAAAGAGACATTTTATCCATTTTATGTTATTGTAAAAATTAACAATTTTGGAGCAAAAGAACCTAGAAAAAAAATTTACCTAACCTTATTATAACAAGCCCAATTTAAAATTAGCCTAATCCAACTAAATATATTTTAGATAAAGTTTTACAGTAATTTAATAATACAACGAACACCAATGAAATATTTTTTTTTGGTTAGGTTCAAAAATATCTTTTTGTGCTAAATTATACATACACAGGTTAGGTTAGTAATGATCTCAGGAACAGGAACAAATGTTTCCCTGACCGGGTCATATAGCAGATGATGACCCGCCTTTGGACTTTTGGTCTTCTGACGCGAGGCGACTTCCGCTGCTTAACCGGTCCACCCCTATTAAAAATTAGGTCATTTATAACCATTGTTATATAATACATAAACATATTTTCGCTTGCCTTATTCGGCAAGAAAGAGCGTTGATATTTCAGCCAAAACTTCGCAAACTTTACCTATTCGGCCACGACTATAGTACTACATACATACATGCATACATACATACATACATACATACATAACATACATACATACGTACATACATACATACGTACTACATACATACATAACATCAATAATGTACTACAAGAAGGCGTTTGACACAGTTCCACACTAGAAATTAGTGCAAAAACTGAGGACATGCAGGGAATAACAGGGAAGTGCACTACGAATGAATCAGGAATACATGTCAGTAAAGACCAGCAAGGCGATGTCATGGGTACGTGCAGGTGACAGAGTGGGCACCTGTGACTATAAGCGGGTCCCACAGGGGTCAGTCCTAGACCAGTGGCGATACAGGTATTTGTGAACGACATTGACGTAAGGAATAGACTCAGATGACGTGAAGTTGATGAGAAAGAATTCATTCGATCGAAGACCATACAAACTACAAAGGGATCTGGACAGGCTGCAGACCTGGTCCAGCCAACTGGCTCCTGTAGTTCAACCCCACAAGATGCAAATCATGAAGATTGGAAGGGCAAAGAAGACCAGCAGAAGAGTACAATCTAGGGGGCTAGAGACTACAAACTCACTGCAAGGAAAAAGATCTTGGGGTGAGTATAACACCAGGCACATCTCTTGAAGCGCACTCAACCAAATACTACTGCAGGCATATGGGTGCCAGCAAACCTCAAACAGACAGCATCCGACATCCTTAATAAGGAATCGTTCAGGACCCTGTACACCGTCTACTTTAAGCCAATATTGGAGTATGCGGCACAGTTTTGGAACCCACACCTAGCCAACAACGTAAAGAAAACTAGAGAAAGTACAAAGGTTTGCAATCAACACTAGTCCCAGGGCTAAGAGGTATGACCCTGCGAGGTAGAGGTATGGAAAGTCAACCTACGCACTGGAGGACAGGAGAGTATAGGGGGGAACATGATAACAACATACAAAAAACTGAGGAGGAATGACAAAGACAGATGTTCCAGTGATGTGACACAGTAACAAGGGACACAGTTGGAAGTTTGGAAGACACAGATGAATCAAAGTGATGTTAAGGAAGTATATCTCATCCACAGAGTAGTCAGTGAAGTTGAATAGTTTGGGAAGGACGATAGTAGTGGAGGCAGGATCCATACTAGCTTTAAGGGCAGAGTATGAAAAAGCTCACTGTTCAGGGAGAGTGACCCAAGTTGCGACCAGTGAAGAGGCGGGGCCAGAGCCTATACGCGACCCCTGCAACCCATTCAACTATGTGAGTACAATACATACGTACATTGGCAATAATTGCTAGAAATGTATCCTCAAACCTCATGTATTGTATATGATGCCATCTTTGTATCAGCATGCATCCTTTAAAGTCTGTGCACCAAATATGTTAATAAAATAACCAATTGTTAAAAAAAAAAATAATAAAATGGGGTAATTAGATGAAATGGAATATTCATAAGAGGCATCAGGAACAATTCAAAATCACTCCACTCATACTTATACAGCTGTCTTCTACCTTTACCCATTTTTTTCTTTTCAGGCAACTTCGCCTTTAGCGACCAAAACAAGGCAAAGGTGACCATCCATAAGGCCTCTGAGGTTGATAAATTAGACACATGTGCAACTCCTTGAGTATCTTTATTGATGAAACGTTTCGCCACACAGAGGCTTCAACAGTCCATACATAGGAGAAACTTTAAGAACAGGATGAGATGAGGTAATTCATTTCCCCTCAACCCAGATTCGATGTGGTTCAGTCCATCAATCTTGATAAAGATACCCAAGAGTTGCACATGTGTCAAATAATTTATCAACATGTCGGTTCTCTGAACCATACCATCTACAAAGCCTGTGTGGTTTATTAAACTCCGGCGATCAGACCTTAGGCGCCTCGTCCCCCCCCCTCAAACCCTCAGGTAGGCTAATGTAGGGCTGATCAAAATCAAGTGAGGCATGATTAAGGGTCATAAAAGAGGGTTACAAAGGAAAGTTTTTTTTTCGGCAGCATATTGGGCAATCATCCCAATATAAGAATCAGACTTCGGTCACTGATAACCAGAAGTCCAAGAGACATTTTAGATAGTAATTTGTACTAAATGCCACTGTTGCACCTATGGATATATTCCAAACCCACTCTTCTGGTGCGGTACTACTCCTCTACTCGGAAGAGGAGCTACTCGCAACGATGTGGGTACACCCCCACAACTTCCAAGCCCAAACGTTTTGGGTGTTTGTTGCAGCACGCATCAACAGCTTCATGCGTGAATTACGCCCCGTCTCTCTCTCACCTCTTCTCACCTCTCCCGCCCCATCTTTCCTCTCCCCCCTGTCTCTCACCCTATCTCCCCATGCGATGTAATTCAGAGTGAATGTTATATTGTGGATTTTTACATGTACTGCTGCTTCAAATACTTCACGAAATTGCAAATTTAAAAGAGACAATGCTCTTGGATCACACACGCAAGAACTCACAGAAGCAAAATGCTGATTAATGCATATGAATAAACTTATTTACAAATTTAAACACAAGCAAGTTTCAGAGTTAGTGTAATTAGTATATGGCTGCCTAATTGTAAGTAAACTAGACAGACATATGTTGATGTTCGTACTGATGACATGAAGCCACGATATGATAACGAGACAATTTTATGTATTAACGTTAAGTGAAGGACATAAAGTTTTATGATTAAAATGAGAAAGCTGGAGGTAAATCAGACAGAACAGGAACGTAGTAAACGAGTTATGTAAATGAACTGGGAATATGAATATTTTTTATGTCAATGGAAAGCAACACTTTCTTAAAAATGTGTACAGTAGTGACTTGAAATTGTGTTTCAGAACATTAATGTTTGCTGGCATTTTCAACATTCTGTTTTTAGATTGTAATGAATATTACGTTGCTTAAAAGAATTATTTTTAATTATCTGTTATATCAGCAGAAACACTTCATACGAGGAGGTGATAATGATTTATTACATCACATATGTAAATAGAGTTACAGAATAAATTCCACTGACGCTGACTTGTTAATGGGGTTAGAAAAGTGTTGTTGAAAAATATAGAGCAGAACCTGTTATGATTAACATTATTCCAGTGTTAATACGAGATAATCCAAGTTGTGTTGAAGACTTGTCTTCTAATATTTGTCGTACCGATGAGAAATATTACTGTCCATCACAGTGTATGTTAGATATCTCAGTAATTACCACGTAAGGTTCACTGTTTAACGGTAATGGTGAGCTTCCTGCTGCAGTGTTGCTTTTGACTTCGCTTTCCAGCTTTAAAATCTGATTCATTTGCACATTTAAGGGCGTTCCTTCTGCTGATGTCACCTGCCAACCGAAGTACATCAAGCAGACAGGAGAGAAGAAGCAGTCTCTCTGGGGCAGTTATAAATTCACACACTGCATCATTTTGTAAATAGTATGGAATTGATGTCAGCTACGCCTGTGTAAGTTGTACTTGTACTTGTAGATGTACTTGTACTTGTAGATGTACTTGTACTTGTAGATGTACTTGTACTTGTAGAAATAAAGATTTTTATGATTATTGTTTTTATTGTAACACTCAAATCCAAAGAGCATATATCCTACATTAGAGACAATGAGACCACTGAGTTCAGTTATTAGGCAGTAGTTACTGCTGTAGTTACTGCTACAGTTGCCCGATACTGCAGCTGCTAGGAAAATGATAGGATGGATAATGAGAACCTTCAAAACTAGGGACGCCAAACCCATGATGATTCTCTTCAAATCGCTTGTTCTCTCTAGACTGGAATACTGCTGTACACTAACTGCCCCCTTTAAGGCAGGCGAAATTGCTGTCCTGGAGAGTGTACTAAGAACTTTCACAGCACACATAAGTACGATAAGTCACCTAAATTACTGGTAACGGTTGGAGTCCTTCATCTGTATTTCCTGGAACGCAGGCGAGATAGATAATAATATACACTTGGAAAATCCTAGTGGTATTAGTACCAAACTTGCACACGAAAATCGCTCCCTATGAAAGCAAAAGACTTGGCAGGAGATGCAGCATTCCCCCAATGAAAAGCAGGGGCGCAACGAATACACTGAGAGACAACACAATAAGTGTCCGGGGCCCAAGACTGTTCAACTGCCTCCCAGCATACATACGGGGTATTACCAATAGACCCCTGGCTGTCTTCAAAAAGGCACTGGACAGGCACCTACAGTCAGTACCTGATCAGCTGGGCTGTGGTTCGTACGTCAGTTTGCATGAGGCCAGTAGTAACAGCCTGGTTGATCCACCACGAGGCCTGGTCTCAGACCGGGCCGCGGGGGCGTTGACCCCCGAAACCCTCTCCAGGTATACTCCAGGTAGACTTCATATTTTGCAGCCCCCGCAATACATTAGGTTACTACTACTGTTGTTGTTGTTGTTGTTGTTATATCCAGTCAGAAGCACCTAACCCACTGGGATAATACCTGCGGAAAGGGAGATACTTTTGTGTAAGTCGAGGAAAAGGAGTGCGGCTATAATTCTTTAGAAAAAAATCCTTCACCTACACCATGACAGCTCGTTGGAGGAGTGAGAATCCAGTATAGAACAAACATATCAGAATCTTTCAACTAATTTAATTTCTGTGCAAGTTTTGTGATTACCAAATTTTCTCAACTATTCATTCTCAAAACTAACGTGAACTACACCAGTTTAGGAACAATTCTGTTACAGAAGTTGAATGAGCCTCGAAATCAATAGCATCGATAAGCACCGTCTCATAACAACTTTGGAAAAATTAGGACAATCTGGCTGTTCCAGCGAGCCGCCGCGCTGTATTACAAAGGATGCTCCTTTAATCTTATTTGTATCACAATAATAGACTATACAGTCTAGTGTAAATGGAATTAATTTTATTTGAGAAAGTTTGCATACATTGGCCATCACAGCCTTGAGTACAGAATGTTTGTTACTAACCACTATTGTCATGGTCAGTAAATAATACGTCTGCAAACTTCGCCCACACTAATGTGACCGATACTACAATACTTCAGTCACTCTTTCATTGCTTTCACCTTTCTGGATTTCCCTGTATATGTCTCCATTTCCCTGTCTATGTTCAAGACTGATAAAATCCACCGGTTGCGGAACGTCTTTCAAATGAAGATAAATATTACGGTAAACTATCAGAGTGCAGACTTTGAGACAGACCGATATCAACATTATAATATATATATAATAATATATATAATATATATATATATATATATATAATATATATATATATATATATATATATATAATATATATATTAATATATATATATATATATAATTAAACCGCCGCTTCCCACCAAAGCATGGTGGCCTCAAAAAAAAAAGAAACACTTTCCACCATCACTCGCTCAATCACACTCTTGCCAGAGGAGTGCCCGATTCTACTGGATTAAAGCTAAAAATATTCCGACCCCTTCCATCAGTGTGTAGACACTGTACATCCACACCGGCAAACCAGATTTCCTGATTCTCCCTTCATGAAAGCTTGCTTACCTGTCATCCCAACAGCACATCCAGTCATAAAAAACACTTGCCTCCACTTCGTAAACTCACACACGCTTGCAGATACTAAGCTGTACGCGTAGGGGAAATTTAGTCGTAGTAAATGCTTAGAGTAAAAACCAGAGTTGATATCCATAAGGTGTCATCCATATCTTTGTCATGATAATCAGTTTCCCTGAGAGTTCTCTGGGGTAATTCCCCTTGAAACCCTCTTAGGCCTAAGAAAATCAACGTGCACCGATAATCGTGCATAACCAAATATAATAAATTTCGATGATTCAATATATGTTCGTTTTAAGGCCATAACTTCTCCTATTTCATAAATATATTTACTGATTTAATGACAACACTTCCAAAGTTGCAGTCACGTCAGTGGCACTGAATTATCGATAAAGAGGAAGCTCGCCAGTTTACAGAAACTGACACCAATGAAATAATCCGCAGGATTGAATAAACACGAGTTCCTCAAACTTTGTCCAGCTCGAGAATTTCCAGTGAAGCTCACAATGACAAGAAATTTCTTAACCGAAGAGATCTCAAAGAAGTATTGAAGAGATGGCTTCTGTACTTAAGATAAATGATGAGACGGTAACCCTTAGGGATACCGAGGTGCGAGGGGGTTTTCGGAATCCATGGTTTGTTTATAATGTGTCCATGGCTAACTCCAAGTTGTCTCTTGCACTTTTTTAAAAAATCACATCAATGACCCCTAGCATTGACCTACATGGTAAGCAGGTTTACAACAAGCTTTCCTAAACTAATGGCGCCCGAGATCACTGGAGACCAGACCAGTGTACTCGATGAATAACAGTACTCTCAATAATCGATAATATGTCGTACTATTAGGCTTATTCCACTAAAAAAAGAAAATCGTTATATTTTTTATTGACCTACCAAATAACTTCTCGTTTGGTCATTATGATTGGCGAATTGGAACAGCACTCCACGAACAGCGATGCTACTAAAAGCAATACATAAACCAACATCAGGTAACAGACGGTAATAAAGTTGGAAGAATTACCGACAATATGTAAAGTAAAAGGACACAAGTGCAACAAATGGACATTTATTGTGCAACGTTTTCGCTCTCCAAGCCTTTACAAGCCATTACAAACAATACATGGACACAGAGGGTATATAAAGGCTCAGAGTGAGGTGAATACTAGTGAGGTAACCATTTCGAATGTTCACAATGGTAGTAGTATAGGTAGTAGTAGTAGTATGGTAGTGACAAAAGTAATACAATATGGTAGAGCAATTAATTCGTACATGATAAAAGGAATAAAAGCTATTACTTTGGTAACAGAAAAATAGGTTGACAAATATAGACTGAATGAGGCAGGTTTTTCAGTGTTCACATTCTCTTGCTATTGTGTAGTATAACAGAAGACTATGTGATGGCAAGGGTTTACTGTTTTCAGGATGATTCTGCTAAGACTTCGGAGATGGTGAAGCGGCCGTGTTTTAGGTTTAATTGTTCGAAACAGCGATCAGTGCTGATTCAAGGCACTTGCGTGTGCGGAAATTAGTTCCCTTTATCACTAATTGGATTGGGCGTCTCAATTTCATAAATGGAAGTGTGGGGTAATTTTCGTGTTTGGACACAGGCTTGTTTAAGTTGTCGTTCCTACATGCGAATATGTTCATTGGGGGGGGGGGGGGGCGTGTCGGAGGTTTCTGCTGGTTTTCACTACGAGATCTGGGCACACCCTCCACAGTATAGTGTAAACTCCTGCATTGGGGGACCTGGGGCTGGGGCGTGGTTTTGTCCTGTTAGATCCTTATGGAATGGAGAAGCGATGGCGCGCTGTGTAGCTTGTGAAAGACTTTAGACGTTTATGCACCTGCTTGTTAGGGAAGAATTATGACTTTGTTGGGAGCGTGTGATGCGTGGAGAATTGATGATCTGAAGAAGCTCTTTTCTGCAGTCTTTGAGGAAAAAAGAATGAAATTTGTAACTCAGTGAATGTATTGGTGAATGTAAGTACTCCTCGTCAAGAACTCAGACTACAAATTCGGAGGGACGCGGTAAAAAACCCGATGATATGCCTCTTTTGGTCTTGGTATCTGACTGGAATAGAAGTGTGTGAGATCATTTTTATTGTGGGTTTCCGATAAACTTGAAATCTTCGGTTGTTGTCTACTTTGTGAATGAGACGTCGAGGCAAGGTAGCTTGTCATGGACTCTTCTTCTAGTGTAAACTGAATCGCTGGTTCAACTGCGTGACCTTGCCTGAAGATCCCGTACATCAAAACGTTTTGGAGTTATTACGAGGACATCGTCCACGTAACGAACCAAGTGACGCTTTGAGGATGATGTTGGCGAAGTGGTTCGGACTCTAGGTGTTCGCATGTATAAGTTGGCTAGAGACGGCACTTCTTGGGGACCCCATTCCATGCGTAGGTTTTTTTGTAGAGCTTGTAGGAAGGAAAAACAGTTGAATTTAACACAGAGTTCAATCAAGTCACCAAAATCTCCGTAGGTAAAAGGAATTAAGGTCCTGGTTGACTTACTCGTAGAACCTCGATGGCTTTTTGGTAGGTACTTTTGTGAAGAGGGGAAGTCACATCCAAACTGCTTAGTTTTCTTGTTACGATGGAAGGTTACGGATGCGGTTGAGAAGTCGCCCTGAGTGGTTTAAGATGAGCGGGCTGATGGCCCCAGAAGGCCAGGAAAGATGTTTGGCAAGAACTCCGGCCTAGTTTGTGTGGAGCACTGCCTATTCCTGACGTGATGGTCTGGAAAATATTTGTGTTTAATGTCATGGGTTAAACTAACATGTGTGCTGTTTAGGTTCTTGGAACAATACAAAGTTTCTTCCCTTCCTATAGCGTTTGAGTATTTGTCTGGTTTTGTATAGAAACTTTGGTGAGCGTCTCCCACTGTTGAGTGCTGATGGTTCGTAAGTAGATGATCATCAAAAGGTCCATCATTTTAGTGTTTAGTCACTGGTGTTGAGTAATGACGAACTCCAACATCCTTTTGTTCAGCGGTGGTGACGATAATTTGGGGTCGTTTTGCGAGGTCCTAAGGGGCAGGTGATGTATCTTCTAGGAAGATTAGAAGAAGAAGTTCACATAAAGCGGCAGTAAAGGCCCTGTATATAACCTTCAGTAAGTTGCTGGTCACTGTGTCTATGTTCCTGGAACAAGATTGAGTGATAGTGTATGTTTGCGTATGTTGTGGTAAATTTGAGTCCACAACTCAGTGCTTGGTTCTCGTAGTCGGTTTAAGGTGCTGACGATTAAGTTGTTTATCAGGGATTCGCGTCCCATTTCCTTCCAATCGACTGTTATGCAAGGTAATGAAGTTTTGCGATTGAGTTAATCTCCTGTGAGGTTAGCTGTGGGTGACTGTGCTGAGAATATGCTCAGCAGTGTGGTTGTCAATCTGAAGATTTGCCCTCAATATTCCTTGCAGTTTCAAAGGTTTCCTTAGCGATGTTAGAAATTCTTCGGCACAACTCCCAACTCCAATCACCCTTCTCTCCAGCCTACCCAAGCTTACTTAACTGCATGTGTCCGAAGACTTTCTAACAGCGCTAAGGAAACCTTTGAAACTGCAAAGGAATATATGGTGCCAATCTTCAGATTGACCAACACACGTGAAGCATATTCTCACACGGTCACCACAGCTAACCTCCAACAGAAATCAAACTCAATCGCAAACTTCAGTACCACTGCACTAACATCGAATGGCAGAAATGGGAGGACGCGAATCCCTGTAAACAACTTATCGTCACGCACCTTAACGACTACGAGAAACAAGCACTGAGTCTGGACTCAATTTTACACCAACATACCAACCTAACTATCAACTCATCTTGTACCAGGACCATAGACAAAGTGACAGCAACTTCCAGAAAGGGTTATATACAGGCCATCTCATCTGCCAGCTTTATTGAACCTTCTTCATCTAATCTTCCTTAGAAGATACATCACTTCCCTAAGGACCTCGCCAACGACCCAACATTATCGTCACCCACCTCCGACAAAGAGGGAGTCGTCATACTCAACACCAGTGGACTACAACACTAAAATGATGGACCTTTTGAATGAGTCAATCTACTTCGAACCCATCAGCACTCAACATGGGAACGCTCACCAAAAGACTTTCATACAAAACCAGACAAATACTCAAACGCACTAGAGAAGGGAAGAAAACTTCTGACTTGTTACCAAGCAACCCTAAACCACATCACATGTATGGTTTACCCAAGACCCATAACCACAATATTCTCTCAGACCAATCACGTCAGGAATAGGCAGTGCTCCACACAACACCGGAGTTCTTGCCAACATCTTTCCTGCCTACTGGGGACCAACAGCCCCGCCATCTTAAACACTCCAGGACCTTCTCATCCGCATCCGTAAACCACTCCATCCGTAACAAGACACTAAGGCAGTTTTGATGTAATTCCCTCTTCACAAAAGTACCTACCAAAAAAGCCATGAGTTCTACGACTTAAAGTCAAACCAGGACCTTACATCTTCTTTACCTCCGATATTTTGTTTGACCTTGATTGAACCTGTGTTAACTTCAACTGTTTTTCCTTGCAATAACAACCTCAAACAAACCTACCATGGGAATGGGCCCCAATAAGTGCCGTCCAGCCAACTTATACATGGAATCACCTAGAGTCCGTACACTTCGCCAACATCATCCCTTCAAGCGTCACTTGGTTACGTAGCGTGGACGATGTCCCTCGTATAAACTCCAAACGTTTTGAGTAGGGATCTTCAGGCAAGGCTCAACGCAGTTGAACCAGCGATTCAAGTTTACACTAAAGAGAGTCCAATGCAAGCTACCTTTGCCTCGATCGTCCTCTTCACAAAGTAGACAACAACCTAAGATTTCAAGTTTAACGGAAACCCCCCAATAAAATTGATCTCACACACTTCATTCCAGTCAAGATACCAAGACCAAAAGAGGCCATCATCCATCGGGTTTTCTAAGCGCATACGGAATTTGTAGGACCTATTTCTTGACGAGGAATGTACTTACATTCACCAACATTCATGCTGAGTTCACAATTTCACTTTTTTCATCAAAGACTGCAAGAAAAGAGCTCTCAAGATCATCAATTCTCCACGCATCAACACCGCTCCCAACAAAGTCATAATTCCTTCCCACAGCCAGGTTGCACTAAAACGTCTCAAAAGTACTTTCACAAAGCTAACACCAGAGTCTCCATCGCTCCTACCCTCAATAAGGATCTAGACCAGACAAAACCCAACACCACGAACCAGTCAATGCAGGAGTTTACACTATACCCGTGAGGCTGTGACAAGACTACGTAGTGAAACACAAAATACCTCACACCCCCGCGAGAACACATATACGCATGTAGGAACGACCACTAAACAACGCCAGTGAACAACACCAAATTCACCAATCATCTAATGAAATTCAGAGACGCCCAATTAGTGATAAAGAAACTATTTTTCCGCACACGCAAGTGCCTTGAATACAGCACTGATCCGGGGCTTGTATATTAAACAAAACACGGCAGCTTCACCATCTCCGAAAGTCTTAGCAAGATCCTCCTGAAAAACAGTAAACCCTGTCCATCACATAGTCTCCCTCCTGTTATACTACACAAAGCACAGAAGTGAACACTGAAACAACCTGCCTCATTCCAGTCTATAATTTGTCCAACCTATTATTATGTTACCGCAAGTATTCTTTTTAGACCATTTTACTCATGTACAATTAATTGCTCTACCATATTGTATTACTTTTGTCACTACCACTACTACTACTACTACTACTACTACTACCACTAGTGAACATCGAAATGGTACCTCACTATATTCACCTCACTCTGACCTTTATATACCCTCTGAGTCCAGGTATTGGTTAATGCTTGATAAAGCTCCTGGAGAGCGAAACGTTGCCACAATAAATGTCACATTAGTTGCACTTGTGTCCTTTTACTTTACAGGTAACAGACTGTTTTGCGAAAACTTGTCCAAGAATCATATGATATATATTAATCAGAGTTGCCACTGAAAACAACGGGCTGCCTTCAAGAGTTGCTTAAACTATCACTACTTTTTCTCAATGCTCTTTATGAAGTTCCAGACAAACTGCCACTTTCATTCAATCCCAAATGAAAGCTAAGATTTTATTATATATGGACATCTTGCTGTCCCTTGCACTTCCTCCAATCACAGCAAGTATGCTCACGAGCTTTCTGTTTACATTAAAAAATCTCGAAGAAAAACCTTCTTGAAAGGGAACTTTGTCGTGAAACAATCAAGGAACCGATTTTCAGTGACTGCAATAGACCAAAGCCACGAGTGACTGAAAAAACTGAGGAGTTCTGGTGGAGTGATTCGACTAACGCAAGATTCAGCATCTCTGTTAATAATCCATTGGGACGTTTGGGTAAGACAGTTTGCTCAAGAACTTCGGGGGAGATTACACAGACCAGAAATCAAATTTTTTTCATGATGACGATAGAAAAACACAAGAGTTTAACTTCCTGACTGATATCCAAAATCATTTTGAAGTCTTTCGTATCCGGGGAAATCCTTTTCCAATGGGAAAAATTTATACTAACAAATATTCGGTCAAGAAATTTGAAAAGTGACGACAAGAGCGGTACGGCAGCTTTGGGAAAGACGTCAGCATTGAAAGTGAAAAATATAACTTGAAGACCCTATTCCAAAGAACTCTTTCCTCTATTTTAAATAAAATAGCAGTAAAATTATAACTAAACGAAAACTCAGTTCTTCAAAGGTTCCAGTTCAGTCTTCACACAAATGAACATCGCAATAAATATACGTGGAGGTGAATATGACTTTTCCTATGAAGTTTTAGCTTTTCCTTCATCCATGCCACAGTGAAGTGATGCATCACTCAAAGGAATCTGATATCACTGAGTGTGTTGAGAAAGAAGTTAATAACTCACTCGGAATATTTTTTTCAGAGAACCAGTTCAGTCATATGATTGCACTGTTGTAGATGCTGGAGCACTCATCCACTTGTTAGTTTCCGACATGGAGTGTAACATTAAAAAAAAAAATACAGAGACGTGTGTTTTAAAGACAATCAAAGGGATCTTAGGAAGATCTCCTCTCTTCATTTTGTTTGAGTCACCTATAAACAAGTAAAAATATCTAGAATATGGTCTGAGATCCTCAGAGACAGCAAAAATGAGTAAAACTTTTTCTATACCTTGGAGAAGATCCCATCAAAACTCCTGTGCTCTCGAGGTGATCGAAACATCCTCCAGTGCTGATGGAAAGACGTCAAGCACTGGAGACCAGAAAGCACTTGGATGGAGATCTTACCAAGAGGAAGCAGACACACGACTAGTGCGCACATTTTTCATGCTCTGGGACAGATCATTCAAAAATATTTTAGAGAGGACCTCCAAACAACGATTACAGTGTTTGTTTCTTATCTTTCATTGCCTTTCGTTCAACCCAAATCTGTTACCATCCGTTGATGCTTCTGTAGGTGCAAGTCATTGGGAGGCATCAACGCATTGTTGACCATCAGTGGAACATTACTGTGCCATTCCTAGTTTAACCTGCAGTTACTGGCTGTGATTCAACTTCTGCCTGAAAGGCGTTCAAAACAACCATTGTCTCCAAAGCCTTGCAGAAGTTCTTGATGATGTTAAAGAGGACTGAGTTCCATTCCTGTTAATTGACGACTGAAGTCACCTTCTTCAATCCCTTGAGTATTTCGTTATTTGTGTGTTATGGAGAACACCCTCTGGAAGTAGCTAAATCTGTCAGCGTCTCCGAATGTTATTAACAGCACTAGTTTCTAGAATACTAAACCTCTGCTTGCATAGTTGAAAGAGAGTTTAAGGGAAGCTTGTTCACAGTGGATTTTGCGATATCAAGTTTCAGGAGATGATGAAGAGTGAATGACCGAAAACCATAAAGTCAGCCGAGCAGTTGCAGCAAGAAGGGGCTATACCTGCACAGTCTCTGCAAGTGTCTGTGCTCCAACACACTAGCTTCCATTACTGAAACCATTATGACTCCATCTGCCTAACAGTTATGATTGCATTAATCGCTACTGAAACTTACGATTGCTTTTTCTTTTTCTTTTGAGATTGAAGATAACAATGAGTTCTTGACTAGTAAAAATAATTGCACAGATATAAATTATTCATGTTAGTATCTTACTTGGTGCTAGTATGACAATGAAGATGTCATTTCATAGGCCTAGAAGGTTTCAGGAGGGGTTCTCTGCGAGATTAAGGGATTTTTTTTGGGGGGGAGGGGGAGGGGCTCCTTTTGGGATTCGATTATTCCATAACTCAATCTGGAAAACACAATGGAACAAACTTTGACACTCCATCTGAATCACTACATAACAAGTGAAGCCTGAACACTAATACGCATCACTCAGTGAACAAGTAATATTTAAGCCAACTTTACAAAATTGTATACTGGGCGAACATCGGTAGATTATATGAGCTAAATTTTAATCCAGGAATATAAATGAACGTTTGTGATTTCGGGCCCCAGCACGGAGGTCGTTAATAATGGGTAAATGTGTGTTGTGGGTTTTTATGTAATAATGTCTCAGACTTAGCATGTGACAGATATATCTGATAGGAGATGTTCACAAAAAATATTTTGATAGTAAATATAAAAGAGCATGCCAGAATCAACAGATCATGTTTTTGAATATTTATAGATGATGCAACAATGCTCCCAGCGTAACAAGATACGAGATCATATAAGGCAGAACAACTATTTCTGCATTTCTGTAATGTTTTAACAGAGCACCAGCTATAAAAATATCAATGGTATAAATAACTGTTATAGAATCTGACACACTGAGTTCCTTTGTATACTTGCTTTCAATATGATGAATCAGATCACCTATCTAATTTCAAGCATCTTTTTTTTGTGGAGTGGTCAGAATCGAACATATTTAAAAAATATCAACCCAAGCCTCTTGGGAATAGGAAAAAGACTAATTAATGATATTTCACCATGTTGCAAGTGCCTTCGTTCTGAAGTTTGGCACGGAGTATGCATGTTGAAATAGGTAGTGAAAAGCAAATTCTAAGAGGTAAGAGGTGCATCAGGCGCTCGTGTCCTGTCCCTGAAGCCAAATATGTTTAGTTCACAAATCTGTATGATATTATTATCATGGACATCAATTTTCACTGTTCCTGGAGGATAAACACAAGCTCAAAATAATTTATAAAAGTTATAATTTATTTTTTTTTGTATGTTTAAAAATTTGATCGTTAAAGGCGTTTCAAGGGTGATGGACTGACCACATCGACTCAAGGCTGAGGGGGACTGAATTACCTCATTCTCCTCCTGTTCTTCAAGTTCCTTTGATTGCACTGATGAAGCCACTGTGTGGCGAAAACGTTTCCAAATAAAGATAACCTTAGAGTTGACACATGTGTCTAATTTATCAAACTTGCGGTTTCTCTGAACCATTGATCTACAACTTGGATTTTGTTATGGTGTTTGGTTGGTATGGGGTGGTAGGGGTTGAGGATGTGTGGTGGGGTCTGCGTGTAGTGTTTGCTGTTCCCTTTAAGGATGTGCTCCCCTGTTGCACGATTGCCTACCCTGTCCCTCCCCTCGTGCTCTGGGCGCATTCTTTCTCTACATCTGTTGTTCCTTTTATTTGTGTTTCTGTTGACGGTCGACGTACACTCTTGAATTTTTGGGAACTCTTTAACAGTAGCTTACGATAAGGATTATGTTTGTGTCATTTCTGACTTGAATGTAAATTTGATTGGGCAGCTCCTTTCCCTCGAGAAACCACGCAAGTCCTCGATCTCTTTAATCTCCCCCTGTCTTCTCTATTATATGATCTTCCCTTCTGTCCGGAAGCTCATTTATAATGATTGTCCTCTCTCATTCACTCATCCCATGCTTGTTCCTCTCCCGTGTCTTAGGATCCTTGGTGCCACCTTTATCATCTCCCAGATCATTAAAATGGCCCATGGTTTATTGTTTCTCTGACAGATATCTGTCCTCTTTCCTCTCCTTATATCCCCCTCACTGTCTACATTTATTTTCGCTTCAGTACTTCAAGTTTCTCTTACAGTCTCTGCATCCTTTGCCTCAGAAGCAAGAGCCCGCAATTCCCACTTTTTGCTCTCTGTGGTAATCTTCTCGGCTGGGTGGCAAAAACTCACTTAAACTTTTATACCATCCGTTCTTTTTGATTTTGAGCATTACTGCTAGTGCTTCTTTGCACTAAGCCCAGCCATCCCAGGTACCCGTGCTTCTCCGCTGCCAAGTGCGCGATGCGTGCGTGCGTGTGTGTGTGTGTGTGTGTGTCCTGTGGTGTGTATGTGTGTGTGTGTGTGTGTGTGTATTTGTGTATGTATTTGTGTGTGGGGGGCTGTGGGAGGAGAGAGAGGGAGAGAGGGGAGTGAGGAGGGAGAGTGAGAGTGACGAGTGAGGAGAGATGGAGTGAGAGTGGAGAGAGAGGAGAAGGAGAGAAGAGAGGAGATGAGAGAGGCAGAGAGAGAGAGAGAGAGAGAGAGAGAGGAGAGAGAGAGAGAGAGAGGAGAGCGGGAGAGAGAGGGAGAAGAAGAGAGGAGAGAGAGAGAGAGTGAAGAGAGGCGAGAGGAGAGAGATGAGAGATGAGAGAGAGAGAGAGTGAGAATGAGAGAGAGAGACGAGAGAGAGAGAGAAAGAGAGAGAGACGAGAGGGGAAGAGTGTGTGGGGGGGGTCTGTGTGTTCGTTGGAATTACCTAGAGCATACCTGGGAGGAGAGTTCTGGGGGTCAACGCCCCCGCGGCCCGGTCTGTGACCAGGCCCTCATTGTGTAAGGTCTGTTAGTGGGTTGGCGTGTGTGTGTGTGTGTGTAGGCGGGGGCGGG
This sequence comes from Cherax quadricarinatus, assembly GCF_026875155.1. Classification (NCBI taxonomy): domain Eukaryota; kingdom Metazoa; phylum Arthropoda; class Malacostraca; order Decapoda; family Parastacidae; genus Cherax; species Cherax quadricarinatus. The sequence continues at coordinate 73,194,497 of NC_069411.1, read as the reverse complement.
GGGAGTGTTAGGATAGGTTAGTGTATGTTAGAGTGTGTGTGCGCTGTTCGCTTATTATAGGTGGTGTTGTGCTTTCCTGACCTGCCATCGACCAACAACAGCTGGTACCTTCTATGCTTATCCTTATTCCTAGAGGCTCTAGTCTAATAGGACCTGGCTTCTATTTTAAATTTAACAATTACAGTTCGTTATTGAGTACTTATTAGCCTTATTTCCTTTTTCAAACTAAGAGACTGGACTGTTTAACTAAACGCTGGCGGTTGCCTGGATCTCGCATCTGGTCTCCCCAGAACCACGCATCATAGATGGGACTACTGGAAAGTAACCTGACCAGATTATCCAACTGTTGTGATGTTCTGGCGTAGTACTTTACCTCGTTTCTTCACTAACATAAGAATGGAGGAGCATGCAGAAGGCCTACTGCGCCCATACATGAGGGCCTTATTAAAATGACCTCTGCCCAAAGCTACCCAGATTTCTCCGTACCCAATGGCACAAATCAAACCAGCCCTCCCTAATCATTATTTGTCCGTTCTTCTTAAAGCTACCCCAAGGTCCTAGGCTCTATCACCATAAGAACATAAGAAAAGTAGGAACACTGCAGCAGGCCTGTGGCCATACTTGACAGGGGTCATTCACAACCTTCCCACTAAATAAAAACATTTGCCCAACCCAATTTTCAGTGCCAACGAAGATATAGCTTGTTTACTCTATCACACTCATTTGCAAGTCTACTCAAATCCAACCCCTCTCACTCATTGCATTTAGCCATACGAAACTTTATATAATTTATTCCTAATTTTACTGTGTTCTTGTTCACTGCTCACACGTTGATTTCAGTGGCAAAACCACCGGCCAAACACACACACACACACACACACACACACACACACACACACACACACACACCAACACACTGTGCCTCCTCTGCACCAACCTCCATATCACAAACCTCACCCCAACCGCTGTCTCCTTATGGGCATTCTGATCCCACCCCCATCAACACAAACCCCACCTACAACACAGCCCCATATAGGCCCCCACAAGGCTCTGCGCTCCCCCAACCCAATATCTTGCATGACCACAATGTTAGAAAAGATAACTAAAGGATTGTACACAAAAGCGGATGGAATAACGAATAAACATCGAGGTGTGGAATGAATGAATCAGTGAAAATATCCCCAGACATCCACTAGCATGTCACTGAAACAAATACTCGCTGAGTCAATAACAGAACACAATCTTCCCAACGGATTCAGATCCTGAGGAAAAGATAGAAGGATAGAGTGGGAGGAGGGGTGGCACTGCTCATAAAACACCAAATGGGGATTTGGGAAATGGAAGGCATGGACATGATGGGAGAAGAAAGAGGACTACATTGTTGGTAAATTCAGTCCGGGAGAACATAAAGTAGTCATTGGAGTGTTGTATTAACCCTCCACAGAACTGCAGGAGGCAAGAGGAGGAGTTCGAAAGAAAACAACAGGGTGATGGTGGACACATGGATGAGGTGGCAAGAAAGGAGATAACTCGAGCAGATGCAAAAGTTATGGTTATGGGCGATTTCAACACAGGGGAGATCGACTGGGAAAAAAACCTTGATGCCACATGGGGTCCCGAAAAACATGGAGAGCCAGGATGTATGTGGTACTTGGTAAAACTCTTGCATAACATGTCAGGGACACAACCAGAGGAGAGAGGGGAGGATGAGCAAGCAAGACTGGATCTTGTGTTCACCCTGAGCTGCTTCAGAAATTGAGGACATCACTTAGAGAGGCCCCTGGAGCTAGCGATCATGTGGGTTCTGAGTTTTGATTTATAGTAGAGTTACATGTGGAGAGCACGGTAACAGGGAACTGAAGGGGAAGCCAAAATATAAAAAGAGGGGAATACACAGGTATGAGAAACTTCTGCAGGAGGTTCAGTGGGGACAGAGAAATGGTTAGGAAAATCAGTAAACGAGATGATGGAATATGTGGCAACACAAAGAATGCAAGGAGGCAGGAAGGAAAGTTTTGTTCCAAGGGAAACAGAAATAATTGGAAGACAAAACGAGAGAGTCCTTGGTTTACCCGAAGGTGTAGGGAGGCAAACAAAACTTAGTGATAACAAAGAATGGAAAAGGTACAGGAGGCTAGGACCCAGGAAGGAAAACAAGGAGAGTAGTAGAAGAGCCAGAGTAAACGGAGTATGCGCAGAAAAGGAGGAGGCCCAGCGACAGTATGGAAAACGACATAGCATCGAATGTCAAATTGACCCGTAATGACTGTATAGCCACATTAGGAGGAAGACAACAGTCAAGGACCAGGTGATAAGGCTGAGGAAAGAAGGTGGAGAACTCACAAGAAACGATCAAGAGGTATGTGAGGAGCTCAACACGAGATTTAAGGAAGTATTTACAGTAGAGACAGGAAGGACTCTGGGGGGACAGACCAGATGGGAACACCAGCAAGGAATACACCAACAAGTGTTGGACGACATACATACAGATGAGGAGGAGGTGAAGAAACTGCTAAGGGACATCGATACCTCAAAGGCAATGGGACCGGACAACATCTCTCCGTGGGTCCTTAGAGAGGGAGCAGATATGTTGTGCGTGCCACTTACCACAATCTTCAACACATCCCTGGAAACTGGGCAACTACCTGAGGTATGGAAGACGGCAAATGTAGTTCCCATTTTCAAAAAAGGAGACAGAAAAGAGGCACTAAACTATAGACCTGTGTCATTGACGTGTACAGTATGCAAAATTATGGAGAAGATTATCAGGAGGAGAGTGGTGGAGCACCGGGAACGGAACAGGAGTATAAATGCCAACCAGCACGGATTCACGGAAGGCAAATCCTGTGTCACAAACCTTCTGGAGTTTTATGATAAAATAACAGAAGTAAGACAAGAGAGAGAGGGGTGGGTTGATTGCATCTTCTTGGACTGCAAGAAGGCCTTTGACACAGTTCCTCACAAGAGATTAGTGCAGAAGCTAGAGCATCAGGCGCATATAACAGGAAGGGCACTGCAATGGATCAGAGAATACCTGACAGGGAGGCAACAACGAGTCATGGTACGTAATGATGTATCACAGTGGGCACCTGTGACGAGCGGGGTCCCACAGGGGTCGGTCCTAGGACCAGTGCTATTTTTGGTATATGTGAACGACATGACGGAAGGGTTAGACTCAGAAGTGTCCCTGTTTGCAGATGATGTGAAGTTAATGAGGAGAATTAAATCTGATGAGGACCAGGCAGGACTTCAAAGAGACCTGGACAGACTGGACACCTGGTCCAGCAAATGGGTTCTCGAATTTAATCCTGCCAAATGCAAAGTCATGAAGATAGGGGAAGGGCACAGAAGACCACAGACAGAGTATAGGCTAGGTGGCCAAAGACTGCAAACCTCACTCAAGGAGAAAGATCTTGGGGTGAGTAATAACACCGAGCATGTCTCCGGAAGCACACATCAATCAGATAACTGCTGCAGCATATGGGCCCCCTGGCAAACCTGAGAACAGCATTCCGATACCTTAGTAAGGAATCATTCAAGACACTGTACACCGTGTATGTCAGGCCCATACTGGAGTATGCAGCACCTGTTTGGAACCCGCACTTGATAAAGCACGTCAAGAAACTAGAGAAAGTACAAAGGTTTGCGACAAGGTTAGTTCCAGAGCTAAGGGGAATGTCCTATGAAGAAAGATTAAGGGAAATCGGCCTGACGACACTGGAGGACAGGAGGGTCAGGGGAGACATGATAACGACATATAAAATACTGCGTGGAATAGACAAGGTGGACAAAGACAGGATGTTCCAGGGAGGGGACACAGAAACAAGAGGCCACAATTGGAAGTTGAAGACACAAATAGAGTCAGAGAGATAGTAGGAAGTATTTCTTCAGTCATAGAGTTGTAAGGCAGTGGAATAGCCTAGAAAATGACGTAGTGGAGGCAGTGTAGTATATACTACACAAGCACATTACAGAGAGTGAACACTGAAACAAGCTGCCTCTTTCCACTCTATATTTGTCCAACCTATTTTTATGTTACCCAAGTAATAGCTTTTATATCCTTTTACTCATGTACGAATTATTTGCTCTTCCATATTGTATTATTTTTGTTACTACTACTACTACTACTACTACCACTAGTGAACATCGAAATGGTACCTCACTAGTATTACACCTCACTCAGAGCCTTTATATACCTCTGTGTCCATGTATTGTTTGTAATGGCTTGATAAAGCTCCTGGAGAGCGAAACGTTGCCACAATAAATGTCACATTAGTTGCACTTGTGTCCTTTTACTTTACATATTGTCGGTAATTCTACCAACTTTATTACATGCACAGAGTTGCAAAATAACTCCTGGACTTCTGTTACCTACACCTCTTGAGACAAATCCAAGCAATCCGTTGGCCCCGTCGCGCGCACCAAGGCACCGCTGTCTTGGCTTTAGATTTCTGCTCACAACGACTCCCAAGTCCCCTTCACATTCTGTATGATCAAGCTCTACTTCACCTAGATTATAGCTTCGAGGGTTATTTTCATTACCAAGGGCAAGTACCTTACACTTATCCACATTGAACCCCATCTGCCACTTTTCAGACCAAGACATTAATTTGTCCAAATCGTCCTGGAGATCATTGATATCCTCCTCAGAGTGAATTATACGGCCTATCCCCGTATCATCAGCAAATTTACTCATGTCACCCGTAATCCCTTCATCAAGGTCATTAATGTAAACTATGAACAAGAGAGGGCCCAAAACTGATCCCTGCGGAACGCCACCAGTGACTAATCCCCACTCAGATCCCACTCCATTAATGGTAACTCTCTGCTTTCTATTGGTTAGCCATGCCTCAATCCACGCTAGACCTTTACCTCCCATACCATGAGCTGCCACTTTTCTTAAGAGTCTCCTGTGAGGCACTCTATCGAAAGCCCCACAAAAATCCAAATAAACAATATCACATTCCCTATCGCTGTCAACTGCCTCAAATGTTCTTCCGAAGAACGTCAGCAAGTTTGTCAGGCAGGAACGACCTCTCGTGAATCCATGCTGAGATTCATTTATCAAGTTATGTTCTTCAAGGTGACTTCTGACAATGTCAGCTATAATTGATTCCAATAACTTGCCCACTATAGAAGTCAGGCTAGTTAGGTAAGACACATATGCAACAGTTAGGTATCTTCATTTCGAAACGTTTCGCCTACACAGTAAGCTTCTTCAGTCGAGTACAGAAAAGTTGATAGAAGCAGAAGAGACTTGAAGACGATGTAATCAGTCCATCACCCTTAAAGTTTTGAGGTAGTCAGTCCCTCAGTCTGGAGAAGAGCATTGTTCCAAAGTTTGAAACCAAATGGAGTTGAAGTGACAGGATGGAACCTTATATAGCGCCAGGAGGTGGAGACGTAGGTTACTAGTGAAACGCAGATGTTGGGAGGTCAGGTCCCTCTCAAATCCAGCCGTTCTCACTAGTAGAGGTAGTCGAAGTTGATTTCAGGTCTGTACCAAGATACCCTTGTTTTGCAGTGTCTGACAGATTGAACATTAAAATGCTATAAAATACCGACAGATTGTTAGGTAAGACACATATGCAACAGCTAGGTATCTTCATTTCGAAACGTTTCGCCTACACAGTAAGCTTCTTCAGTCGAGTACAGAAAAGTTGATAGAAGCAATCTGTCAGACACTGCAACACAAGGGTATCTTGGTACAGACCTGAAATCAACTTCGACTACCTCTACTAGTGAGAACGGCTGGATTTGAGAGGGACCTGACCTCCCAACATCTGCGTTCTACTAGTAACCTACGTCTCACCTCCTGGCGCTATATAAGGTTCCATCCTGTCACTTCAACTCCATTTGGTTTCAAACTTTGGAACAATGCTCTTCTCCAGACTGAGGGACTGACCACCTCAAAACTTTAAGGGTGATGGACTGATTACATCGTCTTCAAGTCTCTTCTGCTTCTATCAACTTTTCTGTACTCGACTGAAGAAGCTTACTGTGTAGGCGAAACGTTTCGAAATGAAGATACCTAACTGTTGCATATGTGTCTTACCTAACAATCTGTCGGTATTTTATTCCATTTTAATGTTCAGAAGTCAGGCTTATTGAACGGTAATTTGAAGGAGTGGACCTATCCCCTGATTTGAATATAGGAACCACATCAGCCATCTTCCACAACTCTGGCACAACACTGGTAAGGATGGATGCATTGAATACACTCGTTAATGGCTGACTAAGCTCCATCTTGCATTCCTTAAGCACCCTGGAAAACAGCTCATCGGGTCCCGGGGACTCATCTTGCTTCAGTTTGTCCATCTGCTTAATAACCATGTCCCTCGTGACAGTAATATTAGTTAACTTAAATTCATCAGGAACTAAGTAATCGTTGATTACTGGAATCTCATTTACATCTTCCTGTGCAAAAACCGACAAAAAATAGTCATTAAATAAGGAGCACATTTCCAGTTCGTTATCCGTCAGCTGTCCATTCCCAATTTTCAGAGGTCCCACTTTTTCCTTCACCTTCGTCCTATACACCTGAAAGAATCCCCCCGGATTAGTCTTTGATTCACCAGCAACTCCAATTTCACAGTCACGTTTAGCCTTTCCAATCGCCTTTTTTACTTCTCTTTTAAGCTGAACATATTGGTCAGTAAGGTTAACCTCTCCTCTTCTGATGCGAATATAAATTCCCCTTTTCTCCCCTAATAGATGCTTTAGCCCCCTGTTAACCCATTTGGGATCGTTATTATTAGACCTAATTTCTCTCTGGGGAATGTATATACTCTGGGCACGGTGTACATTATTAAGAAAACAATCATAAAAGCAGATCCCTTCATAATCATAAGTATGATCATCGTTAATAAAATCATTAGCTAGATAACTCCAATCAAGATTAGACAGGTGTTCCCTAAGTCCACTATAATCGGCAGAACGAAAATCAGGGATTTTTACTGTATTATCATTATTCTTGCATTCCCAGTTAATGCTAAAAGTGATGGATTTGTGATCACTTGCGCCAAGCTCTTCAGTGATCTCCAGATTATTCACGAGTGCTTCCTTATTTGACAAGACCAGGCCTAGCAAATTATTACCCCCGGCAGGCTCAGTCACGCTCTGTTTCAGAAAACAGTCCTGAACTGTTTCCATAAAGTCACTGGACTCGAGATTACCTGTCAAAGAATTACAGTCAATTTGAATAAAGTTAAAGTCCCCCACCATGACTATGTTACCGTGTCCAGAAGCCCTAACAATTTCGTCCCAAAGAAGTCTCCCTCTATCGTGATCCAAGCCTGGAGGTCGGTATATTACACCCAGAATCAGCTTTTCCTGACCCTCCACGAACTCTACCCAAACAGACTCTGTTACTGCTCCATCTATTTTTATACCTGTTTTTATGCAACAATTAATATTTTCTCGAACATGCAATGCAACTCCTCCCCCCTTCCCACTAGATCTATCCACATTGAACAACTTAAATCCCCGAATATTACACTCAGCAGTCATATCCCGACTCTTTAAATCATACCACGTTTCAGTTAATGCAATGATATCAAAGTTCCCAGCACATGCTACCAAACGTAGTTCATTAATTTTATTTCTTGCACTTCGACTTTTAGCATAAAATACCATCATATGGTTTTTCTTCTGCACATTTTTCCTATTCATCTTTGTTTTTACACAATTTCTGAAATTATCATTACCCAGAGTTACTCCATGACAGTTACTATTAACATTCTTAATATCAGAGCATAAGTCAATATATCCATACTCATTATTTATCATTTCTAAACCCATACCTCTAACTAATCCTAGTTTAAAGTCCCAACATCCCCCTCAACTGAGTTAGCAAGAAAACCCACACCTGCCCTGGATAAGTGAATCCCATCCCTGGCATACATGTCATTTCGGCCATAGAAGTTGTCCCAGTTGTCAATGAATGGTACTGCATTATCCTTACAGTGTTTATCCAGCCAACAATTAACACCAATTGCTCTGGACAACCATTCATTGTCAACACCTCCTCTTGGCAAAATGCCACATATAACAGGGCGCCCCCCCCTCCTAATCATGTCCATAGCTGTCCTGAACTTTCCAACTAAATCCTCACTCCTACGCTTGCCCACATCATTGCCTCCAGCACCGAGGCAAACAACAGGATTGATCCCATTACCGTTCATGATGTTGTCAAGCCGGCTAACAACGTCCTCCATCCCAGCCCCAGGAAAGCACACCCTCCGTCTCCCACTCCCGTCCCTCAAGCAGAATGCCCCATCCATGCATCTAACCTGGCTATCCCCAACAACAACAATATTCTTACCTTCCTTGTTGTCATTCGTCGTGACGATCCCAGTAGTGAACTCACATTCGTCGGGTAGCACCGAGAATGAGTTGGAGGTTTCCACAGGGGTTTCCACAGCAGTCTCTTTCTTCTTCATCGTTTCTGGCTTTCCATTCGTCTTCTTGATCGTCAACTTCGTCGTCCCCTGCTGTCCAGCCACTGACCACGATCCCCTCTCGACCTGAGGACTCGAAACAGGAGGACTACCACGAATCCTCCCGTTCTCCTCGGTCAATGGCCGTATCTCCATTTTCGCTGCCCTCAATTCTTCCTTAAGTTGCTGGTAAAGTTGCTCGATGGAGGGCATCTTGGTTCTGTCCACGGGAGCACACAAGACACTTCTTCACAGAGTTAAGTACAGGTCACCACTGACCTGTAATCAGTCCATCACCCTTAAAGTTTTGAGGTGGTCAGTCCCTCAGTCTGGAGAAGAGCATTGTTCCATAGTCTGTAACAATATGGAGTTGAAGTGACAGGAGGTGAGACGTAGGTCACTAGTAGAACGGAGATGTTGGGAGGTCAGGTCCCTCTCAAATCCAGCTTTTCTCACTAGTAGAGGTTGAGAGGGACCTGACCTTCCAAAATCTCCGTTCTACTAGTGACCTACGTCTCACCTCCTGGCGCTATATAAGGCTCCATCCTGTCACTTCAACTCCATATTGTTTCAGACTATGGAACAATGCTCTTCTCCAGACTGAGGGACTGACCACCTCAAAACTTTAAGGGTGATGGACTGATTACATCGTCTTCAAGTCTCTTCTGCTTCTATCAACTTTTCTGTACTCGACTGAAGAAGCCTACTGTGTAGGCGAAACGTTTCGAAATAAAGATACCTAACTGTTGCATATGTGTCTTACCTAACACAAGGGATTATGTATACCCCTGCAGAGGATGGAAGCTTGTCCTGTCTACTACTGGTGATGTCCTTGATGGTCGTGGTTGTGGAGGTAGATACTTGGGATGATGTATTGGAAAAGATGTTGGAAACACGTTTGGCAATGGAGTTGGTGGGGAGGACTATGTATCTCTTCTCGGCAGTGTTTTCTCTGGGTGTGTTGAAGATGCTTAATGCCCGTCGTCTGCAGTCTCTGATGAAGTGACGAGGATAGTGGAGTTTAGAAAATACTTGTTCAATTATAGTGCATTCTTCCTCAAGGAACTCATTGCTGCAGATTCTGAGTGCGCGCAGGAAGAAGCCTGTAATTACACCACGTTGTCAGTAAAGGGGTCAGTAGGGCAAATTTCCGCGCGCGCTCACCGAAAAATCGAAAAAATATGGAAATTGAGTTATATATACTGAAAAATAGCTCAACTCTTTGGCAACACAATTGTACCAGAATGAATGTTCTACGACGTTTCTACAAGAAATTATAGTCATTTATATCAGGTATGGTGACGGCGATGTTGGTACCGAGTCTGCTCACGGCCCGTATATTTTTTGGAGTTGTTTCCTTGTTTTTTATCGCCTTTTCTTGCATTATTCTTTCTAATATAATAACTGACTATTTGGCATCATAAAACAGTAGGCGGGACTTATCCGCAGACTGAGCGACAGCTGGGAACCAGATGGGAACGCTCGGCAGTGTTCCAGCGCCTGAGGTGCCAGCCAGGAATCGCCCATTATTACGCTTATATCAGCTTATATATCAACTCTACGGCTTATTTGTCTATCAGAATTGATCTAATATGATATAATAAACACTCTAAATAACATATAAACATGTTATATACTCTAGACTGAATAAAATAGGCCATAATATGGCCCAGAGATTATCGGGAACATTTCGATATAAAAGTGTAACTGGCTACCCTGTCGTCTCTGAGTAAGAGAAAACGGTGTTTAGAGGCTAACTGCACTAGAACATCAGTTTACTAAGAAATACACCCAAACAAACGCGATTTTCGCGAAATTTTTTTTTTTTTTTTTGAGACGGGGGCCGGCCGGCGCTCCCGGCCGATATCTCGGAAGTAACTTATTCACCTAATGGCCAAACTTCTCGCTTTATTACTGAATTAAATGGAATATAATACTCACAAAAGTTGTAGAATAATGATTTCTCCGTTTTTCGGTGACCAATTTTTGGAAATTTTCCCAAAATATTCGGGAGTTATGTGGGAGTAAAGGGCAGATTTTTTTTGCAATATTCCAGGAACTAACAAACTTTATTTTTTTGTGAAATAAAGATAAGTTTATTTAGAGAAAAGGGCTCAACGAAAATTAGTATAAGCATTGTTCTCTCGGCACCAAGTGTCCAAACAACCTTACGTAGTCCCATATAAGAGAAAGTTTGGCCACAAGGGCATTTTCAGTAAATCAGTCATTTCTCAGTTGTTGTTTGAGGTATATTTTTGATAAATATTTTCAAGAAAGAGTGAAACGACTTTGTCTTGTGTACCAAAACTGGAGAAAATCGGACAGTAAACAACAGAGTTACAGATTTTGCCCTACTGCTTAATGCCCGTCGTCTGCAGTCTCTGATGAAGTGACGAGGATAGTGGAGTTTAGAAAATACTTGTTCAATTATAGTGCATTCTTCCTCAAGGAACTCATTGCTGCAGATTCTGAGTGCGCGCAGGAAGAAGCCTGTAATTACACCACGTTGTCAATAAAGGATCACATTAAACTGCATGTGTGTTTATGTTTCCATTGTGTCGGTATTTTCTACCATTTATTTTCACCTAGTAGCAATCAGCGAAGAGGAGAGGCCAGGAGCTATGACTCGACCCCTGCAACCACAAATAGGTGAGTACACACGCACACGCACACACACACACACACACACACACACACACACACACACACACACACACACACACACACACCACCGTACGTGGATGTTTGTTGTTTGCGCGCGCGCATGTGCGTGCGTGTCAACTTCAATATGAGGAAGGACTCCTGTTTGTCTCTGCAAATATTTGAAACATTTCTAAGCAGTTCATATTTATTTTACACACGGTGTTTGTCAATGTGCTTGATTTTCAGAGTAACAATTTCTGTGCAGGAAAAACATTCTGTCTTCAGTAATAATGGTAGAATTACCAACAAAACGTTAAAAGACACGGATGCAATTAAACCACACCTCAGGAGAGAATTGAACTCGTGGCGATTGAGTCGTTGTTTGCAATCGTGTTATTACGATTTCGTAAGTCAGATGCAACTAATGTGACATTTTATTATTGCAAATTTTCGTGCCTGGAGAGCGAAACGTCACATTAGTTGCATCTGTGTCCATTTACTTAATATTCTGTGTTCAGATGGAAAGTCAGCAAGCAATAGTTAACAAAGGAGACACATCTGCCTCTGTAACAAACGAAAAGATATTTTATATGTCCAGTGATTTAAACAAACACATTTCATATATTTCGCAAAGCACATAACGTCATGCACGAATAAGATTTATCTTGAAGAATTGAGACACTTATGCAACACATGGGAATCTTTACTGAAAAAACGTTTCGCCACACAGTGGCTTCATCAGTCCAATACAAAGTAGAAGTGGGTAAGGAGAGTAGAAGTTTGAGGTAATCAGTCCCTCAACCTGGAATCGATGTGTTCAGTCCATCACTCTTGTAGGAAGTGCAGCATAGGGCCAGAGAGGTGGCTTATATACTGCGGTATTGGACTGATGAAGCCACTGTGTGGCGAAACGTTTCTTCAATAAAGATTCCCATATGTTGCATAAGTGTCTCAATTCTTCAACTTGTCGGTTTTCAAAACCATTCATCACAAGATTTATCTTATTTGTAAGAGGAGAAAAAAAGTGGGACTCCAGTGGCTGATAAGTATGCATGGAGTAGGTGGACGCAGGCGTCCCCTGACGACCTCACAGCACCTAGTGATGCTGCCTCTATCATCAACCAACACACTATTCTATGCTACTGAATCAAAATGAAGTTTCTCTCCTACTAACGGCTCTTATATAGTTTTTTTTAAAGGTAAAGAGCTTTTTTAATTGTCGCGCTCAGAGGACCAGGAGCTGCTACCTTAATCATCAACCTCATCAACCAACGCACTCTTCTGCGCAGCTTAATCAAAATGATGTTTCTTTCCAACTAATGACTTGAATACAGTTTTTTCGTCGAGGTGAAGAGTTTTTTTAATTGACACTCTCAAAGGACCAAGAGCTGCTGCCTCTCTCATCAACCAACACACTCTTCGTGTGCAGCTGAACTAAAATGGAGTTTCTTTAACATTAACTGAAGATAGATAGCCTCCGCTTCGTCAGATCAGTTCTGAACAGTTGATTATAACGAAGCACTCACCCCCTCGGGTTTACTTCTTCCTTAAAATCAAAATATAATCATAATTTTGTATATTAATAATTTTTATTCGAAGTATTATTATTATTAGTAGTAATAGTACTAGTAGTAGTAAAAGTAGTACTTGTAGTAATACTAGCACTAGTACTAGTAGTACTAGTACAAGTACTAGTACTAGTACTAGTACTAGTACTAGTAGTACTAGTAGCACTAGCTGTAGTAGTAAATTTTTAAGTTATGCAAGAAGAGAAATTACTAAATATTGCTTCATAATTATCAAACATTTTTCAATATACACACGAGTGTATACATATGAATATCTATACACAAGTGAAGACACATTCACATGTACACGCTTGTGCAAACGTGCACACATGAATCCACTTGTACACGTGCATACATGGATCAACATGAATAGCATTTCAATAACATATCTCATCCCTCCCTCAGAGTATTAGTAGCACAGATTCTTTGTAAAACTGTAAATGAGTCTTTGTAACATTAGGTGCGTCGATAAATGGTTGGAAAACACTAAGAATTACGTGGCCAAAGATCAAAATTATCATTGGAGAGTCAGATTAAGAACAAACCCCAATATTAGTAGGTAGAGCAGATTCGAAGTATTCTATATAAAGATTAACGAAAATATGCGAGTAAATTACTAAAGTCAATTGTAGCTGATATTAACAGAGGTCATCATGATAAGCAAAATTTGATGTACAGTGCTCGGTGTGGATCCACCAGGGCAGTTCCTGCCTAACTAATTTACTTTCTTCAGTAAAGCACTTGAAGCGTCTTTGAAACACCGAGTCTTTTTAGCACGAATCTTCGACATCGAAAACCCTGAAATATTTTGCTGCTGGAAATACTCGACGAAGAAGATACAAGTCTAAATATAATATGTATATATATTTATATATATATTATATATATATATATATATATATATATATATATATATATATATATATATATATATATATATATATATATAACTCTGTAGACGAGGGAAGGCGGGGTAGGGGTCGGCCTAGGAAAGGTTGGAGGGAGGGGGTAAAGGAGGTTTTGTGTGCGAGGGGCTTGGACTTCCAGTAAGCATGCGTGAGCGTGTTTGATAGGAGTGACTGGACATAAATGGTTTTTAATACTTGACGTGCTGTTGGAGTGTGAGCAAAGTAACATTTATGAAAAGATTCAAGGAAACCGGCAGGCCGGACTTGAGTCCTGGAGATGGGAAGTAGTGTCTGCACTCTGCACTCTGCACTCTGCACTCTGCACATCTGTATTCAAGCATGCCTCTGGCAAGACAGTGACGGAGTGATTGATGAATGTTTTTCTTTCTCGGGCCACCCTGCCTTGGTGGGAATCAGCCGATGTGTTAATAGAAATATACATATATATCGTGCCAAATAGGTAAAACTTGCGAATTTGGCTTAAATAGCTACGCTCTTCTTGCCGAATAAGGCATTAATTTCGCAAAAATAATTCTGAACTTAACGAAAAAAATATATTTCATTGTGTTTATCAAATTACTGTAAACTTACATAAAATATATTAACAGAGGAAATGGGACGCGAATCCCTGATAAACAACCTATCGTCACGCACCTTAACTGACTACGAGAAACAAGCACGGAGTCTGGGACTCAAATTTACCACCAACATACGCAAACCTAACTATCAACTCAACCTAATTACCAGGAACCATAGACAAAGTGACAGCAACTTACAGAAGGGTTATTTACAGGGCATTCTCACTGCAGCTTTATGTGAACCTTCTTCTAATCTTCCTAGACGCTAACGACCCCAACATTATCGTCACCACCGCCGACAAAGGAGGTGGAGTCGTCATACTCAACACCAGCGACAACAACACTAAAATGATGGGCCCCTTTTGGGGTAAATATTTCAAATTTACAAACCCCCATAAAGCACTAAACAGTGGGAGACGCTAAAAAAGATTTTCTGTAAAAAAACCAGAAAAAATACTCAAACGCATGGGAAAAGGGGAAAAAACCCTTTTTGTCCCTTTTTGCCCGGGCAACCCTAAACCAGCAACATATATGGTTTCCCAAAAGCCCCCATAAACACAATATTCCTCTCAGAAAAATCACGTCGGGTATAGGCAGTGCTCCACCCCAAACTGGGCCGGAGTTTTTTCCCAAAACCCACCCCTTTCCCTGCCTTTCTGGGGCCCATCAGCCCCACTTATCTTAACACTCGGCGACCTTTAAAAAGCATCCGAAAACCTCCATCTGTAACAAAAAAACAAAAGCATTTTGGGGAACGTGACTTCCCTTTTCAAAAAAAGTATCTACCACTAAAGAAAATCGAGGTTCTACGCCCGAAAAGTCAATCAGGCCCTTTAAATTCTTCCTCTACCTCCCGGAGATTTTGTTGATTTGTTTGGGAACTTGTTTTAAATTTTTAAAAACTGTTTTTCTTTCAATAACAGGGCTCTAAAAACCCAGACCCTACGGCTTTGGGGAAAGGGGGTTTCCCCCATAAAGTTGCCGTTGCCAACTTATACATGGAACACCTGGGAGTACAAAACATTCCCCAACATCATCCCTTCAAGCGTCACTTGCTTAGGGTTTCGGGAGGGGAAGTCCTGTAATAATCCCAACGTTTTGATTTTTAAAAGGGAAATTCTTCGGGAAAGGGCCTCAAGGGCTTTTGAACCGGTGACCCAGTTTACACTAGAAGAGAGCCCCAATGACAAGCTCCCTTTTCCCTAGACGCCCTTTCATTCACAAAGTAAATAATCTAAGATTTCAAGTAAGGGGAAACCTAAAAATAAAAAAGGGACTCACAAACTTCTATTCCAGTCAAGTTTACCAAAAAACCAAAAGGGGGTTTCATCATCGGGTTTTTCCAAAGGGATTCCGAATTTGTAGTCCTGAGTTTCTTGAGAGAAATTTTACATACATTCACCAAACTTTCCCAAGGGATTTTACTTTTTCCCTTTCCCTTTGTCATCAAAGTCAAAAAAAAAGAGCTTTTTCCGATCTTTAAAATTCTCCCGCACCAAAAAACACCCCCCAACAAATTTTATAATTTTTCCCAAACACCCAGTTTTGCCCCCTGAACATTTCAAAAAGTATTTCCCCAAAAGCAAACACCAGGGGTCGCCATCGTTTCCCAGCACTTAAATTTAAAGGATCTGCCCAGGAAAAAATTTCCCAAAGCACCACGAACCAGCAATGTGGGGGTTTACACTAAAACCCTGTGGAGGCTTTTAAACAAGATTGTGTGGGGAAAACCAGCGGGAAAACCTCGACACCCCCCCTCAATGAACACTTTTAAACCAGGTAAAAAACGATAATTGAAAAACCCCTGTGTACAACCCAAAAAATTCCCCAATCATCTCATGAAATTCGGGGACGCCCAATTAGTGATCAAAAAAAACTAATTTCCGCAGACGCAAGTCCCTCGAATCAGATTTAATCGCTTTTTTCGAAAAAATTTAAACAAAAAAAAAGGCGGGCTTCACCATCTTGAATTTCTTAGCAAAAATTTCCCCCTTTGAAAACGTAAACCCTCCCAATCACTTTGGGTTCTCCTGTTAATAAAAACACAAAGCACATTACAGAGAAGGGAAAAAACTGAAACGGCCTTCTCTTTTCCCAGTCTATATTTGTTAATTTTATTTTCTTGTTACCCAAGTAATAGTTTGATATTTTTTACTCATGTACCTTATTGTTTACTACTACTACTACCACTAGTATTTCACCTCACTCTGAGTTTATATATACCCTCTGTTTTCCATGTATTGTTTGTAACGGCTTTTTACAAAGTCCTGGAGAGGGGAAACGTTGCCCAATTTAAAAAGTTACTTTTGTTGCATTGTGTCCTTTTATTTACATTTAAAAAATATTTAGTTGGATTTTGGCTTTAAATTTAAAATTTCGTTGTTATAATAAAGGGTTTGGTTGTTTTCTAAGGTTCTTTTGGTTTTAAAAAAAAATTAGTTACATAAAAATTTAAAAAGTAAAAAGAAAATTTTAGAAAGGACTTAATTTTTTAAACGAGTTCTTGCTAATTTTACCAGTTTTATTATTCGGGACGACAAAATATATACTTTTTTCTTTTTTTTAAATTATGGCATATCATTTTGTACACATATATCCTTACCATGCCCCAGCATTTTTCCGAAACCCCCTTGATCTTTTAAAAGGGCGAAAAAACAAAATCGTGATATTTTTCCCAAAATTCTACTACATTTAAATTAAGGAACGTGAGGCTTCTTTGTGAGTGGATTATTTCTCGGTTTGTTGTCGTTCCAGGGGGAGAAAAAAGGGTTTTTAACCCTTGTGCCTTCCCGACAAAAAAAAAAAAAAAAGGGCCCTTTGGGGGTAAAAAACCGCTTCGGTAAACTGAGGGGAAGGAGTATAGACATTAAAATTTTTATTGTTATTTTTTTTTTATTATTTTTATTATTATTATTATTATTATTTTTATTTTTTAATTTTTATTATTTTTATTTTTATTATTTAAAAAAAAAGTACTAAACTAGGTGTTTAAAAATTTTGAAATCCATTTGTCTATACTTATTGTTAGTGTGTTAGATACAAGGTTGTTTAAATCTAGGCAGAATAGTGTATACTTCAGTCCTTATTATAGTGTTTAAAAAAAATTTACAAGGGGGACCGTTTATTATTTATGGCCCCAGAATTTTATTTTAAAAATTTTTAAAATCTTAAAAACGTTTAGTTTATTTTTTTCTTATTTTTTTTTTTATTTACCCAAAAATTTTTATTTAAACCCACATAAAACATTTGATTTTTTAAACTCTATAAGAAACAGTAGGTTAATGAAATCTAAAAAAAAAAAAAAAAAAGTCAAAGGGGATGGGACAAAGCCTTAAAAAAAAATAAAAATATTTTTAGTTAAAGGGCGCCCAAAAACTTAAAGTTGTTTTAAGCGCCGAAGAGGCTTTTTTGGTTATTGCACTGAAAACAATTTTTCAAAAAAGGCAATTTAAAATTTACATAGCTCAAAGTGAGGCCCATCGATATTTTTTAAAAAGTTATGGCTTTTCAAAAAAAGGCATTCTTCAGTTACTTCTCTGAAAACCAAAGGGGCTCCAAGATTTTTAAAAATGTCCCTTTAAAAATATTAAAAAAGTCTTAAATTTTTTAAAGGGCCAAACCCTATTTCATTTTGAAAGTATAAGGGGTAAAAAACTTTAAATGTACCCCAAGTATCACTTGTTCTGAAACAAAAAGGTTTTTGCTAAAAAATCTGTTTGGGGGGTGTTTCTCTAAAATATCAAATACTTTTTATAGTTTATGACAGTAGATTTGTTATTCGGGGGTTTAAGTTTCTTATCATCTTCCTCTCATGGACTGATGGCTTTTTATCAAAAAAAAACGTTACCATTTTTTTTTTTTTTTTTTTGAGTTGAAGATGTTGGAAAGGTGAAACCCTATTTTAAAGAAAGAGGTTTAAAAAAAATTAAGAAAAAAGGGGTTATAACTATGTATTTTATAAAAAATTTTCCCCTAAATTCGAGAGGGTTTAAATTTAAATATTTTTTTTTGGGCAATCCCCAGGCATTTAAACCTAGTGTTTAAAAAAAAAGGGGGGGAAAAAAATCAGGTAGGTTGG
This sequence comes from Cherax quadricarinatus, assembly GCF_026875155.1. NCBI lineage: Eukaryota > Metazoa > Arthropoda > Malacostraca > Decapoda > Parastacidae > Cherax > Cherax quadricarinatus. The sequence goes on along the minus strand of NC_069411.1, from coordinate 73,176,284 downwards.
AAAAAAACGATACGAAAAGCCTGAAGACAGGTACGGTGAAAAAAGGGGAGAATAAAATGAGAAGACTGGTCACATGAGGAGAAAGCTTTAAAAGGGCGGTCAAGAAAGAGCTATTCTGTCAACTGAGAACTTGTCAATTTTACGTAAAAGGGTTTCAGGGTGGGAAGCACTTCAAATAGTATATAAAAAATAAATGCCCCAACATCGTCAAGGGGAACATGTGGAAACCCGGGTCTCCATCGTGTGCGTATCTTTCACTGCCGCCTTACCCCTGACCAAAATTTTATAAGTAGAGGAGATATGTCGGTATTATATCACCCCAAAAAATCTTTTTCCTTGCCCCCTTCCCCCTAGCCTGTAATGTGTCTTTGGGGCGATTTGGCCTTTTCCCCCAAACTTTATGACCCTTTGACTTGATGGGGTTTTTTAAAATTCGG
>NC_069411.1:73164901-73175347 GCF_026875155.1 Cherax quadricarinatus | reverse complement strand
AAACACACCACACACAACACAACACAACACACACACCCCAACAACACACATAACACACATCAACACACAAAACACACACATACAAACACATCAACACACACACACACACACACACACACACACACACCACACACACAACACACACACACACACACACACACACACCACACACACACCACACACACACACCAACACACCACACATACACACACCACAACCACACCACACACACCACACACACCACACACCACACACACACACCACACAACACCACACACACACACCACACACGCACACACCACACACACACACACGCACACACACACACACACACACGCACATACACACACACACACACACACACACACACACACACACACACACACACACACACACACACACACACCCACACAAGTGCAAAGTCATGAAGATTGGGGAAGGGCAAAGAAGGCCGCAGACGGAGTACAGTCTAGGGGGTCAGAGACTACTAACCTCACTCAAGGAAAAAGATCTTGGGGTGAGTATAACACCAGGCACATCTCCTGAAGCGCACATCAACCAAATAACTGCTGCAGCATATGGGCGCCTAGCAAACCTCAGAACAGCATTCCGACATCTTAATAAGGAATCGTTCAGGACCCTGTACACCGTATACGTTAGGCCCATATTGGAGTATGCGGCACCAGTTTGGAACCCACACCTAGCCAAGCACGTAAGAAACTAGAGAAGTGCAAAGGTTTGCAACAAGACTAGTCCCAGAGCTAAGAGGTATGTCCTACGAGAGAGGTTAAGGGAAATCAACCTGACGACACTGGAGGACAGGAGAGATAGGGGGGACATGATAACGACATACAAAATACTGAGAGGAATTGACAAGGTGGACAAAGACAGGATGTTCCAGAGATTGGACACAGTAACAAGGGGACACAGTTGGAAGCTGAAGACACAGATGAATCACAGGGATGTTAGGAAGTATTTCTTCAGCCACAGAGTAGTCAGTAAGTGGAATAGTTTGGGAAGCGATGTAGTGGAGGCAGGATCCATACATAGCTTTAAGCAGAGGTATGATAAAGCTCACGGCTCAGGGAGAGTGACCTAGTAGCGATCAGTGAAGAGGCGGGGCCAGGAGCTCGGACTCGACCCCCGCAACCTCAACTAGGTGAGTACAACTAGGTGAGTACACACACCCTCCACCACCTGACACAAACACTTGACACAAACACGTACCACCCCTTCCCTAACCACCTCACCTTAGCCACCTACCCCTCCCCCAAACCACCTAACCCCTCCCCAAACCGTCTAACCCCCGCCCAACTACCTCCCTCCCTCCAATAACCATCCTCCCCCTCCCCCATAACCATCCATCCCCTCTCTCCCCCGAACCATCTAACTCCCTCCCCCAACTATCTCTACCCCTCCAATAACCATCCTCCCCCTCCCCCACAACCATCCATCCCCTCTCCTAACCATCTATTCCCCTCCCCCTAACCAGGATGAGGACAAGGGGCTCCAAGGACGATTCTGAGAGGGAGGAATGGGAGGTAGAGCTCAAAAAAAGGGAGGAAGACTGGGGAAGGAGACTAGATGAGCTGGAAAGGAAGATGGAAAAGAGGATTAGCAGCAGAATGCAGAGGGTGGAGTAGGCAAAACAGGCCACAGCAGCAGAAATCAAGATTGAGAGAGATTAGAAGGGAGCTGAGGACATCTGAACAGCACAGAGACAAAGATATTACAGAAGTTAGCATCGGCAATTGCTACATCGAACACAGAGACAAAACAGGTCCGAAGGATGATGGAACAACAAAACTGTATGCGAGGTCCTGTCAAACCCACATAAAGCGGCCAAAACAAAGAAGGGAGTCACACAGGGACAGAATGAGAGGTGGGAAGGACAATTGTAGGAACATAGGACATGTGCAAGAGACCTTACCAGATACCTGTGGGGGCAGGACAGGTGAGTAGAAAGCTAAACAAGAAGCATAGGGGCCATAAAACTAGGGAAGGGACTGAAGGAAGAACACTACGGGAAGGAACTAAAACACTGAGGATGCAATGGGAGGCACAGTGGGAGGTGGAAAGGGAGGAGATCCGTGTTTGTCCTATGTGCTAGACGAAGCCTAAAGGGGAAACTATGATGAAAGAAAAGCAGGGAGGAGAAAAAAGCGATTGAAGATATTCATGAAGGTGATTTAGACGGGGGGACATGACCCAGGTGGCAAATTTTAGGAGAATTGGGTGCGTTCACAAAGAAAAGGAATCTCGGCTCTCAACGTAATTTTCAAGGCGAATCAACCCGAACCATGATCATGCAGGGAGAAAAGCACGGCTGAGGAGGCAAGCAGGATGTTTCCGGAGTGATGTACCTCACCTCGAGACAGAACACAGGTCGAAAGGTAAGACAAATGAAGAGAGAGTTCAAAAACGAAAGGTGAAATGGGAGGAAATGAAAAAAGGAGAGCAGAATAACACAGGATCAAATGGAAGGGAAAACAAGCGCACCCCCACAGAAACACCTGGCAGAAGGACTCCAGCCACGACACCCCCCAAGGCAATGAACAATCCAACCAACCATCACACACCGGATCCTTGTTTCCACCCCCGCACACGTTACAGTATTAGAACAGAAGTTGAGCGTTTGGTACACCAATGCAAGATGGATTAAACGGAATAAACCATGAGGAATGCAAGAAAGAATCAATGAGAAGTCCCAAGACATATAGCCGTTACAGCAAACAAAAACTCATGGAGACAATAAAATGATGCAATCTTCCCACCAGGATACCAGATCAATGAATCAAAGATAGAGGGGCAGGGGGGGAGGTGGTGGTTGCTCTGCTCGTAAAAAACAGATGGATTTCGAGAAAATGGGGAAGGAATAGATGAGACGGGGAGAAAGAGACTACATAGCAGGTACACTTCAGTCTGGGAGTAGAACACAAAGTGGTCATTGCAGTGGTGTTATAATCCACCACAGAACTGCAGGAGGCCAGATTTAGGAATCATGAAGAGAGGAGCAACAGAGCAATGGTGGACACACTTGCTGAGGTGGCAAGAAGAGTCACTCAGCAGAGCAAAGTTGATGGTTATGGGGTATTTCAAACCACAGGGGAGATTGACTGGGAAAACCTGGAGCACATGGGCCCCGGTCCCTGAAACATGGAGAGCTGGATGTTGGACGTGGTGCTGGAAACCTCATGCACCAACATGTTAAGGACACTACCAGAGTGAGAGGGGAGATGAACCAGCAAGATTGGACATTGGTGTTCACACGCTGGGCAGCTCAGACATTGAGGAACATCAAGTATGAGAGTCCCCTGGAGCTAGCGACCACTTTGTTTTTAGTTCTGTGCTTTGAATACTTCGGGTTGGAGAAACTTCAGTGGGGAGGTCCAGTTGTGAAGAGAACTGGCAGGAAAGCAGTAAATTGAAAATGATGGACATATGTAGCTAGCGACCACTTGGTCTGTGCTTTGACATACCATAGGGTATGAAGATCTTCCTGCGGAGGAGGTACAAGGTGGGACAGAGGAACTGGCGGCAAGCCAGTAAATGAATGATGGATTATGTAGCAACAAAATGCAAGGATGCAGTGGTAAAGGTTCATTCCCAACGAGAAAACAGTAAAACGGGAAGACCAGAACGATTCCCCTGGTTTACCCGACGGTGTAAGGAGTGGCAAAAAACAAAGTGCAATAAAGAATGGAAAAAGTACAGAAGGCAGAGAAACACACGAAAATAGGGAGATCAGTCGCAGAGCCAGGAATGAGTTACGCACTAGAGGTAAGCGGGGAGGCCCAGCGACAGTATTGAAAATTGGAACCTTGGCATCGAGAATCAAGGACTGACCCGAAACTGTTGTTATGCCACATCAGGAGGAAGTACAACAGTCAAAGACCAGGTTGATCAGATTAAGGACAGAAGGTGGAGAAACTCACAGAAATGATCAGTAGGTTTTGAGGAGCTGAACAGTAAAAATTTAAGGAAGTTTTCAGTAGAGACAGGAGGGCTGTGGGAAGACATGCACAGAAGCCGGCAACATCAAGAGGGACAATATTACCAACAAGTGGTTGGATGACATACGTACAGCTGAGGAGGAGGTGAAGAAGTCTTAGGTGACCTTGTACACCTCAAAGGCGATGGGACCGGACAACATCCTCACCATGGGTCCTTAGAGAGGAGCAGAGATTGCTGTGGTGTGCCTCTACCACAATCTTCAACAATCCACTTGAAACTCGGGGCAAACTACCTGAGAAAAATGGAAGACAGCTACATGTATCCCCATATTTAAGAAAGGAAACAGAAACGGAGGCACTAAAATACTGACCTGTCTCTCTGACAGGTATTGTGTGCAAAGTTCATGGAGAAGGATTATCAGGAGGAGAGTGTCGAAACACCTGGAGAGGAACTAAGATTATTAAAATGTAAACCAGCATGGGTTTCATGGAAGGCAATCTTGTATCATCTAACCTTCCTGGAGTTTTATGACAAAGGTAACAGAAGTTAGACACGAGAGAGCAGGGGTGGGTAGATTGCGATTTCCTAGAACTGCAGGAAGGCTTTGAACAGTTCCCCACAACCCGAGATTAGTGCAGAAGCTGAGGATCAGGCCAACACGTAAAATGGAAGGGCAACTGCAATGGAAAAGGCGAATACATGACAGGGAGGCAGGCAACGAGTCATGGTACTGAAGAGGTATCACAGTGGGCGCATGTTTACGAGCGGGGGTCCACAGGGGTCAGTTCTAGGACCAGTTGGTATTTTTGATATATGTGAACGGACATGATGGAAGGAATATGACTCTGAACGTTGTCCCTGTTCGCAGATGAGTGAAAGTTGATGAGAAGAATTAAATCGAACGAGGATGACCGGCGGACTGCCCAAAGAAGTCCTGGAGACGGACTGGCACACATGTCGGCTCCCAGTAACCTGAGCCCCCTTCTCGAATTCAATCCTGTCAAAATTGGCAAATAGTCATGAAGATTGGGAGGGCAAAAGAAGACCGAGACAGAGTATAGATCTAGGTGGACAAAGGACTACAGGACCTCATAGGGAGTAAAGACCTTGGGGTGGACATAAACACGAGACATCACCGGAGGCACCAACATCAACAAATAACCCGCTGCAGCATACGGCGCCTGGCAAACCTGAGAATAGCGTTCGATACTCTTAATAAGGAATCGTTCAAGACATGTACATGTGTATGTTAGGCTCATACTGGAGTATGCAGCACCAGTCTGGAACCCACACGGTCAAGCACGTCAAGAAGTTAGAGAAAGTAAAAAGGTATTGGAACAAGCTTGTCCCAGAGCTCCAAGGGAATGTCGTACGAGGAAAGGTTAATTGGGAATTCGGGATGACGCACGCTGGAGAACAGAAGGGTCAGGGGAGACATGATAACGATCATACCATCATACTGCGGGGAATAGGGGACAGGTGAACAGAGATTTGGATGCTTCCAGAGAGGGGACCAGGGAAAGGGCGTCAACAACTGGAAGCTGAAGACTCAGACGAGTACAGGGACTTGAAGTATTTCTTCTGTCTAGAGTTGTCAGCAAGTGGGATAGGACTAGCAAGTGAAGTGTGGACGGCAGGAACCATACATAGTTTTAGGAAGAGGTATGACAAAGCTCAGGAAGCAGAGAGAGAGATGGATCCAGTAGCGATCAGTGAAGAGGGCCGGAGGCCAGGAGCTGAGTCTCGACCCCTGCAACCACTATTAGGTGAGTACAATTAGTGTGAGTACACACAGTACACAGACACACAAACTCAACACACACACACACACACAAACAAAACACACACACCACAACACACACACACTCACACACACACACTCAATCTTTCAACGGGAATACCAAATCCTGAGGAACGCAGAGGGAACAGGGGGGGTGGAGGAGTGGCGTTGCTGATCAAAAATCGCTGGGAATTTTGATGAGCTGGAGAGAGGAGACAGCGGAGAAAGAAAAAGTGATTACATCGGCGGGACACTTCGACTCTGGAGGTGCAGGTGGTAACAGCAGGATGTTATAACACACAACAGAACAGCAGGAGGCCAAGGCAAGAGTACGTCGAGAAGCAATAGAGCGATGGTTGACTCACTGGCTAGAGTGGCCAGAAGAGCTCATGCATGCAGGGCAAAGCTCCTGATCATGGGTGATCTTTAACCACCAAGAGATGATTGGGAGAACTTGGACCACATGGGGGCCATGATACATTGGAGGGCTTAGATGATGGAGGTGGTACTGGAAAAACTTCATGTGCACAACACGTAAGGGAAATACAAGAGAGAGAGAAGGGGGGGGGGGTAGAGATGAACCAGCAAGGCTGGACTTAGTATTCACCTTGAGTAGTGCAGATATCGAGGACATCGCATTTGAAAGGAAACCCTTGGGGCAGTGACATGTGGTTGTATAGTAGCTTCGAATTACACAGTAGAGCTACAAGTGGAGGGAGAAGCAGGAAGCCAGGACGGGAATGAAGCCAACTACAATAAAGGGGATACACAGGAATGAGGAACTACCTGAACGGGGTTCAGTGGGGACAGAGAGGACTGGCAGGGAAGCCAGTTAATGTGGATGATGGAATATGTAGCAACAAATGCAAGGAGGCTGAGGAGAGTTTGTACCCAAGAGGTAAATCACCACAGGATTAATGAAAAAAAAAAACACAAACAAAAAAAAAAAAAAAAAAAAAAAAAAAAAAAGCCAGGTTGAAGCCTATGGTTTACCCAAAGGTGAGGGAGGCAAAAACCCAAGTGGCTAGGAATGAAGAAATTTAGAAGGCAAAGGACCAGTAGAATAAGGAGTACAGGTCGTAGAGCCCAGAAACGAATATGCACAGATAAGATGGGAGGCCCAAGACATACTAAAAAGACATTGAGCGGAAAGCCAAACTTACCCGAAACTGTTGTTACAGCCCCATCAGGAGGAAAACAACAGTCAAGGGACCAGGGTTAATCAGGATAAGGGGAAGGAAGGAGGGAGAGACAACAGAGAAAAATGACCGTGAAGTATGTGAAGAATCATACCAAGTGATTCAAAGAAGTGATTCACAGAGGAGAACAGAAGGGACTTGTCCAGAAAGACGGAGAGATGGGGAACTCCACCAAGTGCTGGACAACAGTGCACACAAACCGAGGAAAGAACGTGAATAGGCTTCTGAGTGAAGCTAGATACCTTCAAAGGCCAAATGGGGCCCTAGAAACATCTCCCCCTGGGTATTCGGAAGAGAGGGAGCAAGGCGCTATGAATGTACCCCTAACAAACAATATTCAATACATCTATCGAAACAGGGTGATTGCTGAGGCATGGAAGACAGCAAATGTAGTCCAATTCTTTAAAAAAGGAGGGACAGACATGAAGCATTAAACTACAGACCGTGTCACTGACATGCTATAGTATGCAAAATCATGGAGAAGATTATCAGGAGAAGAGTGGTGGAAACAACTGGAAAGGCAAACGATTCTCATCAACAGCAGACAACATGGGTTTCAGGGACGGGAAATCCGTTGTCACAAAACTTACTGGAGTTCTATGACATGGTGACAGCAGTAAGACTAGTGAGTGAGGGGTGGGTGGATTGCATTTTCTTGGACTGCAAGAAGGCGTTTGACACAGTTCCACACCAAGAGATTGGTCGCAAAAAACTGGAGGACCAAGCAGGGATAACAGAGGAAGGCACATACAATGGATCAGGGAATACTTGTCAGGAAGGACAGCCAGAGAGTACATGGTAGTGGCGAGGTGTCAGAGTGGGCTCACCTGTGACCAGCGGGGTCCCGCAGGGTCAGTCTAGGACCAGTAGCTCGTTTCTGGTATTTGTGAACGACATGACGGTGAGGAATAGACATTGAGGTGTCCCTGTTTGCAGATGGACGTGAAGTTGATGAGAGAATTCACTCGATCGAAGAACCAGGCAGAACTACAAAGGGATCTGGACGGGCAGACCTGGTCAGCAACTGGCGTGGGCTCCTGGAGCTTCATCCCAACAAGTGGCAAAATCTCATGAATATTGGGAAGGCAATGAAGGCCACAGACGGAGTACAGTCTAGGGGGGTTCAGAGATACAAACCTAACTCAAGGAAAAAGATCTTGGGGTGAGTATAAACCAGGCCACATCTCCTGTGAAGCGCACACAAACAAATAAAACTGCTGCAGCATATGGGGGGGGGGGCCTAGCGAAAACCTCAGAACAGCATTCCGACATCTTAATAAGGATCATCAGGGGACCCTGTTTACACCGTGTTCGTTAGGCCCATATTGGAGACATGCGGCACCAGTTTGGAACCCACACCGAGCCAAGCACGTGAAGAAATAGGAGAAGTGCAAAGGTTTGCAACAAGAACTAGCCCAGAGCTTCATGAGGTTGTCCTACGAGGAGAGGTTAAGGGAAATCAACCTGACGACACTGGAGGACAGGAAGATAGGGGGGACATGATAACGACATACAAAATATGAGAGGGAATTGACAAGGTGGCACAAAGACAGGATGTTCCAGAGGATTTGGACACAGTAAACACAGCGGGACCACAGTTGGAAGCCTGAAGACCAGATGAATCACAGGGATGTATAGGAAAAGTATTTCTCAGCCACAGAGTAGAGTCAGTAAGTGGATATTAGTTTGGGAGCGATGTAGTGGGAGGCAGGATCCATACCATAGCTTTAAGCAGGAGGTAGATAAAGCTCACGGCTCAGGGAGAGTGACTAGTAGCGATCAGTGAAGAGGCGGGGCCAGGAGCTCGGACTCGCGACCCCGGAACTCACTAGGTGATACAACTAGGTGTGTACATGCACACAAACAAGGCACACACACGCACACACACACACAAACACACACACACACACACATTCACACAACACAGGACACACACTGCACACACACACACACACACACACACAACACACCACACACACACAATACACCACACACACACACACCACACACACACACCCACACACACCACACACCACCACACACAACACACACACACAGAAATTATGAGGAAGAACAGAACGAGTCCTTGGTTCACCAAAATGTGTAGGGAGGCAAAAAAAACTAGGTGTATAAGAATGAAAAAGGTAGACAGAAGAAGTAGAACTCAGGAAAATAAAGAAATCAGCCGAAGAGCCAGAACGAATATGCCCAGATAAGAAGGGAGGCTCAGGACAATATGAAAATGGATAATGCATCAAAAGCTAAAGACTGACCACGAAGCTGTTGATACAGCCACTTCAGGAGCGAAAATATACAACAGTCAAGGACCCAGGTAATCAGAATGAGGAAGGGTGATGGGGAATTTCACAAGAATCGACAGAGAGGTATGTCAGGAGCTCAACACCAAGAGAATGTAAAGAGGTATTTACACGGGAAACCAGTAGGCTCCAAGAATAGCAACAGGGGGGAACAACCAGAAGTGCGGGATGAAGGTACATATAAACCAGGTGGAGGTGAAGAAGCTGCAATGCGAACTTGACACCTCAAAGGCGTGGGACCGACAAACATCTCTCATGGGTCCTTAAAGAGGTGAACAGAGATATTGTCGTGAGCCATTAACAAGATCTTTCAACACATCATTTGAAACTGGGCAACCCTGAAGGATATGGGAAAATGGCAATTGTTGTCCCAATTTTTAAAAAGGGAGACAGAAATGAGGCACTAAAACTAACAGACCTGTATCACTAACGTGTATAGTATGCAACGGTCATGGAGAAGATCATCAGGGGAGAGTGGTGGGGCACTGGAAGAAACAAGTGTATAATTGACAACAGCACGAGTTTCAGGGAAGGAAATCCCTGTGGTCACAAACCTACTAGACTTTTATGACAAAGGTGACAGAAGTAAGACAAGAGAGAGAGGGGTGGATCGACTACGTATTTTGGACTGCAAGAAAGGCTTTTCGACACAGTTACTCACAAGAGGTTACTGCAAAAGCTAGAGGACCAGGCACCAAACAGGGAAAAGGCACTGCACTGGATAGAGAATAACCTGACAGGAGGGAACAAAGAGTCATGTGTACGCGACGAGGTGTCAGAGTGGGCGCCTGATGACAAGCGCGGGTTCCACAGGGGTCTGTCTAGGACCTGTGGCTGTTCTTGGTATACGTGAACGACATATTCCGGAAGGGATAGACTCAGGAAGTGTCCTTGTTTGCAGACGATGTGAAGTTATTGAGAAGAATCGAATCGGACGAGGATCAGGCAGGACTACAAAGAGATTATGGACAGGCTACACAGCCTGGTCAGACAACTGGCTCCTTGAATTTAACCCTGCCAAATGCAAAGTTCATGAAGATTGGGGAAGGCAAAGAAGACCCGCAGACACAATATAGTTTAGATGGCCAAAGACTGCAAAACCTCACTCAAGGAAAAAGATTGGGGGTGAGTATAACACGAGGCATATCTCCGAGGCGCACATCAATCAGATAACTGCTGCAGCATACGGGCGCCT
>NC_069411.1:73122401-73162401 GCF_026875155.1 Cherax quadricarinatus | reverse complement strand
GTGTCTCGCCTGTGGTTGTATTGCTATACCATCTCTCTCTCCCTATTTCAGTACCGGAGATGGATAGTGGTTAGTAAATTATCTAAATATCGACAGGTAAACTCCAGAAGTTGTGTAGCCTGTGAACCCCCCCCTGTTTTTCTGAGGGACAAGCTAGTAAATCAAGCTACGCACATACAAACACACGTGTGCACCCGTAATTTATTGTTATAATAATCAGTATATATTAATAAGGATGGAGTTAGAAAAAATAATACTATATCTTTTCAAAAAGTACAAGTTGCGTAGTGTGCGGAGGATCTGGGCAGGGAGAGTACCGGTGAACCAACAAACAATAACAAAATTGTGTAACGTACCGCACCCCCTCTTTTTCAAAAAAAAAAAAGAAACAAGCTAGTAAACACACACACACACAACACAGTCGTACGCATTAATATTATATAGTATATATTAGTGCATTTTAATAAGGAATTGATTGGGAAAATTTTTTTTTTATATCTTCTAAAGAGTAAGCGATAGCCTATGTGTGCGCACGCACACCCCACACTCCCACAACACACACACACCCACACACCACACACACCACCACACACCCACACACCACACACCAACACCACACCCACCCCACACCCACCAACCCTCACAACACCCCCACACCCCCCCACACACACCCACCCACCCCACACACACCCACACACCCACCCACCACACCCACACACCACCCACACCAACCACCCACAACCCACCACACACCCACCACCCCACACCCCCCCCTACACCCCCCCTCCACACAACACCCACACACCCACACACTAACCACACACACACACCCCACACACACACACCACACCACCCACACACACCACCACACACACACCCACACACCCACCCACACACACACCACACACCCACCCACTCAACACCCACCCACACACCCCAACCCCACACAGCCAAACCACACCACCCATCCACCCACACCCACCCACACAACCACCCACCACACTCACCCACACCCCCACCCCCCCCACCCCACCAACCCCCCACAATCACACAACAAAGCAAACACAACACACACACAATACACACACCACAAACACACTCACACACACACACACACACCACCACACTATGGCCAGATCACACATACACTCCCCCCCTCCCCACCGACATCTCACTCCTTTCACCTGATCCCTCCCCTTCCTCTTTCCCACCTCACCCCTCCCCACCTCTCCCTCTCCCACTCACACCACTTACCACTTGATTCACTCCTCCTTCCCACTACCCTCCCAACTACTCTCCCAATACGCCACAGTTCTCCTCTCCTCCCCCCCACTCTTGACATATACAATCTAACCTAACATACAGGAATTACATAGGTTTCCCACTACTGAGGCAATCAGGATAAACAAAAATGGGTTGCCAGAGAGCAACAAGAAAAACCCAAGGGACAGGGAGGAGGGAAAACTGCAAAAGAAGATTGGGCAGCATAGCTCACAAAAAGGGAACAAGAAATGGGAAAAGAAACTAGAAGAACTTTGCATGGAGAATGGAAGAGAGGATAGACATGGGAAAGCAGGAAGTGCGGGAGGTGAAAGCAAAGCAGCAGAGGCCAGGATTACAGAGTTTAGAAGAGGAAAACACTGGCAAAATCACTGAAACAGACTAAGAACTAAATAACATTTTGGGAATTGACAAACAGAGGACCGCTACCTCATCCACAAATAGGGGACTGTAGGGAAGAAGGAGCAAAACTGCATGTAGAAGCTCTATCAGTGGAGACTGTAGTAAATGAAAGAGCTAAGCTATATGTGGAGGCCCTAAAAGACCACAACAGAGGGGGCCCAGGGAAAGCCGAGAAGGGAAAATGACAGGCCACTGAGAACATGTACAGTAGCTAGTGAAAACTGAAGAAAGGAAAGTGCAATGAGAAATCAAAATTGAATGAGGGGATACACAGGGCATATGCAGTGGGAGAATGAAAGGGTGAGGTCAGTCTTTGTGTTGGGCTACAGGAAGTTGAAGGGGAAACATATTCATCAGACCACCCCCACACCCAAGGGCGAAAAAAAAAGCAAATTGAAAGCATCATGAAAAGTAATCGGCATCTCGCACTCGTCTCCGACCACAGGGACCCCAGCTGCGGAAAATCTTTCGGAGAATAGGGGGGGGTTTGTAAAAAAAAGGAACCCGGCCTCAGATTGATAAGTGGACCGTCAAGGCAGAATCGACTCGGAAACTGAATATTACTGTGGGAGAAAGACACGATTAAGGGAACATGCCGGATACAGGAAGGTGTATCTCGACCTCGGACACCGAATACACAAGACGAAAGGCGGAAACTGAGAGAGGATTGATACAAAGGCGAAAGGAGGTAAGAGAGGGGATGGAGAAGGACAAGACAGGAGAACCAGACACAGGAAGAAGATCAAATACAACCTCTCCCTCAATCAGCTTCCTCATAGAAGCCTCCCAACCAGGTACAACCCTGTGCAGCCAAACACTCTAAACCAAAAAACACCATGTATATCCAATGCCCCCATACCACTACATTACAATACTCACCCCACAAGCAACCCCCATAGATTCCTTATCAGGTCTCCCATTCCCCAAACCCATATACCTCCCAGACCACAGTCTTAGAAAAGAAGTTGAAGGTATGGTATACAAAGCATATGGAATAACAAATAAGTATGAGGAGTGGCATGAAAGAATCAAGGAGACATCCCCCAGACATAATAGCACTCACAGAAACAAAACTCACCAGAAATAATAACAGATTCCAATCTTTCCACCCGGATATCAAATTCTCAGTGAAGGACAGAGGGAGGGAGGGGGAGGAGGCAGTCTGCACGATCATTCATAAGGATGTGGGGTTTTGAGAAAATGGAAGGAACTGGATGGCAGGTGAAAGGGACTACTTAGTAGGAACAATCCGTCTGAGGGACATAAGGTGATAATTGCAGTAATGTACAACCACCACAGAACTGCAGGAGACCAAGAGGAAGAATACGATGAGAGCAAACAGAGGCATGGTCGACACACTAGCCGAGGTAGCCAGCGAAAGCACATGTGGGGGATAGCAAAGTTACTAGTTATGGGTGATTTCAAATCTCATACAAGGTAGATTGATGGGAAAACCTTGGACCCCATGGGGGTTCCGAAAACATAAACGGAGAGCCAAGATGATGGATTGGTAGTATGGAAAAACCTCATGCATCAACATGTTAGATGACACTACCAAGAGGACGAGGAGAACGATGAACCAGCAAGACTGGACCTTGTATCCACCCTTTGAGTAGTTCAGACATCCGAGGTATCTCTGTATGAAAGGCCTGGGAGCTAGTGATCATGTTGGTTCTGTGCCTTCGACTACATAGTTGAGCTTCCAAGTGGAGAGAGTAGCAGGGAATAGGGTGGGAAAATAAAAAAAACAAACTACAGAAGGGGAAACTACTCAGCGCATGAGGAACTTCCTTCAAAACATTCCAGTGGGAGAGGGAGCTGGACAGAAAACCAGTACAAGAATGATGATATGTGGCAACAAATGCAAGGAGGCAGAGAGAGGTTTGTTCCCAGGGAAAACAGGAAATAATGGGAAGAACAGAACGGAGTCCCTTGGTTCACCCTAAGGTTTAGGGAGGCAAAAACTAGGGTCAACTAGAGAATGGTAAAAGGTTACAGAAAGACAGAGAACTAGGAATACTAAAGAGAATTAGCCGAAGAGCGCAGAAATGAATATGCACAGATAAGAAGGGAGCTAAGCGACAATATGAAAATGACATAGCATCGAAAGTCAGACTGACCCGAAGCTGTTGTACAGCCCACAATCAGGAGAAAACAACTGTCAAGACAGTAATCAGACTGAGGAAGGGTGATGGGGGAACTTCACAAGAAACGACCGAGAGGTATGTCATGGAGTCAACAACGAGATTTAAAGAAGGTTTGTACAGTGGTAACCAGTAGGACTCCAGGAAATCAGAACAGGGGAGGTACAACATGCAAGTGCTGGATGAGGTACATATAACCAAGGAGAAGTGAAGAAGCTGCTAGCGAATTGACACCTCAAAGGCGGTGGGACCAGACAACATCTCTCCCTGGGCCTTAAAGAGGAGCAGAGATATTGTGTGTGCCATTAACAACAGATCTTCAAACCACATCATTTGAAAACTGGGCCAACTCCCTGAGGTATGGAAAATGGCAATGTAGTCCCAATTTAAAAAGGGAGGACAGACATGAGGACTAAAACCTACAGACCTGTATCACTAACGTGTATAGGTATGCAAGGTCATGGAGAAGATAATCAGGAGGAGAGTGGTGAGAGCCTGGAAAGAAACAAGTGTTCTATAGATTTGGACACAGTAACAAGGGACACAGTTGGAAGCTGAAGACACAGATGAATCACAGGGATGTTGGAGTTTTTTTCAAGCCACAGTGTAGTCAGTAAGTGGGAATAGTTTGGGGAAGCGAATGTAGTGGTGGCAGGATCCATACATAGCTTTAAGCAGAGGTATTGATAAGCTCACGGCTCAGGGAGAGTGTCCTAGTACGCTCAGTGAGAGGACGGGGCAGGAGCTCGGACTCGACCCCGCAACCTCAACTAGGTGAGTACACTAGGTGAGTACACACACCCTCCACACCTGACACAAACACTGAACACACAACCACGTACACCCCTTCCTAACCACCTCACCTTAGCCACCTCTCCCCTCCCCAAACCACCAACACCTCACCCCAACCGTCTAACCCCCGCCCAACTACTCCCTCCCTCCAATAACATCCTCCCCCTCCCCATAACCATCCATCCCCTCTCTACCCCTGAACCATCTAACTCCCTCCCCAACTATCTCTTCCCCTCCTTAAACATTCTCCCCCTCCCCACAAACATCACATCCTCCTCTCCCTAAACATCTATTCCCTCCCACTAACCAGGATGAGGACAAGGGGCTCCAAGGACGATTTCTTGAGAGGGAGGAATGGGAGGTAGAGCTCAAAAAAGGGAGGAAGACTGGGGAAGGAGACTAGATGAGCTGGAAAGGAAGATGGAAAAGAGGATTAGCAGCAGAATGCAGAGGGTGGAGTAGGCAAAACAGGCCACAGCAGCAGAAATCAAGATTGAGAGAGATTAGAAGGGAGCTGAGGACATCTGAACAGCACAGAGACAAAGATATTACAGAAGTTAGCATCGGCAATTGCTACATCGAACACAGAGACAAAACAGGTCCGAAGGATGATGGAACAACAAAACTGTATGCGAGGTCCTGTCAAACCCACATAAAGCGGCCAAAACAAAGAAGGGAGTCACACAGGGACAGAATGAGAGGTGGGAAGGACAATTGTAGGAACATAGGACATGTGCAAGAGACCTTACCAGATACCTGTGGGGGCAGGACAGGTGAGTAGAAAGCTAAACAAGAAGCATAGGGGCCATAAAACTAGGGAAGGGACTGAAGGAAGAACACTACGGGAAGGAACTAAAACACTGAGGATGCAATGGGAGGCACAGTGGGAGGTGGAAAGGGAGGAGATCCGTGTTTGTCCTATGTGCTAGACGAAGCCTAAAGGGGAAACTATGATGAAAGAAAAGCAGGGAGGAGAAAAAAGCGATTGAAGATATTCATGAAGGTGATTTAGACGGGGGGACATGACCCAGGTGGCAAATTTTAGGAGAATTGGGTGCGTTCACAAAGAAAAGGAATCTCGGCTCTCAACGTAATTTTCAAGGCGAATCAACCCGAACCATGATCATGCAGGGAGAAAAGCACGGCTGAGGAGGCAAGCAGGATGTTTCCGGAGTGATGTACCTCACCTCGAGACAGAACACAGGTCGAAAGGTAAGACAAATGAAGAGAGAGTTCAAAAACGAAAGGTGAAATGGGAGGAAATGAAAAAAGGAGAGCAGAATAACACAGGATCAAATGGAAGGGAAAACAAGCGCACCCCCACAGAAACACCTGGCAGAAGGACTCCAGCCACGACACCCCCCAAGGCAATGAACAATCCAACCAACCATCACACACCGGATCCTTGTTTCCACCCCCGCACACGTTACAGTATTAGAACAGAAGTTGAGCGTTTGGTACACCAATGCAAGATGGATTAAACGGAATAAACCATGAGGAATGCAAGAAAGAATCAATGAGAAGTCCCAAGACATATAGCCGTTACAGCAAACAAAAACTCATGGAGACAATAAAATGATGCAATCTTCCCACCAGGATACCAGATCAATGAATCAAAGATAGAGGGGCAGGGGGGGAGGTGGTGGTTGCTCTGCTCGTAAAAAACAGATGGATTTCGAGAAAATGGGGAAGGAATAGATGAGACGGGGAGAAAGAGACTACATAGCAGGTACACTTCAGTCTGGGAGTAGTCTAAAAAAGTGAAGTAGGGAGGGGGGAACCCATCATAGTTTAAGGCGAGGTATGAAAAGCTCATGGAGCAGGGAGAGAGAGGACCTAGTAAAATCAGTGAAGAGGGGGGGCCAGGACTATGACTCGACCCCGAAAACCACAAATGGGTGAGACAAAATAGGTGAGTAAAACACACACACAACACACACACACACACGGGGCACAACCACACAACCACACACCCCCTCCCCAAAACCACCAACAACACACACACACACAACACACACACAACACACACACACCCACTCACACCGAGACAAAATACTCCATTAAAAAAATTTATAATCTTAACTTGTGTACAACATTAGAAATTTCCGTCCACAACAAGTGGAAACTTACCATGGAAAAATTTTAAAAACATTTCTTTTGGCATTTTGCAACCTTGAAATAAAGCCAAGGTTGCACATCTCCCCTTTATAACGTTCAGTAGTACTGTTTACTCTGTGTGATATACTAAATAAAATAAACCCTAAAACACTTGTTCATGCACACTATTTAAACACATTGAGCAAAAAAATTGCATGAAAAAAACATTATTATTAATTATTATTATTATTATATTATTATTATTATTATTATTATTATTATTATTATTATTATTATTAATCAGTATTCCTATAATTAATTTCAGAGAGAACGCTAAACATGGTAAAGGTCTTCAACACCTGGGGAATGCAATGCTATCAAAATTAATTAATCAAAGGAAAAGGAGGTAGTTCCAATACTTGGATAAACACCTCTTCCTCAGCATCTAGGCACCATCGTACTTCCTCAGCAGTCTTAGGCACCATCCTGCTTTACTCAGCATCTAAGCACCATCCTCCTTCCGTCAGCATCTAGGCACCATCCTTCTTCCTCAGCATCTAGGCACCATCCCTTCCTCAGCATCTAGGCAGCCATCCTCTTACTTTCAAGGTATCAGTTGTATAGTGAAATTTCGTGCCAAGCTCAGAGACAAACTAACAGTTACATTTCTCATGGAGACTCCTCCAACGCGCGTATAAAAGTTACCTGCTGGGTAAAAATTCATAAAAAATTCTATGAACTGTGCATAACAGTAGTTCATAACGTAGTCGCTAAAGCTAATTAGCATAATTACTAATTGGTATTCACAGTAACACCCAGTGAAGTAGGTTGGCTGCAGAGAGCTTCAGTAATCAACACCCCAGGCTCACCTGCACACTGCTGGTCCTCCTGCACCTGCTGGCGGCTCTACCTGCACCTCTGGTCTCCCTGCCACCTGCTGGCCACCTGCACCTGCTGGACTCCTAGCACCTGCAGGGCTCACGCTGCACCTCTGGTTCTCCTGGTAAACTGGAAGGTGACCTCAAGACCACTTCAGCGTTTATGAAACACGGGCTTAATGTACGACTATTTGTGATACAATTTTTATCGACAGAATAAAGAATTAACACATGAGCAACATCTGGTTATGCTTATCTGGAGGCGAAACTCTACAAATATAGATGCTCAGATTTTACAAATGTGTCCAGTTTTTCATCATGTGGTTAACTACTGAAACGAATATACTGTATGATCTCTAACCACTTAGTATAATACTGAGGGGCTTAATCCCCATTTTTAATATTAAATTTAAAATTTACTTGTAATGTTCAAGGGAAGAAATACGAATCATAATGACTCTCGTAACAGACGTCAGAATCCTACCTAATAAATTAACCAACCTTCCTCTCATCCCCGTACAGTGTAGCATCGTCGTCGCATCAATACCGTCAAACTGAAAATGAAACCTGATCACCGTCGGAAACACATTTCAGTCAGAAAAAAAATTGGTTGACCATGGTAGAGAGGTACACCACAGCTGCCATCTTGCCGTTATTTAATTCAATAATTTTTATTTGACGAGGAACCCCACGTCCACCTTATATCTTCCTGAAACTTACAAATATAAATTGTCTATACTTTGCGTTAGGTTAGGCAGGAGGTTAAGTTATTTTATATATACGAAGTATCATATGTGATGACGAGATTGTATACGTTATCATAATGATACGAAGAATGTACGGTTATCATATGTGATTAGCAAGAATGTACGGTTAGTCATAATTGACACGAGAATGTAACGGTTATCTATATGTGATACGAGAATAGCGGTTAGTCCATTAGTGATACAGAATGTACGGTTTATCATAATGTGATATATAGAAAGTACGGTAATCATACGTGAAACTAAGATTGTACGGTTATCATATGGTGAATAACAAGAATTACATAATCAATCTACATGATACAGAATGTACGGTTATCATATGTTGATACAAGAATGTAACGGTATATCATTAGTGACACGAGAATGTACGGTTATCATAGTGATACAAGAATGTAACGGTTATCATAGGTGACACGAGAATGAAACGGTTATCATATGTGAATACAAGAATTAACGGTTACATTAGTGACACGAGAATGAACGTTTAATCATATTTGATAGCGAGGAAGAGTAGCGTGTTTTACCTTATGTTATACAGAATGTATGGGACGGTATATCATTAGTGACACGATAATGAACGGTTATCCATATGTATACAATAATGTAACGGTTATCATATTTGATACGAAATGCACGGTTTATCATATTGATACGCGAATGCACCGGTTTATCATATTTGATACGAAATTTACTGTTATCAATGTGATACAAAAAAAGAATGTACGTTATCATTAGTGACACGAGCAGGTATCGGTAATCATAAGTGATAGCGATGAATGTACGGTTATCATTTAGTGAGGACGAGAATGTACGTTTATCATATGTGTACGATTAATGTAACGTTTAACATTAAGTGAGACGAAAGTGGTACGGTTATCATATGGATACAGAATGTACGGTTACATTATTTAATACGAGAATGTACGGTCCTAATTAGTGACACGAGAATGTTTCGAGGTTATCATATGTGATATCGAGAATGTACGGTTATCCATTAGTGATACTAGAATGGGATTACTGTTATCCATTAGTTGGAGTACGAGAATTGTACGGATATCATAGATGTGATACGCGAATGTCGGTATCTTTAGTGGATACGAGAAAGTCCGTTTATAATTAGTGATACAGAATGTACGGTATCATATGTGATACGAGAAATGGACGGTTATCATTAGTGATACGATAATGACGGTTATCATACTGTGATACGAAATGTACGGTTATAATTATGAGAAGCGAGATGTAAGGTTATCATATGGTGATACGAGAATGTATGGTTATTATATGAGCAGAGAATGGTATCTGTTATCATAAGTGATACTAGAATGTACAGTTATCACATGTGGATACAGAGTACGGTATCATTAGTAATACGAAATTTAACGTTTATCACATTTGATGCGAAGAATGTACGGTTTATCATTAGTGATACGAGAATGTACTTTTATCCACATGTGATACAAGAGTAGAGTACGGTTATCATTTATCAATACGAGAGGTACGGTTATCATTAGTTGATACGAGATTACGTTATCATTTGTGATAACGAGATACGTTTTCATTATGTGAAACGAGAATGTACGTTTATCATGATGTGATACGTAAATGTTACGGTTTATCAATGTGATGCGAGGAAAGTACGGTATCTTAGTGATACGAAATGTACTGTTCTCATATGTATACTTTTCCACGCAGTGTAAATAACCGTAAACTAATGAGCCTCCTAGCTTACACACTGGAGCGTTAAAACCACGAGTAAGTTCTACCACTACTTGCAACTTTGTATTAAACACCACAGAGCTAATCAATCACACACTTCACCAGTTTGTTAATCACATAATTCTCTTCTACTCACTACTGCATCCTGCTTGTTAATTTGTTCATAAGTCATCCTGTTCAGTTACACTCCATTGTATTAAATCCACAAGCAAGTCAACTCACTACCTTGCACCCGATAGTTAAGCCACAAACTAATACAACTCACTAATGCCCCCACTGTGTATAAACCCATAAGTATTTAAAAACTGCTGCACCACGTGCAACCACAATTAAACAATAACTACGTGCACTGGCAAGTATTGAAAACAAACTCTTCACTGGATCACGGCTGATTATAAGTAAAATTAAATGAACACAATTATCAAGCTAGAGCACAATAATAATAAAGCTAATTTTATTTGTCAGAATGAGTTGATGGAATACCACAATGAACATGAAGAGCTAGAAGGATAAGGTAGCAGAAAGGTCACATGGAACAGTGAAAAGCTAGAGGGAGAAGGTACAAAGTCCATGGAAAATAAAAGCTAGAGGGAGAAGGTAGCAATAGCACATGGAACAGTGGAAGAGTCTAGAAGGAGAAAGGTAGCAGAAGTCCATGGAACAGTGAAAAGCTAGAGGTATAATGTATCAGAAGCCACATGGACAGTGAAGAGCTACAGGGAGAAGGTAGCAAGAAGCCACATGTAAACAGTAGAAGAGCTAGAAGGTATAAGTTAGCAGAAGTCCACATGGAAACAGTGAAAAGCTAGAGGAGAAGTTGACAGAAGCCACAGGGAACAGAGTTAATAGGCTAGAAGGATAAGGAAGCAGAAGTCACTGGAACAGTGAAAAGCTAGAGGGTGAGAAGGTAGCAGAAGCCACATGTAACAGTGAAGAGCTACAAAGGAGAAGGTATCAGAAGCACATGTGAAACAGTGAAAAGCTAGAGGGAGAAGGTAGCAGAATCCACATGAACAATGAAAAGCTATAGGAAAGGTAGCAGAAGCCACATGGAACCAGTGAAAGCTAGAGGAGAATGTAGCAGAAGCCACATGGAACAGTGAATGAGCATACAGGGAGAATGTCGCAAGAAGGCCACATGGAACAGTGAAAGCTAGAGGGAGAAGGTACAGAAGCCACATGGAACAGTGAAGATGGAAGCAGAGGAGAAGGTAGGCAGAAGCCACATGGGAACAGTGAAATACTACATGGGATAAGGTATCAGAATCCACAGGACACAGTGAAAAGCCTAGAGGGAGAAGGTAGCAGAAGGCCACATAGGAAACATTGAAGAGCTAGAGGAGAAGGTAGCAGAAGCCAACATGGAACAATGAAGAGCTAGAGGGAGAAGGGGGAGCAGAAGCCACATGGAACAGTGAAAGAGCAAGGGAGAAGGTAGCAGAAGCCACATGGGAACAGTGAAGAGCTAAGGAGAAGAGCGAAAGCCACAAGGAACAGTGAAGAGCTAGAGGGAGAAGGGTGCAGATTAACCACATGGAACATGTGAAGAGCTAGAGGGAGAATGGGAGCAGATAAGCCTACATGGAACAGTGAAGAGCTAGAGGGAGAAGGTAAGATAAAAGCCACAAGGAACAGCGAAGAGCTAGAGGGAGAAGGTAGCAGAAGCCCACTGGAACAGTGAAGAAGCTAGAGGGAGAGAAAGGGAGCGAAGCCACATGGAACAGTTTAAGAGCTAGAGGGAGAAGGGAGCAGAAACCACAAGGAACAGTGAAGAGCTAGATGGGAGAGAGGTAGGCAAGTAAGCCCCACAGGAACAGTGAAGAGCTAGAAGGAGGAGAAGGTAGCAGGAAGCCACATTGAACAGTGACGAGCTAGAGGAAGAAGGGAGCAAGCCACATGGAAACGTGAAAGAGCAGAGGGAAGAAGGTTAGTCAGAATTCCACATGGAACAGTGAAGAGCTAGAGGGAGAAGGTAGCAGAAGCCACATGGAACAGTGAAGAGCTAGAGGGAGAAGGGAGCAGAAGCCACATGGAACAGTGAAGAGCTAGAAATGGGAAGGTAGCAGAAGCCACAGGAACATGAAGCTAAGGAGAAGGTAGCAAAGCCACAAGAACAGTGAGAGAGCTTAAGGAGAAGGTAGGCAGAAGCCACTGGAACAGTGAAAGAGCTAGAGGAGAAGGTACAGAAGCCCATGGAACCTTGAATAGGCTAGCGGAAAAAGAAGCCGAAGCCACATGGAAATCAGTGAAGACTAGAGGAAGAAGGTAGCAGAAGCCCACATGAACAGTGAATGTGCATAGATGAAGATAAGTACAGAAGCTCACATTGGAACAGTGAAGAGCTAGAGGAAGAAGGGAGCATAAGCCACATGGAACAGTGGAAGAGCGAGAAGGAAGTAAGGGACAGCAGCCACATGGAATAGTGAAGAGCTAGAGAGAAGGAGCAGTAAGAGCAAATATACTAACCTCTTGAAGAGTCTTCCCACTTTTAACTTCAATTTGGCTCAGCTGGCTCGCTGGCTCCACTGGCTCGCTGGCCCAGCCTGGCTCGCTGGCTCGAGCAGTGCTCGCTGGCATCCATCCGGCTCGCTGGCTCCCAGCTGGCTCGCTTCCTCCAGCGTGGCTCGCCCTGGCTTCCATCTGGCTCTCAGCTCCAGCCGCTCGCTGGCTCCAGCTGACGTTCGCGTGCTCCACTTGTGCATGTGCTGGCTCCGCAGGCTCGCTGGCGTCCACTGCTCCTGCTCTTACATCTCTTTTTTTCCGTACCTTTGTTTAATATTACGTTTTTATTACGTTTTCTCTTCCCTAGTAAGGTTTTAATAACTATTTCTACGTAGTGGCGAACTGACGAAAAAGATATAAACTTAAATAGATGATATTGAGCCCGTGCGTGTTTATAATTTTCTCGTCTTCTCGTCTTCTCTCTCGTCTTCCGTCTCTCTCCCTCTCTCTCTCTCTTCTTCCTCGGTGCTTCTCTCTCTCATCTCTCGTCTACAAGGACTCTCGTCTCTCTCTCTCTCTCTCTCGCCTCATTATCTCGTTTGAAAGCCATTTTATTGTAAGAAATATTAATTAAGGAACAGGATTAAATTGAAAGCCATCAGAGGTTAAGATAGTGAAGTATATGCACTGAAAGGGTGGTTGATCATAGTTTAATTGTTAGGGAGCCTGGGGTAAAAAGAGGCGTGAGGGGGGTTGTGATAGGGCGTAGCTGTGATGAAGGAAGCCCTGTAAAGAATGAATTACGACCTGGGTGTGTCAGTGGTGGAGGAAGGAAACAGTTTCTTCTTCTGGTTTTGCTGAGAAAGTTTATAGTGATTGAGCGATAGTGGGAGCTGAGGAGAGAGAGTTAAATATTTTGTTTTCAAGAAATTTGTTGTAACCCCTTAATGTGGGGCTGTGCACATTACCTACCTAGACCTGTCTGTGCCTTCAGTCTTCCAAATTAGCAAATCAGCATATAATCATGGATTAAAATTATCAATTAATTATAATAAACATAATAAGAATTAAAATAATTATTTTATAATAAAATAAAAATAATAAATGATAAAATAAATAATTATAAAAATGTTATTTTGCGGCCATGTCAGCCTTCAGAGTTATCTCTGATTTTACCAGACCTTTGCCACGTGGAGGGCCAGTGTTACCAACTTGCCACGTGGGCCTATTGTTACCAGACATTGCCACGTGGAGGCCAGTGTTTTACAGACCTTGCCACGTTGGAAGGCTCAGTGTTACCTAGAAACCTTTGCCACGTTGGGAGGTCCATTGATACCAGACCTTGCACGTGGAGGCCAGTGTTACCAGACCTTGCCACGCGTGGAGGCCGAGTGATACCGGCACCAATGACCTTGCCCGTGGATGCCAGTGTAACCAGACCATGCCGACGTGGAGGCCAGTGTTACCAGACCGTTGCCTCGTGGAAAGCCAGTGTTACCAGACCTTGCCACGTGGAGAGCCAGTGTTACCAGACGGATTGCCACGGTGGAGGCCAGTGTTTACCAGACCTTGCCGGAAGTGTGATGGCCAGTGGTTGACCAACATCCACGTGAGGCCATGTTACCAGACCTTACCCGACCGTGGAGGCCCAGTGTTACCCGAGACCTTGCACGTGGAGGCCATGTTACCAGGAACCTTGCCCCTCACGTGGAGGGCCATGTTACCAACCTTGCCTCGTGAGGCCAGTGTTAACAGGTAGACTTACCACGTGGAGGCCAGTGTTACCAGACCTTTGCCACTTGGAGGCCAGTGTTTACCAGACCTGCGACGTGGTAAGGCCAGTGTTACCAAACCTTTGCCACTTTGAGGCCGAGTGGGTCGTCTTTAAGGTACTCCACCCCCCTCCCTTCCCCAGTTCATTGTCCAGAATCCATCCGTGGGCCCCCGGATGTCTGCCCATTCCTAACTTCCCCTAAGGTCAGCCACCTCTCTCTCTCTCTCCTTTCTTCTCTCTCTCTCTCTCCTCTCCTCTCTCTCTCTCTCGTCTCTAGTCTCTCGAGGCTCACGTCTTCTCTTCTCCTCTCTCTCTCTCCCCTCTGCCTTCCAGCCCTCAGCCTTCTCCAGTTCATGTATCCAGGAGATCCATCCGTCCGCCTCCGGATGTATGCCTTCCGCGACTTCTCCCTAGAGGTCAGCCACACCAACCTGTATTCTTGCCTTCCCGAGGTTCAAGTAATCCAGGAATCCACCCGAGTCCGCGTCCGATATCTCCCCGTCCCCACTTACCTAGGGTCGGCGGTGCCTTCGCTGATCTATGTCTCGCAGGAGTCCACTAATTTCACCTCAGGTGGGACTTCCTTCCCCGACTTCCCCCAAAGTCAGCGGTTTTCTTGCCATCCTCAGTTCATGTATCAGAATCCATCCGTCTATCCGCCAGTATGTCGTCCCCTTGCCCCACTTTACCCAAGGTCAGTCTCAACAACTACCTTCCCCAAGTTCATTGCAATCCAGGAATTCAATCCGTTCGTCCGCCGGATATATCCCCCCTTCCCCTACTTACTAGGGTCGGCGGTGCCTTCCCAGGAATCAGTTTCTCCAGGAGTCCACTTATGTCACCTCAGTGTGGACTCCCTCCGCCACTTTCCCTAAAGTCAGAGCGGTTTTCTTGCCATCCTCAAAGGTCATGTATCCAGGAATCCATACCGTCTTCCGCCAGATGTTCTACCCTACCTCATTTTACCCAGTCAGCCTCTCAACCGCTAGAGTTCAAGGCTTTCCTCCCAGGTTTCATGATCCAAGAAATCCATCCGTCCGCTGCCCAGAATGGTCTCCCCTGTCCCCACTTACCCACTTTCAGCTCTACCGCGTAGTATTCATGCCTCCCCAGGTTAATATATCCAGAATTCATCCGATCGCTCGCCGGATTTCTTCCATTTCGCTCACTTACCCAAGTCAGCCTCAAGCAACAACCTTCCTCAAGTTCATGTATCCAGGCAATCCCATCCGTTCGCTCCCGATAGTCTCCCACTTTGAACAACTTTCATAAGGTCGGCGGTGCTTCCTTGGATCAGTGTATACACAGAGTAAAAGGGGGGGGATATGTGGGTAGAAAGGTAAATATTCACACTGATCTGCGGTTGCCACCATATGGTATGTTTATGGTGGAAACTTGGTCTTTCTAGCTGGTCTACGGTATGACTGTTCAGTGGGTGGAATTACTCGGAGGGGACCACAGAACACTGCTGTCCAGTAATTACACCCTCCCAAACAGCCTGAACAGTAGCCTTGGTAGACGAGACTTAAGCTCGCATAACGAGCTCGGCTAGCCGAGGATAGTCTAAATAAGAACAAATTTTGGAAATCCTTTTATAATACACTGTGAAATTTATACGAGTAGTATGAGCTTTTCCTTGCTTCTTTAGCAGTTTAAAAGTTTTTGTTCATTTTATTTACTAGTGTGATGAATGTGCCAATGTGTTGAAGGAACTTTTCCATCTCCATCAAAACTGTATGAAATATTACACTGATTTTCATTTTAAATTTTATTAGTTGTTCTTTGTTCATTTGGCACTTTGAATACTAACAGCTCACAAACATACACATATATAAATATTTTCACATACAGTATATCTACGCTGAGTTTAACGGTATTTTGACGACAGTGTATAACAGTAAAAAATATAGAAATACGGGACACGTTCTGGGGACACTAATGTAGACTGGGTCATGGTGTACATATCTATGTATGAATGTAAGGCTTACATGTATTGCGTATGTGTACATGTGTCCCTTCTAATTGTGTGATCATGTGTACCTGTTTTCTATGTTTATTGTGTGACATGTGTAACATTGCTAATTGTGGTATGGTTCAGTGTTCATGCGGCCATGAGTAATGTGTAGTCCATGTTTACATGTATATTGAGTAACTGTATTTTATGTGTACAAATTAAAGTGTAAGGATGACTGTCATGTTTGCATATTACTGATTGTTGTATGAAAGTACAAGTGAACATGATATTTTGTAAGAATTAGTGTAATGTTTCCGTAAAGTGTACTGTGAGTTGACACATATTGTATTAAGAGTGGTCACATAGTTCTGAGTGTACATTGTTAAATGTTGAAAGCGAGTACAATTTATGTATATATGGATGAGTGTATAGTGATGGATGCGAATCACTAAAACTCCTCCATCAATACGTAAAAAAAATTGTAATACTCCACTGTGTTCAGGTGTTTCGTAATGATGAAATCAATGGAATCAATGAATAATCATATATTTATACTATAAGAACATACATGTATGGTATGTATTACATATAAATATACATACATACATGTATGTATGTATGTATGATGTAAGTATCTATGTATGTATGTATGTATGTATATATGTATCTATGTATGTATGTATGTATACCTACAGCAGAAACAGTCAGGCTGACAGCAGAGTCAGTCAGGCAGTACAGAGAGTGGGACCCAAGGCTGACAGCTTACCACAGAAGTGTTCCTTCTTACTACTGTGAATTATTACGTAATAACATGACAAATTTTTTCTGATGTATTACTTTTACTTTCATCTACCACACACATCACTCACACACACACATGACTACACACACCATGCCTGGCCCACACATCATATATACATACATATGTACATAGACAATCTGGCACTCTCCCACACCATTGTTTAAATTAAACAATACAGTCATGTAGGGTAAAGGAGAAATAAGAAAATCCTGATTATATAATTTCAATTTTCTCTTTAGAGACTGAGATGTGGGTCACAATGTTTTTGATGAAATATTTTAGGTAAAAATAAGGGAGAAAATGTGAAGAAGAAGTGACTAATCGTTGAGAGAACTTGTGGTTAAGATAATGGTTGATATTCTTATAAATAATCTAATAAACATCATTGGTTAGGTAAAATTAATAATTAAATGAATCAGTTTTACATATACGCTTCTCTCTACGCTCTTTATTAATAACATTAAAAAAACACCACCACAATATAAGAAAGATAAAAAGACTTCGGGGATGAAAATAAAGGACTTTACAACTGGATGATTCGGTCTCTATCGTTGAGCTGCACCACCTGGCCATTTACGTGACTGTGTGGTTAATGTCTACCATATCTGTTGTTATGTAGCTGGATGATCAATGTTAACATATGTTCACACTGAATGTTGTGGTACACAATGTTGCAGAGATAAATTATCCCACTGATGTTGGTGGGTGCATCATAAGTTGCAGAGATATAATGGCACACTCAGTGTAGTGTGTGCACTATTTTGCATAAATGTATAGCACACTGAATGTTGGTGGTGCCACTATGCTGCAGAGATATATAGCACACTGAATGTTTTGTGGTGCACTATGTTTGCAGAGAAATAAGCACATTCAATGTTGTTGGTCACTATGTTGCAGAATATATAGCACACTCAATGGTTGTGGAGCACTGTTTTGCAAGAGAATATAGCACACAGAAGTTGTGGTGCAACTGTGGTTGCCAGAGATTACATAGCACACTGAATGTTGTGGTGCACTATGATGCGGAGGTACAGTAGCACACTCAATGTTGTGGTGCACTATGTCGCAGATATATATGAGCACACTCCATGTTGTGTTGGCACTGTGTTGGCAGAGATACATAGCACACTCCAGAGTGTTGTGGTGCACTATGTTGCAGAGATATATAATGCAACTCAATGTTGTGGTGCACTGTGGTTTGAGAGATACATAGCACACTCATGTTGTGGCACTAATGTTGCAGAGATTATATAGCACATCTCAACATTGCTGGTGCCCTAATTTTGCAGAGAATATATATCACACTCACATGTTGTGGTTGCACTATGTTTCAGAGAAAATACACACTCAATGTTGTGGTGCACTATGATGCCAGAGATACATATCACACTCAAGTGTTTGTGGTGCACTAAAGTTGCAAGATATATAGCACACTCAATATTGTGGGTGTCACTAAGTTGCAGAGATATATATCACATAAAGTCAGTAAGTAATAAAAAGACAAATTGTAGAAGGAACTATTTGATATTAAGAAGTATTGTTTCCAGGTAGAAAGTTCCTCACTCTAGTTGTTATGTATTTTCACCACCACCACACCACACAACACCACCACCACCGACCATCATCACCACCACCACCATCATCACACCACCATCGTTGTGTTTGATGTGTAAAAAAGTTCCTTCTGATTACACCAGAGTTAATAACACGTATTGTAACCTATCTTGTAATAACTAATTAAAAGACTAATTGGCGATTCTTTTCTTAGGATTCATTGTTAGGAATTCAAGTCTATAAAAGACTGGACGCTATTGGAAATACTACTGGAAGGATTGTTACCAGAAGACTGTTGGTAGAAGACCTCTGGTAGGTTTCTGTTGGAAATTGTGCTGGCAGGACTCTGTTGGTAAAAGACTTAAGAACATAAGAAGCATTAAGAATGGTGAACACTGTCAGAAGGCCTACCTTGGCAGATCCTTATCAAAAAAGGCAGTTTCCTATCAAAAAAGGCGTATCCTTATCAAAAATCGGCAGTTCTATCAAAAAGGCAGTGTCCTTTGATCAGAAACAGGTAGTTCCTTATCAAAAAAAGGCAGTTCCTTATCAAAAAAGGCAGTTCCTTATCAAAAAAGGCAGTTCCTTATCAAAAAAGGCAGTTCCTTATCAAAAAAGGCAGTTCCTTATCAAAAAAGGTAAGTCCTTATCAAAACTTAAGGCAGCGGTTCGTTTGATACTTTTAAGATGAATCAAGTCAGCTGGTTGATACGTCTGCGAGATCGTGGTGTCTCCACCGAGATTATCCTTTCAGTGACATTTTTTCCAGTTTCTTCCTGGTGGGAAAGAGAATTTTGTCTCTTTTTTGTCACACTGCGCATGTAATCGGTGCAGATGCTTCCTCTAGTAAATTAATGATGGACGATTTATATGACCGAAAACAGTAGAGGGTGACCATTATCTTTCTATGACTGTGTCCTCTTTCGTCCGCAGAAAAACAGTGCTCGATATATAGAAACCTCTCAAACCTCAAATGCAACGACAAATACATTTCAAGAAGTAAGGAATGGCACCAAGCCCAGCAGCTTGACACCAACTGTTAATAAAATTGTGTCCAATAGAAAATTCGCTGTGCTGGACAAACTAGAATTAGAACATAAGAACATCTAATGCATTCTCCGTGCTACCCGACGAATGTGAGTCGACTACTGGGAACGTCACGACGAACGACACCAAGGAAGGTAAGAATATTGTTGTTGGGGATAGCCAGGTTAGGTACATGGACAGGGCCTTCTGCTTGAAGGACAGGAGTAGGAGACAGAGGTGACCTCACCTAACCTAACCATACATGACACATTATCAATCATAACCCACCCATCTCCCAGCACCTCATCTCCATTAATATCCACAACTCACAACTCACTACAGATCATCATCAGTTAACACTCATTTTTATCCACATTCCCTCAAAACACTTTAACTAAGAACCCCATTACTAAGCTCACTTAGGCCATGATCACTAAACTATGAATAACACCACCAAAATAACATTTGGCAACCACCAAATTACATTCTCAATCATACTTACACATTTCATTAACTGAAAATTACGTCTCATTCACCAAACTAAACTCTCATAATAAAAGTTTACTCATTCTCCAGACTTTACAACATAAACACAATAACTAGATCATACACTTATGACATGAGGACACGATCACCACCAACTAAAACATATCACATACACAAAAAATCTAAGACAGCTGCCGACTAATACATATCATTAACATACCCAACTAAGACATGACATGATCATCGAAAATCTAAGACATGTGAGGCAAAAACAACCACAAAAAGTTAAGACATGAGACACAAAACTAAGTCAGACATGAATGATATCCATAAAACCTAAGACAATCAAAATCTAAGAAACGAACAAAAAATAAGACATAGCACAAAAATATCATGACGTGACTACTATAACATGATCACCAAACTTATACATGACATAATCACAACAGATTTAAAACATGATACATACACACCAAAACTAAGACATACACCTCCAGATAAGTCATGACATGATCAACTATAAACATGTTCACCAAACTTATACATGACATAATCACAACAGATTTAAAACATGATACATACACACCAAAACTAAGACATACACCTCCAGATAAGTCATGACATGATCACTATAACATGATCACACAAAACTTATACATCGGCCATAATTACACCAACATAGATTTTAAGACATGAGACATAACACCAATTAATGCACAGCATGATCACAACAATATTAAAGACATGTCACATTAACAAATTCTATAAGCTTTCCAAAAAAATCTTAGTCAACCACCAATTAAGACATAACATGAAAATCCAACTAACACATGAATGTCATCGAAATTTAAGACATGTAAGCAAAATCCAAACATATAATTTAAGACATGAGACATGCACATCAAAATTAGACTTGAGGACATGGATAACCATAAAATCTAAGACAAAATCAAAATTTAAGAGATGAACACATAATAAGATATAAGCACAAAGTACCTTGACAAGAAAACACCTAACATGCATAACCAAAAAATTATACATGAATAATCACAACAAATTTAAGACATGAGACAAACACACCAAAACTAAGACATACACCTCCAACAAGACATAATGTCATAAATCTAAGACATGAACAGCCCAACAAATAATACCTTTCTCAATCTCGTCCATTCCTTCCATTTCCTAATATTCCCATCGGTTTTTTATATGAGCTGTGCAGCCCCTCTTCCCTTTGTTGCTCCTATCTTTCTCAGGATCTGATATCCGGGTGTGAAGATCTGCGTCTGGTTATTGTCCCAGTGAGTTTTAGTTTCACGGTGATTGCTGTGTGTGTGTCCACCTAATTTGTGGTTGCAGGCGGTCGAGACTCAGGTAATGAGCCGCTACTCACTTATGTGTGTGTGTGTCGTTGATGTGTGTGTGTGTGTGTGTGTGTGTTGTGTGTGTGTGTGTGTGTGTGTGTGTGTGTGTGTGTTGTGTGTGGGGATGGAGAGAGAGAGTGATAGGAGAGAGATTTCAACTTATGATTGAGACTGACTCCACAGTGGCATACAGCTTTAGTGTCATCTCTCTTCTACTGGTAGATGTCTCGTGTATCAGTTTTTACCTTATTGGTAGTTTAGGGGGCCATCCAGCAGTTTCTGTTTCGCTTAATTATTGTTTCAGTAAATGCAGGGGAGCTATTGTTAAAGGCAGAGGCCACTATTTAATAGTTACTATTTCAACAGGTAATAACCCTTCAACTCATTTCCCGAGGTGGAAGATGTGTGTTGTGATGATAGACAGTACATTACATAACCTTTGTCAGTGGAAGTGAGAAAGGAAAGAAAAATATGTCTTCATTTTCTTAGGAATTTTGTTTGCGTGGTATCGTGGTAGTGCTCCCTCTCTCTGTTGTCTTGTATTGAAAGTTTTATGCGAACGATTCGGAGAAGAAATAGACGCATTGGAAGTAATGCAGTACTCAGACGCGATTCCTCACTGGTTGCTAGTTGTTGTATGTGTGTGTGTATGTTATTGTAGCCATACTTGTCTGATACAGAAGGTCTCTCTTTCAATTTACTTGCTACCTCCACGAGTAGGTCCCACCCGCATATGTTGCGTCAACTGCTGTACCTTATTTGGCTCCTGAGCTTGAGCCAGGCAGTTGTGGCAGTTTCTGTTGCTGGCCGCCGCCAGCCATGAACAAACAAAACTTATTTCTTTGCAAGTTTACATTGAGATTATGAAATTACAATAATGAGTTGCAGTGCAAAAAGAGCCACTATCATGCCTAGGCATTATGGGCAGACTTAAGAAGAGTACTGGATGAGCATTGGAGAACAATAGAACTCAGAGTAGTGGTGGTGGTAGTAGTAGTAGCAGTAGTAGTAGTAGTAGTAGTAGTAGTAGTAGTAGTAGTAGTAGTAGTAGTAGTAGTGGCGGCTGTAACTTGTATGACACGGCAGTATCTGACAAGATGAACATCAAAATGGTATACAATACCGACAGGTTGGTAGGGCAGTGTCTGACAAGATGAACATCAAAATGGTATACAATACCGATGTCGGTATTGTATACCATTTTGAGTTCATCTTGTATGGATTGATGGTGTGTTCGTTTTTTGAGTCCAATAGACTTTTGCTAATACTCTAGAAATGACAAAAACTGCCTTTTTTTGTTAAAACAGTGTTTGAAAATGCGTTTACGGATGATTCAAAGCGTGTGTGTGCATAAGATTTTTCATTTATACTGTTACCTATATGCAGTATTATGTAATTGGTGTATTATTTGTTACGGCTCGACTAAGTTGTGGAGAGCAAACACGAGTCTGCAGTAATAAAATGTTACATTAGTTGCATTGTGGTTCTGTACCAAACATATTGTCGGTTTATATTGTCGGTAATTTTGTTGCATGAAGGCAAAAAGAAAACCTTAAGTGTAATACCTTTCTCATCACGTGAACTCAGTATTTGATTTTAAAAATCAAGGAATATGGGCCTTAAATTGTTACAATAAACAAGGGAACTTAGAGGTTGATTGATCTGAGGACAACTTTATGAAATAGTTCTTTTATATACCACTTTATAACTGGCGGGGCACAGGCGGGCAGCGGCAGAGGCTTCCAAGCTCCGTACTTTCTTCCAATGTTCCTATGATGACCTAGTTGCATGGCAAACTGGCTCTAACCAACGGTCTAGCAACCCAAAAGGCCAGATTACCAACAGTGAATGAAAACTACAAATAGAGTACTGAGGACGATCAATGAAGACTGCCCTGCAAACCCAAAGCAACACCCGCTGCCTGACGAGAAACGTACCCCAACAGCTTTGTTGAATATAACTTTTAATCACAAAAACTTCTACTCCTGTATTACTATGAAGCGTAAGTCTCAGAGGATACAGTAACAGGACAGCAAGAAAACACGAAAAAATCGAACTATTCCACTTGTCTTAACCAGGACGCCGCACTCCCCTTCACCCTCGCAACACCGACCAGGGCGCGACCTCAACAACAAATAACACCAAACATGGCTGCCTCCCCCTCAGCCTCTTTCTATCTCCGGATTCAAGCCTACACGTTAGTCTCACAGGTCATGACCAACGATCGAAGACACCCTTAAGTCGTACAGATCCTCCTTAATTACAGAAAATGTGAATTTCGTGAAAACGCTAAACTAAGACAACCAGGATGACACACTCGTAGAACAAAATCCTCAGTCTTGAACAAAAATTTATCCTATATGGAATGACTAACATTGGCAAGACCCTCCGGTCTTAGATAGCCACAACCAGAACAAATAACATTCTTAATACAAAGGTTGAAAAAGAGTAAAAGAGTGGGATATGAACAAACTTGGATAATTCAGTTCAGAGACTACTTTTCGCTCCAAGGGATAAAACCTTTAGCAATGAAAAATTGTCAGAAGCCAGTAATAGCAGTCCTCATTTTCCAGTGATATGTACCCAAGCAAACAGTAAAGAAATTACTCTCCAGATCATACAGGGCCCAAACAAGTGTTATTGTACCAGTGACAGAAATAAAAAAGCCAGGGTTATAGGGAACCCATGGATAGGAACGTGCTTGCTTAGATTCAACACCATGACCAGGGAGAAAAAGAACCTAATTAAGCCGCTCATATGTTAAAGGCAAGAAAAGAGAGATACTAAAACGTGTTGTTAACCAAAAAAGGCGAACCTCCTGTACAGCAGTCAGAAAACATAAACGGAGAATTCTGGTCAAAATACACCAATGCTTCTTAGGGATGGGAAAACTCTAGTGAACGAAGGAAAAATGTGACCTAACTGTATACTATCACAAGTGTGAATGTAGACAACTGCTTACTATCACAGTGAGAAGGTAGACCAACTGCATACTATCACAAGTGAGATATGTAGACCAACTGCATACTATCACAAGTGAGAATGAACTATCAACCATTCCGTCGGGAGCGGAAACTAATCTTTCAGTGTTGAGTAAAACAATGTGTATTGTATGTTTAGTTCCATTATGGTACAAATTTCACAGTCCTGTCCTATGTAAATCTAAATAACTACCTTCAGTATATGTTTTTTTTGAAAGTTTTTACCTAGTGAGAATTAGCCACCTTTTGCTATGTATTTTTATTAAAATATATTTTACTTGCTTTAAATTTTTGTTTAATAACTATTTACCTGTCCATTTTACAATCCCATATTCTAAATACTAGTAATTTATATTCCTTGCTAAAAATTTTGTTTAATTCCTTAATTACTATTATCCATTTTACTTTTGTACATTTTTTTACATATTATTTTTTACCATTACTTGCTATTAGACTTGTTTTAATATTCCATTTACTATCAGTTCATACTACTTTATACAGTTAATCATTTTATTCTCTTTTAAATACTTTGTATTGCCTTCATAAGCTCTAATATTACTACCAGTACAATATTGCCTTTATAAGCTCTAATATTACTTACCAGTACAATATTTCCTTTATATGCTCTAAATATTACTCCAGTACATATATTGCTTCATAAGCTCTAATATTACTACCAGTACAATATTGCTTTATAGCTCTATATTACTACCCAGTAAATTATGCCTTATAAGTATAATATTACTACCAGTACAATATTGCATTTATAAGCTCTAATCATTACTACCAGTTACAATATTGCCTTTATAAGCTCTAATATTACTACCAGTACAATATTGCCTTTATAAGCCTCTAATATTACTACAAGTGTAACAATTGCCTTTATAAGACTCTAATATTATACAGTACAATATTGGAATCCTAATTATTAAAGATTAAAGATTCGCCGGGTATTCTCCCGGCCCCCCAGGCCCTTTTCCAAGTGGTGGCCCGGGCCTTGGCTCACCCTCTTAGGGAGTGTCTGGAGGACCTAAGTTCCCATGGAGGAGGCACAGGACCTCCTCATCTTTGGGACCAACTTGTCCCCAAGGCCTTGCCAAAAGCTAGCCTCTCTGGTCTTCCCTTCCCCGCCCAAGGGGGATTATGGGAATGGACAGTCCTATGAGCTAAAAAGGCCGGGCTCAGGCACCTACCCTGCCCTAGAAGGGTTAGGCATGGTGTCCATGATTTAACTATAGTCTTATTAAAAATATAAATACTTGTAAACAGAAATTATTTCTTTTTTTTTTATATTTAGTTAATATTAGTTAAATTTTGTACGCACCTTATTTACTTTCAGTCCATTTTACTTAGCTACCATTTTTAATTTCCCTTTACTTGCTTACTACTTATAAACTATTATATAGACCTGATAATCTGTGCAATATTATATTGTCTATCTTGTTTGCCTAATAACAGTTAAAGACTCCCTGTATTTTCATTAATTACTTTATTTTTATCTGCTATTATAAACTATTATTTTAGTTTTTTATTATTTAATTATAACTACCATTACTAGCAGACTTATTAATTTATTATTACTGCAGAGTTACTAAACATTTTTATTGTGTTCAGTAAACTTCTTAACTAATCTAAAACTTTTGTCAAATCTAAAGCTATATTTGTTCAATTTTAAAATCATCAAATCTGTAACAATATTATGAGTAAAACTGCTATCTTTGCATTTTTTTAAAAACGACTTGTTAACACCTCCACTAGCATGTAAGATAAAATTAGTTTAAGTTATCATTAGTATTAATTTTAGCATACACACTTATTCAAAAGATTCTATTGTAGAGTCACTCCAATCTTATGACTTACAAGATGATCCTGATATCAACCTTCTATTAAATGACTTACTCGAATCGATCAGGAACCCTAATTATAACTAAACATATCTATCTTTAATTACAATGTCAGATCTTTGAGCAAACATACGATTAACCTCACAGCATTTCTCAGTTCCTTCATACCAGTAGGTCATCCATCACACTCACAGATGGCCGGCTAAGCCTCGGTACTACAGATGTCTATGCATTCTGGTTATACAGCCATAAACAACTGGTAGGAAGAACAACAAGGGGGGTGTGGAACAGTATTTATACTCAGACATCTCTGCCAGATGATCTGAGTAGTAAATAACTGCAAAAAACCCTCACCCCCCCCCCCCCCAGTGATCTAACAGCTAAGAGTAACAAGAGTCATACAATTACAATTTAGTGAAAAGTTATGAAAACATGATAACTGATGCACATATGAACAAAGACCACTTACTGCTCTCAGGAGCGATTTCTCATATAGATCTACTTTTAAACCATTTTTGACCAGGACCCTCAAGTAACGAATTCACAAACACTATGTGCACCTGCTTTTGCTGCAACTGTAACAAAACTACAGAATCTCCGAGCTCCAGTATCACATTATTAAGACCACAACCATACCCTTTCATTCTATAACCAACCTAGTAATAGACCCAAATACACTACTAAGTTTCCTTCAGAACTAACGAGCCAGCTCTGTTAATAAATTTATAAACCAGACTATTGAATCATGTCGACTGGCATAATGAGCTATGAACATATACAGACTACGAATGAATGTATTAATAATTTTCTAAAAATAAAAAATCACCTCTGTTACAAGCATTGCCCTAAAAAATCTAATATATCACAGCTAAGAGGGACTGATCAGTCTAGCTAACACCCAGAAATCCCTACATCCATTACACAAAGACCTATATGAAAAACAGTTTACGAATGGGTTCAAATAACTAGAGACATTTTAAAGTTACTCATCAATCCTTGCCAGCCTGATAAGGAGATAAAAAAAAAATGTATTATGAAAATAGATTACATAAACATAAAAAGGTGTATGGAAAAGACCTAGAAAACCCTACAAAATTCTAGGATCTTAAAATGATATCCAAAATCAAAATACAATCAAATTAACAGATCAGGTAAACCCTACTCCCACTACTGAAAACAGCAAACAGACTCAATGTTTTCTTGCTCCACTATAGGAAAAAATTAGCGAGCAAAATCAAGACTCAAATACCCGTCATCAGACTTATCCTCAACGGGTACCTACCCAAATACATTATTCCTTGCCCAACCAACCCAACAGAAGTCTTGCTTATCACTCAACACCCTTAAAAACAAGGCAGCGCAGGGGACATATAACTTACCACCTTTTATGTACCAAACATGCATCACAAGTACTGTCACAATCAGAGCAAACATTCTTTAACAAAATCCATCGAAATCCTCCACCTTCACCAGGCAATTCTCATAATAGTGAGGGTCACCCCGATCCACAAATGGAGGTGATCAACAGACTTATATAATAGACAATATATCTTACCTACATCTGCTCTCTAAATCTTTGAAAAATTTATTCATAAGGACTGATCTATCCTACCTCGTCTCACACCATATATGAAAACCTGTCATTTTGGTCATGTACGAATAAAAGTCTTATGATGCTATTATACACATGAATAGACTATATACCCGACTCTCGAGAGAAAGAAGTCCAATGGGAAATCTTCATTGATTTAGCTAAAGCTTTTTGTTACAGTTCTCCATTATTTGCTGCACATTTAAATTAACACACTATGGTACATGAGGGCACTCTTCAACTACCTAAGTAACAGAAGCCAATATGTGTACCACAAATGGAGCAAACTCTTCCACACAAACTACCACAGTCGGTTGGTCCAAAAGGAAGTGTCATGACCACTCTCTCTTTTTCATTTGACATCACTGACTTACCAAATGCATCACACGCTATCGAACTCATTGTTATTTGCAGATAAGATACATAAGATAATAAGAATGTAGGTAACCACTGCAGGAAGGACTAATCCGGCCCATACGAGGCAGGGCCTTATCAAAACGAACCATCTACCTCAAAGCTACTCAAGAAAAACTCCCGAACCCCCTACACCAATCAAAACCCAAGCCCCTCCCTCTCATATATTGTCCCAGTCTCTTCTTTAAAGCTACCCAAGGTCTAGCCTCTATCACCCCACTGGGAGACTTGTTCCACGCATCCCACAAACTTGTTAGAAAACCTATACTTACCGATTGTCCTTTCTAATCTACAATTTATCCAACTTTAAATCAATTATTTCCTTGGTTCTTACATGGTTCGACACCACTCACGTACCTTATTAATGTCTCCTTGTTCTATGCCCGTCATCCACTTATAACCTCAGTGATAATTCTCCTCATTCTACGCCTCTCCAGAGAGTGGAGATTTAAGGCTTTATGTCTATCTTCATACGGGAGGTTCCTTACACAGTAAATCATTTTAGTCATTCTTCTCTGTATGTTCTCTAATGAGTCTATGTCCATCCTGTAGTAAGGGGACCAAAAACTGAGCAGCATAATCTAAATGAGGCCTCACTAGTGATGTATAGAGCTGTAAAATAACTTTTGGACTTCTGTTACTTATACTTCTTGAGATAAATCCAAGTAATCTGTTGGCCTTGTTGCGCACACTGAGGCACTGCTGTCTTGGCTTTAGATTTCTGCTTACCATGACTCCCAAGTCTTTTTCACATTCTGTATGACCAAGCTCTACTTCACCTAGATTATAGCTTCGAGGGTTATTTTCATTTACCAAGGGCAAGTACCTTACACTTATCCACATTAAACTTCATCTGCCATTTCTCAGACCAAGACATTAATTTGTTCAAA
Source organism: Cherax quadricarinatus (assembly GCF_026875155.1). Classification (NCBI taxonomy): domain Eukaryota; kingdom Metazoa; phylum Arthropoda; class Malacostraca; order Decapoda; family Parastacidae; genus Cherax; species Cherax quadricarinatus. The sequence goes on along the minus strand of NC_069411.1, from coordinate 73,133,199 downwards.
TCGTCCTGGAGTTCATTGATATCCTCCTCAGAGTGAATTATACGGCCTATCTTTGTATCATCAGCAAACTTACTCATGTCACTAGTAATCCCTTCATCAAGGTCATTAATGTAAATTATGAACAAGAGAGGGCCTAAAACTGATCCTTGTGGAACGCCACTAGTGACTAATCCCCATTCAGATTTCACTCCATTAATGGTAACTCTCTGCTTTCTATTGGTAAGCCATGCCTCAATCCATGCTAGAACTTTACCTCCTATACCATGAGCTGCCACTTTTCTTAAGAGTCTCTTGTGAGGTACTCTGTCGAAGGCTTTACTAAAATCCAAATAAATAATATCATATTCCTTATCACTGTCAACTGCCTCAAATGTTCTATTGAAGAACGTCAGTAAGTTTGTCAGGCAGGAACGACCTCTCGTGAATCCATGCTGAGATTCATTTATCAAGTTATGCTCTTCAAGGTGACTTCTGATAATGTCAGCTATAATTGATTCTAATAACTTGCCCACTATAGATGTCAGGCTTATTGGACGGTAATTTGAAGGAGTGGACTTATCCCTGATTTGAATATAGGAACCACATTAGCCATCTTCCACATCTCTGGCACAACACTGGTAAGGATGGACGCATTGAATACACTCGTTAATGGCTGACTAAGCTCCATCTTGCATTCCTTAAGTACCCTTGAAAACAACTCATCGGGTCCCGGGGACTTATTTTGTTTCAGTTTGTCTATCTGTTTAATAACCATGTCCCTCGTGACAGTAATATTAGTTAACTTAAATTCATCAGGAACTAAATAATTGTTAATTACTGGAATCTCATTTACATCTTCCTGTGTAAAAACTGACAAAAATAGTCATTAAATAAGGAACACATTTCCAGTTCATTATCCGTCAGCTGTCCATTCCCAGATTTCAGAGGTCCTACTTTTTCCTTCACCTTCGTCCTATACACTTGAAAGAACCCCTTTGGATTAGTCTTTGATTCATTAGCAACTCTAATTTCATAGTCACGTTTAGCCTTTCTAATCGCCTTTTTTACTTCTCTTTTAAGCTGAACATATTGGTCAGTAAGGTTAACCTCTCCTCTTCTGATGCGCCTATAAATTCCCTTTTCTCCCCTAATAGATGCTTTAGCCTCCTGTTAACCCATTTGGGATCGTTATTATTAGACCTAATTTCTCTCTGGGGAATGTATATACTCTGGGCACTGTGTACACTATTAAGAAAACAATCATAAAAGCAGATCCCTTCATATTCATAAGTATGATTATCGTCAATAAAGTCATTTTGCTAGATAACCCCAATCAAGATTAGACAGATGTTCCCTAAGTCCATTATAATCGGCAGAACGAAAATCGGGGATTTTTACTGTATTATCATTATTCTTGCATTCCCAATTAATGCTAAAGGTGATGGATTTGTGATCACTTGCGCCAAGCTCTTCAGTGATCTCCAGATTATTCACGAGGTGTTTCCTTATTTGACAAGACTAGGTCTAGCAAATTATTACCCTGGTAGGATCAGTTACACTCTGTTTCAGAAAACAGTCCAGAACTGTTTCCATGAAGTCACTGGACTCTAGATTACCTGTCAAAGAATTCCAGTCAATTTGGCTATAGTTAAAGTCCCCTACTATGACTACGTTACTGTGTCCAGAAGCCCTAACAATTTCGTCCCAAAGAAGTCTCCCTCTATCGTGATCCAAGCCTGGAGGTCGGTATATTACACCTAGAATTAGTTTTTCTTGACCCACCACGAACTCTACCCAAACAGACTCTGTTACTGCTCCATCTATTTTTATACCTTTTTTTATGCAACAATTAATATTTTCTCGAACATACAATGCAACTCCTCCCCCCTTCCCATTACATCTATCCACATTGAATAACTTAAATCCCTGAATATTACACTCAGCAGTCATATCCCGACTCTTTAAATCATACCACGTTTCAGTTAATGCAATGATATCAAAGTTCCCAGCACATGCTACCAAACGTAGTTCATTAATTTTATTTCTTGCACTTCGACTGTTAGCATAAAATACCATCATATGTTTTTTCTTCTGCACATTTTTCCTATTCATCTTTGTTTTTACACAATTTCTGAAATTATCATTACCCAGAGTTACTCCATGACAGTTACTATTAAGATTCTTAATATCAGAGCATAAGTCAATATATCCATACTCATTATTAATCATTTCTAAACCCATACCTCTAACTAATCCTAGTTTAAAGTCCTAACAACCCCCTCAACTGAGTTAGCAAGAAAACCCACACCTGCCCTGGATAAGTGAACCCCATCCCTGGCATACATGTCATTTCGGCCATAGAAGTTGTCCCAGTTGTCAATGAATGGTACTGCATTATCCTTACAGTGTTTATCCAGCCAACAATTAATACCAATTGCTCTGGACAACCATTCATTACCAACACCTCTTCTTGGCAAAATGCCACATATAACAGGGCGCCCCCCCTTCTTCCTAATCATGTCTATAGCTGTCCTGAACTTTGTAACTAAATCCTCACTTCTACGCTTGCCTACATCATTGCCTCCAGCACTGAGGCAAATAATAGGATTGATCCCATTACCGTTCATGATGTTGTCAAGCCGGCTAACAATGTCCTCCATCCCAGCCCCAGGAAAGCATACCCTTTGCCCCAGGAAAGCATACCCTTCTCTCACCCGAACCCAGTCACTCTGGCTAACACTGTTAATGCCGAATTGCAGAAAATAACTACCTGGATGATGACAAATAAGTTTACCCTCAATACTGACAAAACCTATTTTATTCAGTTCCACTTAACATAACGCTAAACGGATCACCCATCACAAGACTCAGAGGGAAAATTCCTAGGAATCCACCTTGTCAGTAGCCTCAAATTCCACACACACACATACAACAAATTTCTAAGAAAATCTTCTGCAGTCAGAATTACAAATCCCCACTTCCGACAGCATACTCCACCAATATTCAAAAGTCTAAAACTGTTCATCGTTAACATCCATACTTATTCATGTGCTTACTACATACATAGAACACTACACTCAAACCCTCCTCTCAAACTTCTCACCAACCTTAACAGGACACACGACCACAACACAAGACACAGATCTCTTTTTGATGTACCACGTGTCCATATTTCACTGTGTAAAAGCTCTATGCACATAAAGTGCGCCAAAATTTGGAATTCTTTACCAGTAAACATTAAAGTAACCAGGTCTGAGCATCAATTTAAGGCCCTTCTCAAAAGCCAACTACTCACCCTAAACTAAATATTCAATGACTTAAGAAATCGTAATGACACGATTGCAAATAAACCATACCCCCGGCCGGGATTGAACCCGCGGTCATAGAGTCTCAAAACTCCAGCCCGTCGAGCTAGCCACTAGACCAGCTAGCCACAATAAGATTCATCCAACTAGGTATATTTCTACACCATAGGAAAGTTAGCACAGGCACCTCTGTGACCACAAATGCAAGTTTTTACAGACGAATCTCCAGCTAGCGTGGCCGTGACGAACTCTAGCTCAAGTCCCTTCACTGCCGTCAACATGACTTAAGAAATCGTAATGACACGATTGCAAATAAACCATACCCCCGGCCGGGATTGAACCCGCGGTCATAGAGTCTCAAAACTCCAGCCCGTCGCGCTAGCCACTAGACCAGCTAGCCACAATTGTGGCTAGCTGGTCTAGTGGCTAGCGCGACGGGCTGGAGTTTTGAGACTCTATGACCGCGGGTTCAATCCCGGCCGGGGGTATGGTTTAAATATTCAATATTTAACTTTTCCAAAAATCTCCCAATTACCTAAATCTTAAAACTTCAAATCTAGACGCCCTAAGTTTATACATTATTAATACTACATTGTAGTATAAATACCTACCCAAAACAATACTGCCTTACACCCAGTTGTAACATTCTCATACTGTAAACTACTTTTAACAAATCACAATGTTATGTTCCCATAATATAATTTCAATATCTATTATTGAAACTATTGTAATTAGAGTAAAATTATTGTCTACTATAAATAAATAAAGATGTACAACTTAAACTATGCTCAATTTCTTTAGTATTAAGTAGTCTGTAATCCATTAAATTAATACAGAAGACCAACACCGAGATCAATACCTACACTGGAAAGATATAACTTTTTATACGACTCCTGACCAAGAACCCACCATGAATGTTGACACTTTGTACGAGAAATTACACGACAGAACAGTCAAGTTTACAAATCGTAAAGGAACCCACTGCTCCTTCACAACACTCAAGATGACCTTTGACCAGTTACAAGCCGACCCAGCATTTCGACCCAAGATTACAAGACTACTTATCGTTTCCTCCCAACAACTGCACAGTTCCATTGTCTTCATTCCTAACTTTATGATGAATAATGTCCTTTAAACATATCTCTGAGGTATCCTGGTAATATCTACTGTTTTCAACCCATGTGCTGCAACCTGTTCCCTACACACACAACCATATCTTTATCTTCAATCAGTTTAAAATCCTAGAAAAGTCAGCAATGGTCCTCTCGATCCAGTTTGCCAATGCTACCACTCCGGCCCCAAAGATATGTACCCCATCCCTTGCATACATATCATGTTTGCCATAGAAGTTGTACCAGTTGTTAGTGAATGGGACTGCAAGTTCTTTCGTCCCTGTCTAGCCGAAATTTTAAAGCATACTGAGAAGTGAAAGGCTTGCAAAAAAACTAGTCCGGAGCAAAGGGTTTATGTTCTACAGGAGGGGTTTAAAGGGAAATCAACCGGACGACACTAGAAGACAGGAGAGATAGGGGGGATTGAAAAAGACATAAAAAAATACTGAGATAAATCGCAATGTGGACGGGGCTCGCGCCGGGCCCAGTGGTCGGTGTTGCTCCCACCTGGCCCAGGGGTCGGTGCTGCAGCCGGGCCCAGTGACGTTTCTGCGGGCCCCTGCCTTTGGTGGGGGCTGCCCCCCCGGGCAGCGTGTCAGGAGTCCTTCTGTGTCCCCTCGTGTTCTCCCTTCCCCCACTTTATCCTCGCTCAGCGTCCTCCCTACCCCAGCGTGTCCAGGAGTCACTGTGCCCCCTCAGATGTTCTCCCTTCCCCATTCCTTCTACGTCAGCAGCCCTCCCTTCCCCAGTGTGTCCAGGAGCCCATCTGTGCCCCCCTCAGGTTCCCCCTTTCCCCCCATTTCCTCCTACGCTCAGCAGTCCTCCCTTCCCCAGCTGTCCAGGGGCCATCGTGTCCCCCAGTTTTCTCCCTTCCCCACTTCCTTCCTCGTCAGCACCCCTTTACCTTCCCAGCGTGTCCAGGAGTCCATCTGTTTTCCCCTCAGATGTTCTCCCTTCCCCCTTCCTATCCTACGTCAGCAGCCTCCTTCCCAGCGTGTCCGGGAGCCCTGTACTGGTCTTTGTGTTTGAACTGTTCTTCTGTGTTACTGTTGGTCTTTGTGTTACTGTACTGGTCTATGGTTATGTATGGTCTTCTGTGTTACTTACGGGTCTTCTGTGTTTCTATACTGGTTTTGTTTTTTACTGTACGGGTTTCTGTGTTACTCTCCTGGTTTTGTTTACTGTATGGTCTTGTGTAATACGACAGTACGTTAGAAACACAGAAAAGACAGTATAGTAACACAGAAACAGTACAGTATATTTAATACGAGAAAATGCGCAGTGCGTAACACAAAAGAACAGTACAGTAATACAAAGAACGTCAGTAATACTAAAAACAGTGCAGTACGTAACACAGGAAAATCAATACAGTAACAAGAAGCAGAGTACAATAACATTACTGTTCTGCTGTCCCTCTGTATTGACTAAAGAAGTTACTGTGTAGGTGAAATGTTATGAAGTAGGTTCACCGGTTTCCCCCGGGCCCCCTTTTCCTTCCGCGTTATGTTAGAGTCCCCAGACATTTGTACCCAGGAGACCTGCCCTTTCACCTCGCTTCCCCACTCTCCAATATTTGTTTCAATGTTATCTCTGTTGAGGTAACTCAGGTGAATGAAAAATAAAAAACACTACCGTGACTTATGAGAGTGGTGGAGTGGGAAAAAACATCCGTGGCTCTGTCAGGGAGGCTGGAGAGGGGAAAAACACCACCGTGATACTGTCAGGGGGCTGGAGGGGGAAAATAACACCCCGTGGCTACTGTCGGGAGGTGGAGGGGGGAAAAACATACCGTGGTACTGTCGGGGGAGGCTGGAGGGGGAAATAAACCACCGTGATATGTCATGGAGGATGGAGTGGGAAATAACCCCACGGGGCTATGTCAGGGAGGTGGAGGGGGAAAAACACCACCGTGGTATGTCAGGGAGGCTGGAGGGGGAAAAAAACAACACGGGCTACGCCCAGGGGGGTGGAGTGGGAAAAAACACCACCGTGGTACTGTCAGGGAGGTGGAGGGGGAAATAACACCACCGTGACACTGTCAGGGAGGCTGGAGGGGAATAACACCCCGTGGTACTGTCAGGGGGCTGGAGTGGGAAAAACCCACAGTGAACTGTCGGGGGAGGGGGAGTGGGAAAAAACCCCACCGTGGCTACTGTCGGGAGGCTGGAGGGGAATAACACCAGTGGCTAGTCAGGGGAGGCGGGAGTGGGAATAACACCCCCGTGGCTACTGTCAGGGAGGCTGCAGGGGGAAAAATAATACCTCCAGGTTTTACTTTTTCAGGGGGCTGGAGTGGGGGGTTAAAAGTAACCCCACCGGGGTTTTCTTTTTCAGGGAGGTTTGGGTGGGTAACACTCCCATGGTTGCGCTTTTAAATCTAATTAGCAAATCATGAATAAAAATTTAATAAAATAAAACTATTATTTTGACCACTGTCGCCTCGGGTTTTATCTCTGAGTTCCGCCCGGGGCCCACGTGGAGGCCGTGGTTCTCTTTAAGGTCCCCCCCCCCCCTCCCCTTCCCCGGGGTTTCTGTGTCCAGGAATCCTCCGTGGGCCCCGGATGTCTCCCTTCCTCATTCCCTAAGGTCAGCCCCCTTCTGTGTTCTGTTGCTTCCCGCCCAGCTTTCCCCAGGTTCATGTACCCCGGAAAACATCCCTCTACCCCCGGATGTTTTCCCCCCCCACTTTTCCAAGGCAGCCTCATAACTGTTTCTTGCTGTCCCAGGTTTGTGTATTAGGAATCCATCCGTTCGCTCCCGGTTTTCTCCCCTTCCCCACTTACCCAAAGGGCGCCTCAACAACAACCCTTTCCCCCCGTTTATGATCCAGGAACCCTCCGTTCGCTCCGGATGTCTTCCCTTCCCCCTTTCCTAAGGTCAGCGAAATTTGGTCAGGGCCCTTCCCCCGGTCAGGTCCAGGAGCCCACTTATGTCACCCCAGGTAGACTCCCTTCCCCCTTTCCCCAAAGTCGGGTATTTTGCCTTTCCAGGTCTGATCCCGGAATCCCTTTCCGTCTACCGCCCCGGGAAACTTCCCTTCCCCATTACCCAAGGCAGCCTCAACTGTTTTTAAATTTATGCCCCTTCCAGGTTCATGTTTTGGAAATCCCTCCGCTCGCTTCCGGATGTCTTTTCCCCTTCCCACTTACCCCAAAGGGCAGCCCCAACAGAACCCTTCCCCCAAATTATCTATCAGGGGAAACCATCCCCCGCTCCGGGGGTCTTCCCCTTTCCCCACTTCCTAAAGGTAGCGAGTTAGGTCCGTGTCTTCCCGGCGTGTCTCCAGGAGCCACTTAGTCCCTCAGGTAGACTCCCTTCCCCCCCTTCCCCAAAAAAAAGCGGTTTTTTTGCCTTCCCCCGGACTGTATCCCGGAATCCTTCCGTTACCGCCGGATTTTTCCCTTCCCCTTACCCAAAGGGCGCCTCAATGCATGTATTCATGCCTTCCCCAGGTTCATGTTCCAGGAAACCCCTCCCCTGCCCCGGATGTTTCCCTTTCCCCCACTTTCCTAAGGGTCAGCGAGTTAGGTCCCTGCCCTTCCCGGATCAGTGTCTCCCGGAGCCCACTTTGTCACCTCAGGTAGACTCCCCTTCCCCCTCTCCAAAGTCAGCGGTTTTCTTGCCCTTTCCCCCGGATCATGTATCCCGGAATCCTTCTGTCTACCGCCGGATATTTTCCCCTTTCCCCCCTTACCCCAAGGGGCCCCAACTGCATGTATTATGCCCCTTCCCAGGTTTATGTTCCAGGAAGCCCTCCCTTTGCTCCGGATGTCTTCCTTTCCCATTACCCAAGATCAGCCTCAAAATCAACCTTCCCCAAGTTCTGATCCAAGAACCATCCGTTCGTCCCCGGGTGTTTCTCTTCCCCCTTTCGTAAAGGGCGGCGGTGCCTTCCCCGGGTCAGCATTCCCCGGGTCCACTTGTGTCACCTGAGTGGATCCCTTCCCCCCTTCCCAGAGTCAGCATTGCCACCTTCAGTGACCTTGCTGGGTGGAAACTTGGTCTTGTCTAGCTGGTCTCGGGAGAAAAATGTCCGGTGGGGGGAATTTTGGGGGTGACACACACGAAAATGCGTAGTAAATTTCACATCAAGACAGCTGGACGTTGGTCAGCTAGACGCCACCAAACTGCCCCACATTTTCCCCCACCCCGGGGGGCTTTAAATTAAAGTAAATTTTGGGAAAAAACCTTTTATGTTACCTTTGAAAAAATCTGAGAACAAGTTGTTTTTTTTCTTACTTAGCCGTTTAAAAAATTTTGTGGTGTTTATTATTGAGAGAAATTTCCAAGTGTTGGGAATTTGTCCACCCCTCTAACTGTCTTAAATATTACATGCTTTCATTTTTGTTTATTTTTTCCGTCTTTTATATTTGGCCTGAAAGCCCCAAAAGCGCAGAAATTTTTTGCAACCTATATAAAGTATTTTAACAAATATTTTACGTTTTTAAAACACTCACCTTACTCATAATCATTATACATACACTTGCTACATAAAAAAAACACACCAATCCCCTGTACACAAAAACGCCACAACAATGTACACAATTACTCCTATCACTATAATATGTACGAGTCACAGTACAACACACAAAATGTGCTCCAAAGCCCATCCCATGGACACTTTTTTGCACATAATGTGACACATACATGGACACTTTCATAGACTACATGTATCGTCCACATGATTAAACAATGTAGTAGAGACAATATATGGGAAATTTAGATATGATTATGTGTTTCAATGTTCAGAATATATAAGACAAAGAATGTTGGTTTACAGTATTTTGAGAACATTCTTTGTGTAACTTGTGAATATTTAAAGATATGACACGACTGAGGCACTAGTGGAGAACTGTGTGCCATGTGTACATGTTATTGATGTATACATTAAATACACGTGTTGTGTATGTGTGCCATGTGTACATGTGTGTAGATTGTCATGTGTACATTTTGTATGTTGATGATTGTCATGTGTACATCTTGTGTGTTGATTGTGATGTGTACATGTTGTATGTTCATGATTGTCGTGTGTACATGTTGTATGTTGATGATTGTCATGTGTACATGTTACTATGTTGTATGTTGATGATTGTGATGTGTACATGTTGTATTTGATGATTGTGATGTGTACATGTTGCATTTGATGATTGTCATGTGTACATGTTGTATGTTGATGATTGTCATGTGTACATGTTGTATGTTGATGATTGTCATGTGTACATGTTGTATGTTGATGATTGTCATGTGTACATGTTGTATGTTGATGATTGTCATGTGTACATGTTGTATGTTGATGATTGTCATGTGTACATGTTGTGTGTTGATGATTGTCATGTGTACATGTATGTTGATGATTGTCATGTGTACATGTATGTTGATGATTGTCATGTGTACATGTTGTGTGTTGATGATTGTCATGTGTACATGTTATTATGTATGAATGCGTATAACGTGTATGAATGTCGAGTGTACATGTTATTGTGTATGTATGAGTGAAAGTGAGAATCTCTAAATCTCCTCCATGAAAACTGCAACAAATTTAAAATAATTTCTGTTTATCGTGTTTCATCAATGAATTTGATGGTCGCAGATGTTTGTATACAAACATACATGCACGCACATGTAAAATGTGTGTACAGAGTTTAAACACAGTATGTTAATAAAGTTCTGGTCTACATGATGGCTTGCCTTGTATATATATATATATATATTATATATATATATATATATATATATATATATAATATATAAATATAATATAATATATATATATATATAGATACATACATATTGTCTTTTGAGCAAAGTACAGTGACATCACACGTCTTTAACATCACAGGCGACATCACACAACATTATCTAAGACTCATTTTTTGGGGTAAATATTTACCATCTTTCTTGCAAATTGTAACTTAATTCAACACTTTAGTTATCAAAGCTCTACTCTGTTAACATCTCTCATATATGTTTTCCACAACTATAAATACAGCCAAGTGCAACTTTGCTTTATATAAGTGTTGTTAAGTTCAGTATTTCAGTGTTTACACATGATCCACAGATTACCTTCACTTTCTCAACTGTCACTCTTCTATGTTATCAATATTATCTTTATCATCACTTCAATAATCATAATTCTGACATAAACTTTACCTGGTATTGTCAGCAGTCTCCAGGCTGACAGCAGAGGCAGCCAAGCTGACACCAAAGTCAGCCAGGCTGACAACAGAGTCAGTCAGGTTGACAGCAGAGTCAGCCAAGCTGACAGCAGAGTCAGCCAGGCTGACAGCAGAGTCAGCCAGGCTGACAGCAGAGTCAACCAGGCTGACAGCAGAGTCAGCCAGGCTGACAGCAGAGTCAGCTAGGCTGACAGCGGAGTCAGCCAGGCTGACAGTGAGGCCAAAT
>NC_069411.1:73106719-73121901 GCF_026875155.1 Cherax quadricarinatus | reverse complement strand
GAAACGACCTGACACACTGGGGGGACTGGAGGGATAGGTAGGACTGATAAAAACATAAAAAAATATATAATATACTGAAATAATCAACAAGGTGGACAGGGACAGAATGTTTCACAGATGGGACACAGCGACAAGGGGTCACAATTGGAAGTTGAAGACTCAGATAGTCACCGAGATGTTAGGAATATTTCTTCCATCACCAGAGGTGGTCAGGAAGTAATAATGTGGAAAGGAGGTGATGGAAGCAGGATCCATACATAGCTTTAAGAAAAGTTATGATAAAGCTCACGGAGCAGGGAGGGAGTGACCTAGTAGCGACCAGCGAAGAGGCGGGGCCGGGAGCTATGAATCGACCCTTGCAACCACACTTAGGTGAGTACACACACACACACACACACACACACACACACATGGGGGCCAAGATACATGGAGGGCTAAGATAATGGAGGTGGTACTGGAAAACTTCATGTGCCAACACGTAAGGGACACTACAAGAGAGAGAGGAGAGGATGAACCAGCAAGGCTGAACTTAGTATTCACCTTGAGTAGTGCAGATATCGAGGACATCACATATGAAAGACCCCTTGGGGCCAGTGACCATGTGGTTTTAAGCTTCGAATACACAGTACAGCTACAAGTGGAGGGAGAAGCAGGAAGGCCAGGACGAATGAAGCCAAACTACAAGAAAGGGACTACACAGGAATGAGGAACTACCTGAACGGGTTCAGTGGGACAGAGAACTGGCAGGGAAGCCAGTTAATGAGATGATGGAATATGTAGCAACAAAATGCAAGGATGCTGAGGGGAGGTTTTGTACCCAAGGGTAACAGGATAATGAAAAAGCCAGGATGAGCCCATGGTTTACCCAAAGGTGCAGGGAGGCAAAAACCAAGTGTGCTAGGGAATGGAAGAAATATAGAAGGCAAAGGACCCAGGAGAATAAGGAGAACAGTCGTAGAGCCAGAAACGAATATGCACAGATAAGAAGGGAGCCCAAAGACAATATGAAAATGACATAGCACGAAAGCCAAATCTGACCCGAAACTGTTGTACAGCCACATCAGGAGGAAAACAACAGTCAAGGACCAGTAATCAGGCTAAGGAAGGAAGGAGGAGAGACAACAAGAAATGACCGTGAAGTATGTGAAGAACTCAACAAGAGATTCAAGAAGTGTTCACAGAGGAGACAGAAGGGACCCCAGAAAGACGGAGAGGTGGGGCACACCACCAAGTGCTGGACACAGTGCACACAACCGAGGAAGAAGTGAAGAGGCTTCTGAGTGAGCTAGATACCTCAAAGGCAATGGGGCCAGATAACATCTCCCCATGGGTATTGAGAGAGGGAGCAGAGGCGCTATGTGTACCCCTAACAACAATATTCAATACATCTATCGAAACAGGGAGATTGCCTGAGGCATGGAAGACAGCAAATGTAGTCCCAATCTTTAAAAAAGGAGACAGACATGAAGCATTAAACTACAGACCAGTGTCACTGACATGTATAGTATGCAAAATCATGGAGAAGATTATCAGGAGAAGAGTTGTGGAACACCTAGAAAGGAACGATCTCATCAACAGCAGCCAACATGGTTTCAGGGACGGGAAATCCTGTGTCACAAACCTACTGGAGTTCTATGACATGGTGACAGCAGTAAGACAAGAGAGAGAGGGGTGGGTGGATTGCATATTCTTAGACTGCAAGAAGGCGTTTGACACAGTACCACACAAGAGATTAGTGCAAAAACTGGAGGACCAAGCAGGAATAACAGGGAAGGCACTGCAATGGATCAGGGAATACTTGTCAGGAAGACAGCAGCGAGTAATGGTACGAGGCGAGGTGTCAGAGTGGGCACCTGTGACCAGTGGGGTCCCACAGGGGTCAGTCCTAGGACCAGTGCTGTTTCTGGTATTTGTGAACGACATGACGGAAGGAATAAACTCCGAGGTGTCACTGTTTGCAAATGACGTGAAGTTGATGAGAAGAGTTCATTCGATGGAAGACCAGGCAGAAATACAAAGGGATCTGGACAGGCTGCAGACCTGGTCCAGCAACTGGCTCCTGGAGTTCAATCCCACCAAGTGCAAAGTCATGAGGATTGGGGAAGGGCAAAGAAGACTGCAGATGGAGTACAGTCTAGGGGGTCAGAGACTACAAACATCACTCTAGGAAAAATATCTTGGGGTGAGTATAACACCAGGCAATCTCCTGAAGCGCACATAAACCAAATAACTGCTGCAGCATATGGGCGCTGGCAAACCTCAGAAACCAGCATTCCGACATCTTAATAAGGAATCGTTCAGGACCCTTACACCGTGTACGTTAGGCCAAATATTGGAGGTATGCGGCACCAGTTTGGAACCACACTACCAAGATGTAAGAAATAGAGAAAGTGCCAAAGGTTGCCACAAGACTTGTCCGAGTAAGGGAGGTATGTCCTATGAGGAGAGGTTAAGGAAAATCAACCTGACGACACTGGGGACAGGAGAGATAGGGGGGACATGATAACGACTTACAAAATACTGAGATGATTTGACAGGTGGCACAAAGACAGGATGTTCAGAGACTGGACACAGTAACAAGGGACACAGTTGGGAAGTTGAAGACAAAGATGAATCAAAGGGATGTTAGGAAGTATTTCTTCAGCCACAGAGTAGTCAGGAAGTGGAATAGTTTGGGAGCGATGTAGTGGAGTCAGGATCCTATACATAGCTTTAGCAGAGGTACGATAAAGCTCTTGGTTTCAGGGAGTTTGACTGACTAGTAGCGACCTGTGAAGAGGGCGGGACCAGGAGCTTGGACTCGGACCCTGCAACGTCAACTAGGTGAGTACAACTAGGTGAGTACACACACACACACACACACACACACACACACACACACACAAAATGCTCTCATTTACAACAATATATAATCTTAACATTTGTGTGACAACATAGTAAGTTCCGTCCACACAAGTGGAAACTCTGACCATGGATGAAATTTAAAAACATTTCTTTGGCATTTTGCAGCTTAGTATCAGTCAAAACGTTGCAGGTGAACCTTTATACGTTCACGATACTGGTTACTCTGTGTGATATACTAAATACAAATAACCCCTGCAAGACTTGCCTATGTACACTCCTTAAACATGAACAAAAAATTGCATGAAAAAAACATAGGAAGCCTCAACACACGAATTTATTGATATTATTATTATGTTATTATAACTATTATTAATTTTTATAATTGTTTATTATTATTTTTTTTATTATTATCACACTGGCCTATTCCCTCCAAGGCCAGGGCCCCCCGGGGAAGCCCCCCACTAAAGGTGGGTGGCCCGAAAAGAAAAACTTTCACCATCCATTCACTCCATCACTGTCTTGCCAGAGGGTGCTTTACACTACAGTTTTTAAACTGCAACATTAACACCCCTCCTTCAGTGTGCAGGCACTGTACTTTCCCATCTCCAGGACTCAAAGTCCGGCCGCGGTTTCCCTGAAACCCCTTCATAATGTTAATTTGCTCACACTCCAACAGCACGGTCAAGTATTAAATGACCTTTTGTCTCCATTCCACTCCTTCAAACACGCTAACGCATGCCTGCTGGAAGTCCAAGACCCTCGCACACAAAACCTTCACTTTTCAACCCCTCCCTCCAACCTTTCTAGGCCGACCAGCTCTTTAAAACGCCTTCCTTCCTTACAGTCTGAGACACTCTTGTAGTTATTCTGTTTCGCTCCATCTCTCCACATGTCGAACCACCTCAACAACCCTTCCTCAGCCTTGGACAACAGTTTTGTTGTTATTATTATTATTATTAATATTTATTTTTATTATTTTTAATCAGTATTCCTATAAATATTTCTCAGAGATGACGATATAAAAAAATGTCAAGGTCCATTAAACAGCCTGGGGAATGCACTGCTATCAAAATGAAACAAAGGAAAGGAGGGTAGTTCCAAATACTTGGATCAACACCTCTTCTGTCAAGCATCTAGGCACCATCCTCTTGCGCTAACAGCATCTAAGCCCCATTTCCTCTACATTCCACAGCATAATCTGCACCATCCTTCTCCTCAGCATCTAGGCACCCATCTCTTCCTCAGCAATCTAGGCACCATCCTCTTCCTCAGCATCTGGCAACATCCTCTTCCTCAGCATCTAGCGCTCCATCCTCTTCCTCCCGCATCTAAGGCCCATCTCTTCCTCAGCATCCTAGGCACAATCCTCTTCCTCAGCATCTAGGCACCATCCTCTTCCTCTGCATCTAGGCACCATTCCTCTTCCTCAGCATCTAGGCACCATCCTCTTCCTCAGCATCTAGCACCATCCTCTTCCTCAAGCATCTATGCACCATCCTCTTCCTCAGCAACTAGGCCACCATCCTCTTCCTCAGCATCTAGGCACACATTCCTCTCCTCAGCATCTAGGCACATCCTCCTTTTCAGCATCTAGGCACCTTCCTCTTCCATCAGGCATCAATGCACCTTCCTCTGTCCTCAGCATCTAGGCACCATCCTCTTCCTCAGCAACTAGGCACACCATCCTCTCTCATCAGCATACTAGGCACCATCCTCTTCCTCAGCGCACATCTTATAGCACCATCCTCTTCCTCAGATCTAGGCACCATCCTCTTCCTTCGCATATAGGCACCAGTCCTCTTCTCAGCTTTCTAGGCTCCATCCTTTTACTTTCAAGGTAAACACTTGTAGAGGAAATTTCTTGCAAGTCTCAGAGACAAACTAACAGTTACCTTTCTCAAAGGGAGACTCTCACGTGAGTATAAAAGTTACCTGCTGGGTAAAAAATTCATAAAAATCTAGGAATCTGTGATAAACAGTAGTTCATTTTTTAAATAAACCCGGTAGCGCTTTGCTATTAGGTTGAGCATGGGATACTGGGTAATCACGGTAACCACCAGGGTGAAAGTAGGTGGCTGCAGAAGCGTCAGTAATCCAACACCACAGGCTCACCTGTCCTGCTGGGTCTCCTGGGTAACACTGAAGGGTGACCTCAAAAGACACATTCGCGTTTATGAAACACGGGGATTTATGTACGCGTATTGTATACATTATCGGACAGAATAAAGATTAGACACAGTGTGCAACATCTGGGTAATCTTTATCTGGATGGCGAAAACTCTACAAATATAGATGCCCAGGATTTTACAAATGTGTCCAGTTTTTCACTGTGTTAATCTACTGAAACGAAATTATCTGCTATATGCTCTTTAACACTTAGTATTATACGAGGGCTTAATCCCCATTTTTCTATTAAATTTAATTAGCTGGTAATGTGCAGGGGTGAAGAAATACAATCATAATGACTCTCGTACAGACGTTCAGAATCACTACCTAATAAATCTAACCAACCTTCCTCATCCCGCATACAGTGTATAGCATCTCTCGATCCACCTACCTTCAAACTGAACTGAAACCTGATCACGGTGAAAAAAATTTCAGCAAGAAAAAAATTGAGATGGCCATGGAGAGAACGGGACATAAGTACCTCTTACCCACGAATGGCTTGCCATCTTGCCTTATTTAAAATTCTTTAATTTATGACGAGGATCCCACGTCACCTTAATTTTCCTGTAAACTTACAAATATAATTGTCTATACTTTGTGTTAGGTTTGGCGGAGGTAAGTTAAGTTTTTTAAATACGATTATCATATGTGATACGAGATATGTACGGTTATCATTTGTGATACGAGAATGTACGGTCTATCATTAGTGTTACGAGAATGTACGGTTTATCATTAGTGACGAGAATTGAACGGTTATCATACGTGATACGAGAATGTGCGGTTATAATTAGTTGGACACGAGAATGACGGTTAACACTATGTGATACAAAGGAATGCTTACGGTTATCTTTAAGTGACCGAGAATGTAGGGTTCTACGAGCACGGCCTGAACGGTTATTATTAGTTGATACGAGAATGACGATTATTAATTAGTGACAGGAGAATGTATCGGCTATCTATGATGATACGAGAATGTACGGTAATCATTAGTGAGACGTGAATGTACGGCGTATCATATGTGCTACGTGATGTTACGGTTATCATTTGTGATACGAGATAATGTACGGTTAACATTAGTTATACGAGGACTTGTACGGTTATTAAATTAGTGACACGAGAATGTTCGAGTTATCATAATGTGATACGAGAATGTCGGTTATCATTAGTGATACGAGAAATGTTCGGTTATCTTATGTGTGATACCGAGAATGTAGGATTATCTTTAGTTATACGAGAATGTGCGGTTATCTTATGATACTAGAATGTACGGTTATCATTTGTGATACGAGAATTGTACGGTTATCCTTAGTGGATACGAGAATGTACGGTTCTCATATGTGATACGAGAATTGCTACAGGTTATAATTAGTGATACGAGAAGAATGTACGGTTGTCATATGGATAAAGAGAATTTTTTACTGTTATTATTAGTGAGACGAGATGTACGGTTATCAATAGTGGCACGAGAATGTACGGTTATCTTATGTGATACGAGAATGTACTGATATTATAGTGAGACGAGAATGTCAACGGTTATTCATATGTGATACGAGAATGTACTGTTATTATTAGTGAGACGAGAATGTAAGGTTATCATATGTGATCTCGAGAATGTACGGAGTTATCATTAGTGGCACGAGAATGTAGGTTATCAATGTGATACGGGGGAGATGTACTGTTATTATTTGTGAGAGGAATGTACGTTTATCATATGTGATTCGAGAATGTAGGTTATATTAGTGATTACGAGAATGTCGGTTATCATTAGTGATACGAGAATGTACGGTTATAATATAGTGATACGAGAATGTACGGTTATCATATGTGATTCCGGAATGTACGGTTATCATATGTGATACGAGAACTGTCTGTTATTATTTTGTGAGACTCGAGATGTACGGTTGCATATGTGATACGAGAATGTACTGTTATTATTGTGAGGACGAGAATGTACGGTTATCATATGTGATACGAGATAGGTACGGTTATCATTAGTGGCAGAGAATGTACGGTTATCATATGTGATACGAGATTGTATGATATATTAGTGGAGACGTAGAATGTTCGGTTATCATATGTGATACGAGAATGTACGGTTATAATTAGTGATAACGAGAAAGTACGGTTATCATTAGTGATACGAGAATGTAAAACCGGTGCTTAATTAGTGATACGAGAAGTACGGTGATCATATGTGATACGGAGAGAATGTACGGTTATCATATGTGATACGAGAATGTACGGTTATCATTAGTTCTCCCGAGAATGTTCGGTTATAATTAGTGATACGAGAATGTACGGTTATCATATGTGATACGAGACATGTACGGTTTCATCTAGTTGATACGAGGAATTGTTACGGTTTAATTAGTGATACGAGAATGTACGTTATAATTAGTGATACGAGATATGTACGGTTATAATTAGAACTGATACCGAGAATGTACGGTTATAATTAGTCGATACGTGAATGTACGGTTATCTATATGTGATTATACGAGAGTATGGTTATCATTATTGTACGTGAATGCACGGTTAACATAGTGACTAAGAGAGTACGGTTTTATCATTAGTGATACGAGAATGTACGGTTAATCATATGTGGATAGCGAGATATGTACGGATTATCATTATGTGACACGAGACATGTACGGTTATCATTAGTGATACGAGAATGTACGGTTATAATTAGTGATACGAGAATGTACGGTTATCATATGTGATACGAGAATGTACGGTTATCATTAGTGATACGAGAATGTACGGTTATAATTAGTGATACGAGAATGTACGGTTATCATTAGTGATACGAGAATGTACGGTTATAATTAGTGATACGAGAATGTACGGTTATAATTAGTGATACGAGAATGTACGGTTATCATAAGTGATACGAGAGTATGGTTATCATTAGTGATACGAGAATGCACGGTTATCATATGTGATACGAGAGTACGGTATATTCTTAGTGATTCGAGAATGTGCGCGTTTTCATTAGTGATTACGATAATGTACGGTTTATCATTAGTGATACGAGAATGTACGGTTATCATTAGTGATACGAGAATGTACGGTTATCACATGTGATGCGAGAATGAACGGTTATCATTAGTGATACGAGAATGTACTGTTATTCAATATTTGATACGAGAATGTAACGTTATCACATGGATGCGAGAATGTACGGTTTTCATTAGTGATACGAGTAATGTACGGTTATTCAATTGATGCGAGGAATGTACGGTTTATAACATGTGATACGCGAAGAATGTACTGTTATCATTAGTGTACGTCGAATGTTCGGTATCATACGTGATACAAGAATATGTACGGTTATAATTTAGTGATGCGGAATGTACGGTTATAATTAGTGATACGAGATGAATTTACGGTTTATCATATGTGATAGGAGAGTATGGTTATCATTAGTGATACGAGAATGTACAAGGATTATCACATGTGATGCGTGAATGATAAGGTTATCCATGTGAGCGAGAATGTACGGTTATCATTGGTGATACGAGATGTACGGGATTAACATTAGTGATACAAGAATGTACGGTTATAATTAGTGATGCGAGAATGTACGGTTATAATTAGTGATACGAGAATGTACGGTTATCATTAGTGATACGAGAATGTACGGTTATAATTAGTGATACGAGAATGTACGGTTATCATAAGTGATACAAGAATGTACGGTTATAATTAGTGATGCGAGAATGTACGGTTATAATTAGTGATACGAGAATGTACGGCTATCATAAGTGATACAAGAATGTACGGTTATAATTAGTGATACGATAATGTACGGTTATCATAAGTGATACGAGAATGTACGGTTATAATTAGTGATACGAGAATGTACGGTTATCATAAGTGATACGAGAATGTACGGTTATCATTAGTGATACGAGAATGTACGGTTATCATTGGTGATACTTCACGCAGTGTAATAAACCGTAAACTAGTCAGCCTCCTGCTACAACTGGCGCGTTTAAACCACAAGTAAGTCTACTCACTACTGCAACTTTGTATTAAACCACGAGCTAATCAAGTCACTCCTGCATCCAGTTTGTTAAACTTCATTCGCTTCTACTCACTACTGCATCCAGCTTGTTAACTCATAAGTCATTCTGTTCAGTTACATCCATTGTATTAAACCACAAGCTAGTCAACTCATTAAGACACCCACGTGTTAAACCAAAAGCTAGTCATTACACAACTGTACCCACGTGTTAAATCACAAGCTAGCCAACTTACTATTGTACAAGCTAGTCAATTTATTATTACCAGCGGCTTAACATGAGACTAGTCAATTTACTACTGCAGGGCACGTGTTAAACCACAAGC
The DNA here is from genome assembly GCF_026875155.1 of Cherax quadricarinatus. NCBI lineage: Eukaryota > Metazoa > Arthropoda > Malacostraca > Decapoda > Parastacidae > Cherax > Cherax quadricarinatus. Next base: position 73,112,538 of record NC_069411.1, on the reverse strand, counting down.
AACGTAAAATCACTACTGCACCCATATGTTAAGCTACAAACTATACAACTCACTATTGCACCCACGTGTTAAACCACTAAGTAGTTTAACTTCTGCACTCACGTGCTAAACCACAATTAAGACAAGTAACTACTGCTCTCGCAGTATTAAACAAACTCTTCCTGGAATCACGCCTCGTTATAAGTAAAATTAAATGACAACAATACAAGCGAGGCAGAAACAATAATAGTTAAGCTAATTTATTGTCAATTGAAGTGAGGAAGTAGCACAAGGAATAGTGAGAGCTAGATGGAGAAGGTAGCAGAAGCCACATGGAGCAGTGAAGAGCTAGAGGGGAAGGTAAGTGCAGAAGCCCACGAGGATCAAGTGAAGAGTAGATGGAGAAGGTAGCAGAAGCCACATGGAACAGTGAAGAGCTAGAAGGAGAAGGTAGCAGAAGCCACATGGAACAGTGAAGAGCTACAAGGAGAATGTAGCAGAAGCCACATGGAACACTGAAGAGCTACAGGGAGAAGGTAGCAGAAGCCACATGGAACAGTGAAGAGCTAGATGGAGAAGGTAGCAGAAGCCACAAGGAACAGTGAAGAGCTACTGGGAGAAGGTTAGCAAGAAGCCACATGGAACACTGAAGGCTACAGGGAGAAAGGTAGCAGAAGCTACATGGAAACACTGAGAGCTACAGGGAGAAGGTAGCAGAAGCCACATGGGAACAGTGAAGAGTCTAGATGGAGAGGGTAGCAGAAGTCACAAGGAACAGTGAAGAGCTACAGGGAGAAGGTAGCAGAAGCCACATGGAACACTGAAGAGCTACAGGGAGAAGGTAGCAGAAGCCACATGGAACACTGAAGAGCTACAGGGAGAAGGTAGCAGAAGCCACATGGAACACTGAAGAGCTACAGGGAGTAGGTAGAGAAAGCCAAGGAACAGTGAAGAGCTGATGGAGAAGGTGCAGAAGCCACAATGGAAACAGTGAATAGCTACAGGGAGAAGGTTTAGCAGAAGCCACATGGAACACTGAGAGCTTACAGGGAGAAGAAGGTAGCAGAAGCCACCAAGGAACAGTGAGAGCTAGATGGAGAAGGTAGCAGAGCCACATGGAACAGTGAAGAGCTACAGGGAGGAAGGTAGCAGAAGCACATGGATCACTGAAGAGATACAGGGAGGAAGGTTAGCAGAAGCCACATGGAACACTTGTGAAAGCTACAGGGAGAAGGTAGCAGAAGCCACAAGGAACAGTGAAGAGCTACAGGGAGAAGGTAGCAGAAGCCACAAGGAACAGTGAAGAGCTACAGGGAGAAGGTAGCAGAAGCCACATGGAACAGTGAAGAGCTAGAGGAAGAAGGTGCAGGAAGCCACAAGGGGAACACTGAAGCGCTCGGGAGAAAGGGTGTAGCAGAAGCCACAAGGGAACACTGAAGAGCTACAGGGAGAAAGGTATAAGCAGAAGCCACTGGAACAGTGAAGAGCTACAGGGAGGAAGGTAGCAGAAGCCACAAGGAACAATGAAGAGTACAGGGATGAAGGTAGCAGAGCCACATGAACACTGAAGAGCTACAGGGAGAAGGTAGCAGAAGACATGGAACACTGACGAGCTACAGGGAGAAGGTAGCAGAAGACCACAAGGAACAAGTGAGAGCTACAGGGAGAAGGAGAAGGTAGCAGCAGAGCCACAAGGAACAGTGAAGAGCTACAGGGAGAAGGTAAGCAGACTCCACATTGGAACAGTGAAGAGCTAGAGGAAGAAGGTTAGCAGAATCCACAAGGACACTGTAAGAGCTAAGGGAGAAGGTAGCAGAAGCCACAAGGAACACTGAAGAAGTACTGGAGAAGGTAGCAGGAAGCACATGGAACAGTGAAGAGCTAATAGGGAGGATAGGTAGCAGAAAGCCACAAGGAACACTGAAGAGCTTACAGGGAGAAGGTAGCAGGAAAAGCCACAAGGAACAGTGAGAGCTAGAGAAGGAAGGGAGCAGAAGAGGCAAATATACTAAACTGCTTGAAGATTCTTCCACTTTTTAACTTTTCAATTAGGCTCCAGCTGGCTCCCTGGCTCCAGCTGGCTCGCTGGCTCAAGCTGGATCGCGGGCTCCAGTGGCTCGCTGGTTTCAGCTGGCTCGCTGGCTCCAGCTGGCTCGTGCTCCAGCTGCTCGTGGCTCCAGCTGGCTCGTGGCTCCAGTGGCTCGCTGGCTCCAGCTGGCCGCTGGCTCCAGCTGGCTCGCTGGCTCACTGCTGGCTCGCTGGCTCCAGCTGGCTCGTGGCTCCAGCTGGCTCGCTGGCCTCCACTGGCTCGCTGGCTCAGCGGGCTCGTGGCCTCCAGCTGGCTCGCTGGCTCCAGCTGGCTCGCTGGTTCCAGCTGGCTCGCTGGCTCCAGCCGGCTCGCTGGCTCCAGCTGGCTCGCTGGCTCTTACATCTCTTTTTTTCCGTACTCTTTTGTTTAATATTACGTTTTTACGTTTTCTCTTCCCTAGATTAGGTTTGTAATAATAATTTCTCTGGAGTGGCGAACTGACGAAAAGATATAAACTTAAATAATGGTTATGAGCACGAGCGTGTTTATATTCTCTCTCTCTTCTCTTCTCTCTCTCTCTCTCTCTCTCTCTCTCTCTCTCTCTCTCTCTCTCTCTCTCTCTCTCTCTCTCTCTCTCTCTCTCTCTCTCTCTCTCTCTCTCTCTCCTTCTCTCTCTCTCATCTCTCTCCTCTCTCTCTCTCTCTCTCTCTCTCTCTTCTCTCTCATTATCTCATTTGAATGCATTTTATTGTAAAGAATATTCAATTGGGAACAGGATTAAATTGAAGCTCATCTGTGCTTAAGAGAGTGAATCTTGCATGGAAGGGGGTGAATCATGGTTTATGGTGTGAGGGGTGCTGGGGGGGGGAATTAGCAGGGAGGAAGTGGGGGCTGGGATAGCGGAGGCCTGTGAGGGAAGGAGCCTGTAATGATAGGAATTACGACTGTGTGTATCCCCAGTGGGGGAGAAGGGAAGCCGTTTTTGGTTTGCTGAGAGTTATTGTGTTTTGAGCGTAGTGGGAGTTGAAGAGAGAGGGAAATATTTGTTTCAGAATTTGGTGTACCCCTTAATGTGGAACTGTGCACATTACCTCCCTGAAGTACACCTGTCTGTGCCTTCACTCATCCAAATTAGAAATCAGCATATAATGATTAAAGTATCTACTTAATTATAATAAAACTAATAACATTATTATAATTATTATATTAAAATTAACATAATTATTATAATAAAATTAAAATAATTATTATAATAAAATTAAAATAATTATTATAATAAAATTAAAATAATAATGATTAAAATAAAATAATGATATTATTTGTTATTTGGCGACCACTGTCAAGCTCAGAGTTATCTCAGAGTTTACCAGTACTTGCCACGTGGAGGCCTGTGTTTACCAGACCTTGGCCACGTGGAGGCCAGTGTAACCAGGTCCTTGCCACGTGGTGGCCAGTTGGTTCGTCTTTAGGGTCGCCCCCCCCCTCCCTCGCCTTCCCCAGGTCATGTGTCCAGGAATCCATCCGTGGGCTGTCTATCTCTTCTCTCTCCTCTCTCTCATCCCTCTCTCTCTCTCTCTCTCTCTCTCTCTCTCTCTCTCTGCCTTCCAGCCTTCAGCTTTCTCCAGGTTCATGTATCCAGGATCCTCGTCCGCCTCCCGGATGTTTGCCCTTCCTCACTTCCCCAAGGTCAGCCTCACCAACTGATCTTGCCTTCCATAGGTTCATGAATCAGGAAATCCATCCGATCGCTCCGGATGTCTCCCCTTCCCCACTTACTAGGGTCGCGGTTTTTGCTTTCCCTGGATCAATGTCGCCAGGAGTCCACTTATGTCACCTCAGGTGACTCCCTTCCCCACTCCCAAAGTCAGCGCGTGTTTTCTTGCCATCCTCAGGTTTTTCATGTATCCAGGAATCCATCCAGTCTACCGTCAGATGTCTTCCCTTCCTCACTTACCCAAGTGTCAGCCTCAACTGTTAGTATTTCATGCTTTCCCAGGTTCAAGTATTCCAGAATCCATCCGTCTACCGCCAGATGTCTCCCCTTCCCCACTTACCCAAGTTCAGTCAACCGGCTAGTAATTCATGCCACTTCCCCAGGTTCATGTATCAGGATTTAATTCCGTTCGCTCCCGGATTTCTTCCCTTCGCTCACTTACCCAAGGTCAGCCTCAAACAACAACCCTTCCCCAAGGTTCATGCATCCAGGAATCATCCGTTCGCTCAGGATATCTCCTTCCCTCTTTACCTAGGGTCGGCGGTTTCCTTTCCCTGGATCAGTGTCTCCAGGAAGTCCACTTATGTCACCTCGGTGGACTCCTTCCCCCACTTTCCCAAGTCAGCGGTTTTCTTCCCATCCCTTTTTCATGTACCCAGGAATCCATCCGTTTACCCCCAAAATTTTCCCCCTTTCCCACTTCCCCAAAAGGTCCCCTAAACCCGCTAGTTTTCATCCCTTTCCCCAGGTTCTATTCCAGGAATTCATCCGTTCGCTCCCGGATGTTTTTCCCTTCCTATTCCCAAAGGGGTCACCCAAAACAAAACCCTTCCCAAGTTCATGTTTTCCGGGAATCCACCGTTCGCCCCCCGGATGTTCCCCCCACTTACCAAAGGTCGGCGGTCCCTTTAAATTTTGGATCAGTGTCTCCAGGAGTCCACTTGTGTCACTGAGTGGACCCTTCCCCATTTCCCCCCAGAGTCAGCGGTTCCCACCCTCTGACTTTAGGGGGTGGAAACTTGGTTTGTCTAGCTGGTCTACGGTAGAGATGTCCGGGGTGGGGGGAATTATGGAGGGGCCCAAAAGAAAACGCGCCCAGTAATTAACCCTCAAGACAGCCGGAAAACAGTAGGCCTGGTAACGAGACGAAGCTCGCACACAGCTCGGACCGAAAGAGGCTAATTAAGAAAAATTTTGGAAACCCTTTTATTTACCTGTGAATTTATACGTATATGGCTTTTTTTGCTTATTTAGCATTTTAAAAAGTTTTTGTGTGCTTTTTTTATTTTTTGTATGAATGTCCAAGTTTAAAGAACTTTTCCACCCCTCAAAACGTATTAAATTTTACACTGTTTTCATTTTTAATTTTTTTTATGGTCTTTTTCATTTGACACTGAAAGACTAAAAGCTACAAACTACACAAAATTAAAAAATTTTTTCCATAATTATACGCTGGTTTACGATATTTTTACGCATTGTGAAAAATGTAAATATATAAATAGGGGCCGTTTTGACACAAAAAAAAAGGGGTGTGTCATGTGTACATATTCTTTTGAAGAATGAATGAAGGGTTTCATGTTTTTGTGTATGTGTTCATGTGTAATGTTTTTTTTTTTTTTCATGTGTAATGTTATTTGTTGTGTGTCATGGTACATGTTATTGTGTTAGGGGTTTTTTGGGGACATATTACGTGTAATATGAAGTCATGTGTGCATATTACTGTGTTTATGAAGATGGTTCGTTTTTTTGTAAAAAGGTGTAATGTTTACGTAAAGGTTGGTGTAAATATTGTTTTTGATGTCACATAGGTATGAGTGTACATGTTATGTAATATGAGTGTATTTATGCGAAACTCTAAATTTTCCCCATCAAAACGTGAAAAAATTTTAATAATCTCTGTTTTTTGGTGTTTGTAGATGAATCAATGGAATCAAGAATATGCATAAGTATACATATTAACATACAAGTATGTATGTTAATATAAATATACATACATACTCATACATGTTGTATGTATGTATGTATGTAGTATGTATGTATGTTTGTATTATGTATTATGTATGTATGTATGTATTTTAGTATTATTTTTATGTATGT
>NC_069411.1:73050508-73106219 GCF_026875155.1 Cherax quadricarinatus | reverse complement strand
AAATTTGAAAAGAGATTTTCTGTACAGACAATATGGCACAATAACAAACAATACAAACAACAGAAACCCATGGGGAATCGTCTGAGTTCTGCATTCTTCCAACGCGCTATTTCTTCTCAAATCTTTCGCTAAAACTTTCATACAAGCTACAGAGGAAACACCCACGAACCACGCAAAATTATCCAAAAAAAAAGAAGACTATTTTATCTTTCCCTTTCCACTGACAAAGGGAATGTAATTTAGCTATCACACAACCCATTTTCACCTCGGGAAATGAGTTAGGTATTAGTACCGTTAAAAAATATTTAAATAGTACCACCTTAAAATAGCCCCCTGTTTTTTACTAAAACAAAATATAACAAAAAAAAAAACGGCGGGATGTAACTACCTAAAAGGTAAAAACTGACAGGGACACTCCCCGTAGAAAGAGGGGACACAAAGCGTTGCCACTGTGGATCGTTCAGTATATGAATTCTTCTCCTTTTCTCCATCCCTAAACCACACACCACACACCACAAAACAACACACACACCACCACACCACACCCCAAAACCCCCACACACACACACGCTAGGAGCTGGGAAAAGAAAAAGGGATGGAACCACAGAGGTCAGTCCGAGCGAACAGAACGCAAGGGAACACACCAAAAATTTTTCCAAACCCATAAAACCTATCCACCACCCAACACCACTACAGCCTACCCACAGCCCTCCCCCCAACACCGACTATAGAATCCCACAGTACCACCAGGTCTCCCACCCCACGGGCCCCCCCAAACCCAGTGTTGGAAAAAACTAAAGGAAAGGTACACAAACGCGAGGGAATAACAAATAAGGGGAGGAGTGAAAGAAAAGCAAAAACATCCCCGACTCTGCCTCAAGAAACCAAGTTTACAGGTTAACAATGCCATCTTTCCAACGGGAACCCAAAACCGAGGAAAAGGAAAAGGGGAAAGGGGGGGGGGGGTGGCATTGCGATCAAAAATCCGGGGAATTTTGTGACTGGAGAAGGGGACAAACGGAGAAAAAGTGATTACATAGCGGGAACGCTCACTCTGGAGGTCAAGGTGGTATAGCAGTGATGTATAACCCACCACAGAACAGCCTGGAGGCCCAAGGCAAGAGTACGCGAGAGCCATAGAGCGTGGTTGACACACTGGCTAGAGTGGCGAAGAGCTCATGCATTGCAGGCAGCTCATGATCATGGGTGACTTTAACAACCAAGGAGACGATTGGTGAGAACTTGGACCCACATGGGGCCATAGATACATGGGTGGCTAAGATGATGGTGGTGGTACTGAAAACTTCGTGATGCCAACACGTAAGGGACCTACAGAGAGAGAGCGAGAGGATGAACAGCAGGCTGTGGACTTTAGTATTCACCTTGAGATGTTGCGATATCGAGGGACATCACCATTTGAAGACCCTTGGGGCCAGTGACCTGTGTTTTAAGCTTCGAATCACAGTAGAAAGGGGGGGCTTACAAGTGGAGGGAGTAGCAGGAAGGCCAGGACGAATGAAGCCAATACAAGAAAGGGGATACATAGGAATGAGGAACTTCCTGAACGGGGTTCAGTGGGACAAGAGAGACAGAGAATCTTGCAGTGGAAGCCAGTAATGAGATGATTGGAATATTTAGCACAAAGTGCAAGGAGTCTGAGGAGGATGTTTTGTACCCAAGGTAACAGGATATGAAAAGCTAGGAAGAGCCCATGGGTTACCCAAGGTGCAGGGAGGAAAAAACAAGTGTGCTAGGGAATGGAAGAAATATAGAAGGCAAAGGATCCCAGGGGAATAAGGGAGCGTCGTTAGAGCCTGAGAAACGAATATGCACAGATAAGAAGGAGGCCCAAAGACATATGAAAAATGCTTAGCAGCGAAAGCCAAATCTGACCCGATAACATGTTGTACAAGCCACATCAGGAGGGGAAAAAAAAACAGTCAAGGACCAGGTAATAGGTAAGGAATGAAGGAGGGAGCAACATGAAATGACCGTGAAGTATGTGAGGAAAAACTCAACTAGAGATTCAAAGTAATGTGTTCACGAGGTGACAGAAGGGGCTCAGAAAGACGGAGAGGTGGGGCACACCACCATGTGCTGGACACAGTGCACACAACCAGAGGAAAGAAGTGAAGAGGCTTCTGAGTGAGCTAGATACCTCAAAGGCAATGAGGCCAGATAACATTCTCCCATGGGTATATTGAGAGAGGGAGCAGAGGCGCTATGTGGTACCCCTAACAACAATATTCAAAAACATATATCGAAACAGGGAGATTCTGAGGATGGAGACAGCAATTGTAGTCCAATCTTTAAAAAGGAGACAGACATGAAGCATTAAACTACAGACTCAGTGTCACTGACATGTATAGTATGCAAAATCCCATCATGGAGAGTTATCAGGAGGAAGACAGTGGTGGAGAACACCTAGAAAGGAACGATCTCATCAACAGCTGCCCACATGGTTTCAGGGACGGGAAATCCTGTGTCAACAAACCTTACTGGTGTTCTATGACTGTGCAGCAGTAAGAAAGGAGAGAGACGGGGATGGGTGAGATTGCATTTTCTTGGTACTGCAAGAATGGCGTTTGACACAGTTCCACACAAGAGATTAGTGCAAAAAGACTGTGGGACCAAGCAGGATAACAGGGAAGGCACTACAATGGATCAGGGAATACTTGACTGGAAAGACAGCAGCGAGTATGGTACGTGGCGAGGTGTAGAGTGGGACCTGTGACCAGCGGGGGTTCCCACAGGGGTCAGTCTAGGCCAGTGCAGTGCTGTTCTGGTATTTGTGAACGACATGACGGAAGGAATAGACTCTGAGGTGTCCCGGGTTGCAGATGACGTAAAGTGGTGATGAGAAGAATTCACTCGATCGAAGACCAGGCAGAACTACAAAGGGACTGGACGGCTGCAGACCTGGTCCAGCAATTGGCTCCTGGAGTTCAATCCCACCATGTGCAAAGTCATGAGGATTGGGAAGGGCAAAAAAGATCGCAGACGGAGTACAGTTAGGGGGCCAGAGACTACAAACCTCACTCAAGGAAAAAGATTTGGGGTGGAGTATAACACCAGGCACATCTCCTGAAGCGCACATAAAACCAAATAACTGTTGCAGCATATGGGCGCCTAGCAAACCTCAGAAAGCATTCCGACATCTTAATAAGGAATCATTCAGGACCCTGTACCCCGTGTACGTTAGGCCATATTGGAGTATGCGGCCCCAGTTTGGAACCCACCCCTAGCCAAGCACGAAAAGAAACTAGAGAAAGTGCAAAAGTTTGCAACAAGGGACTAGTCCCAGAGCTAAGAGGTATGTCCTACGAGGAGAGGTTAAGGAAATCAACCTGACGACACTGGAGGACAGGAGAGATAGGGGGGACATGATAACGACTTACAAAATGCTGAGAGGAATTGACAAGGTGGAAAAAAGACAGGATGTTCCAGAGATTGGACACAGTAACAAGGGGACACAGTTGGAAGCTGAAGACACAGATGAATCACAGGGATGTTGGGAAGTTTTTTCTTCAGCCAAGAGTAGTCAGTAAGTGGAATAGTTTGGGAAGTGATGTAGTGGAGGCAGGATCCATACATAGCTTTAAGCAGAGGTATGATAAAGCTCACGGCTCAGGGAGAGTGACCTAGTAGCGATCAGTGAAGAGGAGGGGCCAGGAGCTCGGACTCGACCCCGCAACCTAAAACTAGGGGGAGTACCCACACATAGTGAGTAGGCGGGATCATTACCTGAGTCTCGACCCCTGCAACCACAATTAGGTGAGCACACACACAGCAATCACCGAAACAAAACTCACTGGGACAATAACAGACGCAACCTTCACACCCGGATATCAGATCCTGAGGAAGGATAGGAGCAACAAAGGGGGAGGAGGGGCTGCACTGCTCATTAAAAACCGATGGGAATATCAGGAAATGGAAGGAATGGACGAGATTGGAGAAAGGGATTATTTGTGTTCATGTCTTAGATTTATGATCATCATGTCTTAGTTGGAGGTGTATGTCTTAGTTTTGGTGTGTTTGTCTCATGTCTTAAATTTGTTGTGATTATGTTCATGTATATTTTGGTATGCATGTTAGTGGTCTGTCAAGGTACTTTGTGTTTATATCTTATTTGTGTTCATCTCTTAAATTTGATTTTGTCTTAGATTTTATGGTTTTTCATGTCTCTGTCTAATTTTGATGTTCATGTCTCATGCCCTTAAAAATTATATGGTTTGGATTTTGCCTTATATGTCTTAAATTTCGATGATCATTTCATGTGTTACTTGGATGTGTTCATGTTATGTCTTAATTGGTGGTTGACTAAGATTTTTTGGAAATGACTTAGAATTTGTTAATGTGACATGTCTTTAATTTGTTGTGATCATGTTGTGCATTAATTGGTGTATGTCTCATGTCCTAAATTTTGTTGTGATTATGTCATGTATAAGTTTGGTGATCATGTTATAGTGATCATGTCATGACTTAGCTGGAGGTGTATGTCTTAGTTTTGGTGCGTATGTATCATGTTTTAAATCTTTTTGGGGATTATGTCATGTATAAGTTTGGTGAGCATGTTATAGTAGTCACGTCATGTTATTTTTGTGCTATGTCTTATTTTTTGTTCGTTTCTTAGATTTTGATTGTCTTAGGTTTTATGGATATCATTCATGTCTGACTTAGTTTTGTGTCTCATGTCTTAACTTTTTGTGGTTGTTTTTGCCTCACATGTCTTAGATTTTCGATGATCATGTCATGTCTTAGTTGGGTATGTTAATGATATATATTAGTCGGCAGCTGTCTTAGATTTTTTGTGTATGTGATATGTTTTAGTTGGTGGTGATCGTGTCCTCATGTCATAAGTGTATGACCTAGTTATTGTGTTTATGTTGTAAAGTCTGGAGAATGAGTAAACTTTTATTATGAGAGTTTAGTTTGGTGAATGAGACGTAATTTTCAGTAAATGAAATGTGTAAGTATGATTGAGAATGTAATTTGGTGGTTGCCAAATGTTATTTTGGTGGTGTTATTCATAGTTTAGTGATCATGGCCTAATTGAGCTTAGTAATGGGGTTCTTAGTTAAAGTGTTTTGAGGGAATGTGGGTAAAAATGAGTGTTAACTGATGATGATCTGTAGTGAGTTGTGGATATTAATGGAGATGAGGTGCTGGGAGATGGGTGGGTTATGATTGATAATGTGTCATGTATGGTTAGGTTAGGTGAGGTCACCTCTGTCTCCTACTCCTGTCCTTCAAGCAGAAGGCCCTATCCATGTACCTAACCTGGCTATCCCCAACAACAATATTCTTACCTTCCTTGGTGTCGTTCGTCGTGACGTTCCCAGTAGTCGACTCACATTCGTCGGGTAGCACGGAGAATGCATTAGATGTTCTTATGTTCTAATTCTAGTTTGTCCAGCACAGCGAATTTTCTATTGGATCAATTTATTGCAGTTGGTGTCAAGCTGCTGGGCTTGGTGCCATTTCCCTTTCTTCTTGAAATGTATTTGTCGTTGCATTTTAGGTTTGAGAGGTTTCTATATATCGAGTACTGTTTTTCTGCGGACGAAAGAGGACACAGTCATAGAAAGATAATGGTCACCCTCTACTGTTTTCGGTCATATAAATCGTCCATCATTAATTTACTAGAGGAAGCATCTGCACCGATTACATGCGCAGTGTGACAAAAAAGAGACAAAATTCTCTTTCCCACCAGGAAGAAACTGGAAAAAATGTCACTGAAAGGATAATCTCGGTGGAGACACCACGATCTCGCAGACGTATCAACCAGCTGACTTGATTCATCTTAAAAGTATCAAACGAACCGCTGCCTTAAGTTTTGATAAGGACTTACCTTTTTTGATAAGGAACTGCCTTTTTTGATAAGGAACTGCCTTTTTTGATAAGGAACTGCCTTTTTTGATAAGGAACTGCCTTTTTTTATAAGGACCTGCCAGTAGGCCTTCTGCAGTGTTCACCAATTCTTATGTTCTTATGTTCTTAAGTCTTTTACCAACAGAGTCCTGCCAGCACAATTCCAAACAGAAAACTACCAGAGGTCTTCTACCAACAGTCTTCTGGTAACAATCCTTTCAGTAGTATTCTTCCAATAGCGTCCAGTCTTATAGACTTGAATCCTACCAACTGAATCCTAAGAAAAGAATCCCGCCAATTAGTCTTTTATTAGTTATTTACCAGACAGGTTACATACAGTGTTATTAACTCTGGTGTATCAGACAAACTTTATACACATCACAACACAACGATGGTGGTGAAAAAACACATAACAACAGAGAGGAACTTTCACCTGTGAAACAAACTTCTTGTGTCTTTTTCATTACTTACTGACTTTTTGCTATATATCTCTGCAACACAGTGCACCACAACACTGAGTGTGCTAAATATCTCCGCAACATAGTGCACCACAACATTGAGTGTGCTATGTATCTCTGCAACACAGTGCACCACAACATTGAGTGTGCTATATATCTCTGCAACATAGTGCACCACAACATTCAGTGTGCTATATATCTCTGCAACACAGTGCACCACAACATTCAGTGTGCTATATATCTCTGCAACATAGTGCACCACAACATTCAGTGTGCTATATATCTCTGCAACATAGTGCACCACAACATTCAGTGTGCTATATATCTCTGCAACACAGTGCACCACAACATTCAGTGTGCTATATATCTCTGCATCATAGTGCACCACAACATGCAGTGTGCTATATATCTCTGCAACATAGTGCACCACAACATTCAGTGTGCTATATATCTCTGCATCATAGTGCACCACAACATGCAGTGTGCTATATATCTCTGCAACATAGTGTACCACAACATTGAGTGTGCTATATATCTCTGCAACATAGTGTACCACAACATTCAGTGTGTAACATATGTTAACATTGATACATCACAGTACATAACAACAGTATGGTAGACATTAACACACAGTCGTACTGGCCAGGTTGTGGCAGCCACCACCAAAATTCTTATTGTCAAGGGATCGAATCATCCAAGTTGACAGTCTTTATTTTCATCCCCGAAAGTTTTTATTTTGTATATGTGGTGGTGTTTTTTTTATGTTATTAATAAAGAGGTGAGAGAAGCGTATATGTAAAAACTGATTCATTTAATTATTAATTTTACCTAAACAATGTGTTTATTAAGATAATTTATAAGAATATCAACATTATCTTAACCACAAGTCTCTCAAGTTAGTCACTTCTTCACATATTCCCATATTTTCCTAAAATATTTCATCAAAACATTGTGACCCACATTCCAGTCTCTAAAGAAAATTGAAATTATAATCAGGAATTTTCTTATTTCTCTTACCCTACACAGTATTGTTTAATTTAAACAATGGTGGGGGGGAGAGTGCAGATATGTCTATGTTTCATATGTATGTATATATGTGTGTTGGCAGCATGGTGTGTGTGTGTGTAGTGATGTGTGTGTGTGTAGTGATGTGTGTGTGTGTAGTGATGTGTGTGTGTGTAGTGATGTGTGTGTGTGTAGTGATGTGTGTGTGTGTGGTAGTGATGTGTGGGGTTTTAGTGATGTGTGTGTGTTGTAGTGATGTGTGTGTGTGAGTGATGTGTTGTTGTGTATGATGTGTGGTGGTAGTGATGTGTGTGTGTGTAGTGATTTTGTGTGTGTAGTGATGTGTGTGTGTGTTGTGATGTGTGTGTGTGTAGTGATGTGGTGTGTGGGAGTGATGTGTGTGTGTGTAGTGATGTTTTGTGTGTAGTGATGTGTGTGTGTGTAGTGATTGTGTGTGTGTAGTGATGTGTGTGTAGTGATGTGTGTGTGTGTAGTGATGTGTGTGTGTGTAGTGATGTGTGTGTGTGTAGTGATGTGTGTGTGTGTAGTGATGTGTGTGTGTGTAGTGTGTGTGGGATCACCTTTTTTGCTCACCTATTTGTGGTTGCAGGGGTCGAGTCATAGCCCTGGCCCGCCTCTCACTGATTGCTACAGGTCCTCTCTCTCCCTGCCCCATGAGTTTTATCATCCTCGCCTTAAAATATGTGGTTTCCCCCGCCTACTACTTCACTTTCTAGACTTTCCACATTTTGACACTTATGAGAAAAATACTTCCTAACACCCCTTTTGATTCATCTGAGTCTTCAACCCCAATTTGTGACCTTTGGTATGTGTCCCATTCTGGAACACCCTGTCTTTGTCCCGTGTCTATTCCGCGAGTTTTTTTATTGTGTTATCATGTCTCCCCTGCCCCTCCTGGCCTCCAGTGTCGTCAGGCCGATTTCCCTAAACCTTTCTTCGTACGAAAAATCCCCGTAGCTCTGGGGACTAGTTTGTTGAAAAATTTTTGCCTTTCTCAAAATTTCTTGACGTTTTGACTGGGTGTATTCCAAACTGGTGCGCATACCCCAGTAGGGGCCTGACGTAAATGGTTACAGGTCTTGAACGACCCCTTATTGAGGTATCGGAACGCTATCCGTAGGTTTCCCGGGGGCCCCGTATGCTGCAGCAGTTATTATTTATGTGCGCTCAGGAGTTTGCTCGGTGTTATTCACCCCAGATTTTTTTCCTTAGTGAGGTTTGCAGTCTTTGGCCTTTAAAAATTATATTGTGTCTGGGGTTTTTTTTGCCCTTCCCAACCCTTCAGACTTTGCATTTGGCGGGGTTTAAAACCCAAAGGGCCTTTTTTTGGCCCAGGCTTGTAGCCTGTCCAGGTCTCTTTGTAGTCCTCCCTGCCCTCATCCGTTTGATTCTTCTCATTAACTTCACTACTGCAAAAAAGGACACTTCTGGTCTATCCCTTCGTTAGTCTTTCACATATACCAAGAACAGCAAGGTCCTAGGCGACCCCTGTAAACCCCCGTTTGTCACAAGCGCCACTCTGAACCCCTGTCAGTACCATGATCGTTGTTGCCCCCGTGGGTATTCTTGATCCTTTGCAGTACCTTTCCTTTTATGTGTCCCGATTTTCTGCTTTTTCAGTAACCTTGTGGGGAAACTGTGCGAAGGTTTTTTTGCAGTCCAAAAAAATGCAGTCGATCCCCCCTCTTTTCTTGTCTTACTTCGTCACCTTGCATAAAACTTGTAGGTTTGTGACACAGGTTTTTTCCTTCCCTAAAACCCATGGGTTTTGTCAATTATACACTTGTTTTTCCAGGTGCTCACCACTCTCCCCCTGATTATCTTCTCCATACCTTGCATACTATCCGTTAGTGATCAGGTTTTGTGTTTAGTCCCTCTGTCTGTCTCCCTTTTTAAAAATTGGGACTCATTTGCCATTTCTTCCTCAGGGAGTTGCCCATTTTAAAATGATGGTTAAAGATCTTTTTTAATGGCACACAAATATCCTGCTCCCTCTTTAAGGCCCCCACGGAAGATGTTGCTGGCCCCCACCGCCTTTGGGTGTCATTTCCCCCATAGCAGCTTCTTATTCCCCCTTGGTTTTGTACCTCACCCAGCACTTGCGGTGTCCCCCCCTTTTCTGTTTTCCCTGGAGCCCTACGGGTTTTCCCCACTGAAAATTATTCTTTAATCTCGTTTTAGCTCCTGACAACCTCTCGGTCGTTTCTTGTGATTCCCCACCCCCTTTTCCTCAGTCTGATTACCTGGTCCTTGACTGTTGTTTTTCCTCCTGATGGGGGCTGTACAACAGTTCGGGTCAGTTTTGACTTTCGATGCTATGTCATTTTTTATTGTCGCTGAGCCTCCCTTTTTATCTGTGCTATTCTTTTCGGCTCTTCGGCTAACTTTTATTTTCCCGGGTTTCTTGTCTTCTGTCCCTTTTTCCATTCTCTAGTACACCTAGTTTTTGCCTCCCTACACCTTTGGGTGAACCAAGGATTCGTTCTGTTCTTCCATTTTTTCTGTTTCCCCTTTGGGAACAAACCTCCCCTCTGCCTCCTTGCATTTTGTTCCACATAGTCCTATTTCTTTACTGGTTTTCCTGTCAGTTCCCTCTCCATGAATGTTTTGAGGAAGTTCCTCAGCCTGAGTATTTTTCCCCTTTTGTATTTTGGTTTTTTTCCCCCCTTTTCCGCTCTTCTCCACTTGGAGCCAACTTTGTCAAAGCACAAAACCCACATGTCCTACTCCCAGGGGCCTTTCATCAAGATATCCTCGTGTTAAATACTCAAGGTGAATAAAAAGGTCCATTTTTGGGGTTCATCTTCTCCTCTCCTCGGGTAGTGTCAAACATGTTGAGCATGGGGTTTTCCCATACTAATCCACATCTTGCCTCCATTTTTGGGAAACCCCCCCATGGGGCCCGGGTTTTCCCAGTTCCCTTGGATTAAAATACCCAAAAATTTTTAAAACTTTGCTCCCCCAAATGTCTCCCCTGGCCACCTGGCTAGGTGTCGCCCATGGCTCTGTTGCTCTCAGTATTCTTCTCTTGGTCTCCTGCAGTTCTGTGGTGGGTTTGTACATTACTGAAAATTTACACCTTATGTCCCTCAGATGGATTGTTCCTACTAGTAGTCCCTTTACCCGTCCCCATCCTTTCCCCTTCCATTTTCCAAAACCCCAGGGGGCTTTTAATGAGCAGTCAACTCCCCCTCCCCCTTCCCCCCTCGTCTTTCCCTGAGGATTTGATACCCGGGTAAAAAGATTGAATCTGTTTTTATTCTGGTGATTTTTTTGTTTCTGTGGTGCTATTATGGGGGATTTTCCCTTGATTCTTTCATGCCAATCCATATTATTTGTTATTCCATCGCATTTGATTACCTCCCTTCAACTTCTTTTCTAAGATGTGGTCTGGGGGGTGTTTGGGGTTGGGGAATTGGGAGCCCTAAAAGGAACTTGGGTGGTTCTGTGGGGGGGGGAGTTTGTAATGTAGTGGGTGGGGATTGGATATGACATGGGTGTTTTGGTTTAGAGTTTTTGGCTCACTGGGGTTGACCGGTTTGGGAGGTTTTTAAGGAAGCTGTGGGGGAGGTTGTTTTTGATCTTTTTTTCCTGTGTCTGGGATCTCCTTTCTATTTCTCCACCCCCTCTTTTTCCCTCCTTCGCCTTTGTATCATCTCTCTAGTTTCCGCTTTTGTTTGTGTTCTGTCGGGGCGAGAACCCCCTTCCCTGTTTTCCCCGGATGCCCCTTAAATCTTTGCTTTTTCTCCCACAGTTTCCCGTTGAGTCGATTTGCCTTGAAGGTCACTTTCACTGGCCGGGTTCTTTTTTTTAAAACCCCCCCTATTCTCCGAAAATTTTTCCCCGCTGGTTGTCTCTTCTCCGATTACTTTCTGATGCTTTCAATTGCTTTTTTTTCCCCTTTTTTTCTTGTTCTATGTTTCCCTTCAATTTCCCCTGTACCCATACACAAAATTTGACCCACCCTTTCATTCCCCCACTGCATACCCTGTGTACCCCCTCATTCAATTTGATTTCCTCCATTGCAGCTTTCCTTTTCTTCAGTTTCATAGCTTGTAATGGGCTCAGGGGCCCTGTCATTTTCCCTTCTCGGCTTTCCTGGGCTTGTTTGGTTTTTGGGGCCCCCACAAATGTTAGCTCTTCATTTCTACAGTCCCCACTGATAGAGTTTACTGCATTTTGCCCCTTCTGTCCCACAGCCCCCTTATTTGGAGAGGTAGCAGTCTCTTTTGAACCCCCAAAATGTTTATTTAGTTTTTTAGTCTGTTTAAATTTTTCCAGTTCTCTTTAAACTTGTATCCGGGCCTCTGCTGCTTTGACTTTCACCTCCCATTTCCTGTTTTCCCTGTCATCCTCTTTCCCATTCTCATCTAAGTTCTTTAGTTTCTTTTCCCATTCTTGTTCCCTTTTTTGGGCTCTGCTGCCCAAAACTTCCTTTCGTTTCCCCCTCCTTTCCCTTGGGGTTTTTTGTTTCTCTCTGGAACCCATTTTTTTTTTTTTTGATTGCCTAGGTGGGAAACCCATGTAAATTTTGTATGTTAGGTTGTATTGTATATGTCAGAGGGGGGGGGGAGGTAGAGGAGGAAAATGTGGGTATATGGGGAGAGTGGGGGAGGGGGAGTGGGAAGGGGAGTGAATTTAAATGGTAAATGGGTGAGTGGGAGAGGGGAGGTGGGGGAGGGGGGGGTGAAAAAGGAGGGGAGGGGTCGGTGAAGGAGTGGAGTCGGGGGGGGGGGGGGGAGTGTATGTGTGGTTGGCAATATTTGTGGTGGTGTGTATTGTGGTGTGATTTTGTGTGTGTTGTGTGTGTGTGTTTGTGGGGGGTGGGGGGGGGGGTGGGAGGTGTGGGGGGTGTGGATGGGGGGGTGGGGGGGTGTGGGGGGTTTTGGGGGGGGTGGGTGTGTGGGTGGGTGGGGGTGGGTTGGGGGTGTGTGTGGGTTGTGGTTTGGGGTGTGTGGGTGGTTGGTGTGTGGGGGTTTGTGTGTTGGGGGTGTGTTTTTGGGGGGTGTGTGTGGGTGTGTGGGGGGGTTTTGTGTGGGGGGTGTGGGGGGGGGGGGGTGTTTGGGGGGGTGGGGGGGTGGGTGTGTGGGGGGTGGGTGTGGGGGTGGGGGGGGTGTGTGGGGGTGGGGGGGTGGTTGTGGGGGGTGTGTGGGGGGGGTGTGTGGGGGGGTGGTGGGGGGGTGTGGGGGGGGGGGTTTTTGTGGGTGTGGTGGGTGTGTGGGGGGTGGGGGTTTTGTGGGGGGTGTGGGGTGTGGGTGTGTTGGTGGGGGGGGTTGCGTGCGCACACAGCTACGCTACTTTTGAAGATTATAAAAAAAAAAAAAAAAAAAAAAAAAAAAAAAAAAAAAAAAAAAAAAAAAAAAAAAAAATTCCCAACAATTCCTTATTAATATGCACTAAATATACTATTAATATTTTAATTTTGACCTTTTGTTTGTGTGTGTGTGTTTTTATAGCTTTTTCTTTGAAAAAGAGGGGGGGGGGGGGTTACGTTAACATATTTGTTATTGTTGTTTGGGTTTCCCCCGGGTTTTCCCGGCTCAGATCTCCGCACAACCCCCTACTTTTCTTTTTGAAAATTTAGGATTATTTTTTCTCATCATTCCTTATTAATAAATTTCGTTTATTATAACAAAAATTACGGGGGCACACTGTGTTTTTTGGCTACTGTTTACTAGCTTGTCCCCCAGAAAACAGGGGGGGGGGTTCACTAGGTACACAATTCTGGAGTTTACCTGGGATATTTTGATAATTTCTAACCACTATCTATCTCTGGTACGAAATGGGAGAGGAAAATGGTATAAAACCCAAAGAGGGGCGAGAACTGGACTTTTGACATAAACCCAAAAAAACCACAAAAGGCAAGTATTCGTTGCACAACAATGGAGGTTCCCCGTGGTCGGCTGATATCAAAACCTTCAAATTTTTAAATCCCTTTAGGAAAATTTAACATACATTCAAGTTTTTTTTTTCTTTTTCTTTTAAGACTTGGTTTTTCCCCCTTTTTTCTTTAGTACAGTATTATGGTCTAACAAGTTGATGATGTTACTACCTTCACAAAACCCCAACACGGGGATTGACTAAATTTTTTTTACTTTCAGTATTTAATTTAAACACTCTTTTATGCCTTATCACTACATCTGCTATAATCAACCAACATATGTATTTTTTAATATTTCGATCACACCGTAAACCCCAAATTAACTGTTTGGTTTTGTGTCAACACTGCGGCCAGTGCCCTGATCAGTTCCCCCCCAAATTTCATTCAAATTTAAATGTAAAATTTTTGATCCTTCACATTATTTGCACTCTTGGAAGCTTCACTCTTGTAGGTATGTTATGATTTATCAGTCGATGACCGAATTAAAACTTAGGACAGCCACTAAAACGTAAACCCGGGGGCACTATTTAGCGAACTGTTCCCTTGTAGTGAGTGTGTGTGTGTATGATGTGTGTGTTGGGGATGATGGTGTGTGTATGAGTGTTGGTTTTTAGTGATGTGGTGTGTGCAGTGATGTGTGTGTGTGTGTGATGTGTGTGTTTTTGTTGTGTGGTTGTGTGTAGGTGTGTGTGTTTTGGGTGGTTTATGTGTGTTTTGGTAGTGATGTGTGTTGTGGGAGTGATGTGTGGGGGTGTGTGATGGTGTGTGGTAGTGATTGGTGTGTGTAGGATTTGGTGGTTGTGTGTGATGTGTGGTGTGTGTGTGTGTTTGTGTGGGTGTGTGATTTTGTGTTTTTTGTGTAGTGATGGTGTGGTGTAGTGATTTTTGTGGGATGGTTTTGGGGATGTGTGTGTGTGTAATGATGTGTGTGTGTGTGATGTGTGTGTGTGAGTGATGTGTGTGGGGTTTTGTGTGATTTTGGGGTTTTTTAGTGAGTGTGTGTGTGTAGTGATGTGTGTGTGTGTAGTGATTGTGTGTGTAGTGATGTTGTGTGTATGTGTGTGTGTGGTAGTGATGTGTTGTGTGTATGATGTGTGTGGTGTAGTGTTGTGGTGTTGTGTGTGTTTTGTGTGTGTATGATGTGTGTGTGTTTGTGTTGTGTGTGTGTGTAGTGAGTGGTGTGTATGATGTGTGTGGTGTAGTGATGTGTGTGTGTAGTGATGTGTGGTGTGTATGAGGTGTGTGTGTAGTGTGTGGTGTGTAGTGATGTGTGTGTGTGTAGTGTGTGTGTGTGTATGATGTGGTGTGTGTAGTGAGGTGTGGTGTAGTGATGTGTGTGTGTGTGATGTGGTGTGTTAGTGATGTGGTGGGTGTGATTGTGGTTTTGTGTAGTGAGGGTGTGTGTAGTGTGTGTGTGTGTGTAGTGATGTGTGTGTGTAGTGTGGTTGGTATGAGTTGGTGGGTAGTGATGTGTGTGTGTAGTGTGTGTGTGTGGTAGTGATTGTGTGTGTGTGTGTGTGTTTGTTGTGTGTTTGTGTGTGTGTGTGTGTGTGAGTGTGTGTGGGGATGTGTGTGGGGGTTTTAGGATGTGTGTGTGTGTAGTGATGTGTGTGGTAGTGTGTGTGGTGTAGTGATGTGTGTGTGGTAGTGATGTGTGTGTGTTAGTGTGTGTGTGTGTGAGTGTGTTGTGTTGTATGATGTTGGTGTAGGATGTGTGGTGTAGTATGTGTTGGTGTAATTTTTTTGGGTTTGGATGGTGGTGTGTAGTGAGTGTTGGGTAGGTTGTGTTTATGATGGTGTGTTAGGATGTGTTGTGGTAGTGATGTGGGTGGGAGTGATGTGTGTGTGTTAGTGATGTTTTGTTTAGTATTTTGGGGAGAGAAAGTTTGTTGTAGTGATGTGTGTTTGGTAGTGATGGTTGTGTTAGTGTGTTTTTGTGTAATAAATAAAAAAAGTAAACATCAGAAAAAAACTTGTATGGTCTACGTAATAATTCACAGTAAAGAAGAGAACACTTCTGTGGTACAGCTGTCAGCCTGGCTGACTCTGCTGTCAGCCTGACTGACTCTGCTGTCAGCCTGGCTGTTTCTGCTGTATGTATACATACATACATACATAGATACATACATACATACATACATACATACATACATACATACATGTATGTATGTATATTTATATGTATACATACATACATGTATGTTCATATATGTATACATATATGCATATATCATTGATTCCATTGATTCATCTACGAAACACCAGAAACAGAGATTATTACAATTTTTTACAGTATTGATGGAGGAGATTTAGAGATTCGCATCAATACACTCATCACTATACAATAACATGTACACTCATACACTATGTGACACTCATAAACAATATGTGACACTCATACACATTACGTAAACATTACACTCATTCTTACAAAATAACATGAACACATGACATTCATCAACACATAGTAATATGCACACATGACATTCATCATTACACAGTAATATGTACACATAACACCTATACACAATAACATGTACACATGACACACATACACAATAACATGCACACATGACATACACAATAGCATGTACACATGACACACATACACAATAACATGTAAGCCTTACATTCATTCATACATAAGAATATGTACACAGGACACACTCCTATATTAGTGTCACAAACGTGTCCCGTATTTATATATTTAAATGTTTCACAATGTCAAAATATCGTAAACCAGCGTATAAATGTATGTGAAAATATTTATATATGTGTATGTTTGTGAGCTTGTTAGTCTTTCAATGTCAAATGGAAAAGACCACTAAAAAAATTAAAATGAAAACAGTGTAATATTTAATACAGTTTTGATGGAGGTGGAAAAGTTCTTCAACACTTGGCCATTCATACACATAAAATAAAATGCACACAAATACTTTTAAACTGCTAAATAAGCAAGAAAAGCTCATACTACGTATAAATTCGCAGAGTAAATAAAAGGATTTCCAAAATTTTTCTTAATTAGCCTCTTCTCGGTAGCCGAGCTGTGTGCGAGCTTCGTCTCGTCTACCAGGCTTACTGTTCCAGGCTGTCTTGGAGGGTGTAATTACTGGACGCAGTTTTCTGTGTGTCCCCTCCAGTAATTCCACCCACCTGGACCGTCCTCTACCCGTAGACCATCTTAGACAAGACCAAGTTTTCCACCCAGTAAAGTCACTGAGGTGGCAACCGCTGACTCTGGGGAGGGGGGAAGGGAGTCCACTCGAGGACACAAGTGGACTCCTGGAAGACACTGATCCAATTAAGCACCGCCGACCTTAGGAAGTGGTGAAGGGGAACATCCGGGAGTCGAAAACGGGATGGAGATTCCTGATACATGAACTGAGGAAGGTTGTGTGTTGAGGCAGACCTTGTGTAAGTGAGGAAGGGAAGACAACCGGGAGCGAACGATGAATTCCCTGGATATTATAACCTTGGGAAGCATGAATACAAGCGGTTGAGGCTACATTGGGTAATGGGTTAAGGGGAGACCATCGGCGGTAGCCGGATGGATTCCTGGTTACACGAACTAAAGGATGCAAGAACAACCGCTGACTTGGGAAAGTGGGGAAGGGAGTCCAACCTGAGGAGACATAAGTGGACTCCAGGAGACACTGACCCCAGGGAAGGCACCGCCGACCCTAGGTAAGTGGGGAAAGGGAGATATCCCTGGAGCGAACGGATGGATTTCCTGTATGCATTGAACTGGGGAAGGTTGTTGTTGAGGCGACCATGGGTAAGTGAGGAAGTGAAGACCATCCGGGAGCTAACGGATGATTTCTGGATACATGAACCTGGGGAAATGCAAAAATACTAGCGGTTGAGGCTGACCATTTGGGTAAGTGGGGAAGGGGAACATCTGGCGGTAGACGGATGGATTTCTTGATACCTTTGAACCTGGGAAGGCATGAATACTAACAGTTATGAGGCTGACCTTGGGTACTGTGAGGAAGGGAAGACATCTGACGGTAGACGGATGGATTCCTGGATACATGAACCTGAGGATGGCAAGAAAACCGCTGACTTTGGGGAAGTGGGGAAGGGAGTCCACCTGAGGTGACATAAGTGGACTCCTGGAGACATTGATCCAGGGAAGGCACCGCCGACCCTAGGTAAGTGGGGAAGGGGAGACATCCGGGAGCGAACGGATGGATTCCTGGATACATGAACCTATGGAAGGCAAGAATACAGGTTGGTGAGGCTGACCTTGGGGAAGTGAGGAAGGGAAAACATCAGGAGGCGGACGGAATGGAATCCTGTTAAATGAACCTGGAGAAGAGGCTGAGGCTGGATAGGGCAGAGAGAGAGAGAGAGAGAGAGAGAGAGAGAGAGAGAGCGACCGAGGCCCACGAGGATTCCTGGACCACATGAACCTGGGAAGGCGAACGGAGGGGGGGCAGAGACCTTAAAGACAACCACTGGCCTCCGACTGCAAGGTCTGGTAAACACTGTGCCTCCACTGGCAAGGTCTGGTAAACTCATAGATAAATCTAGGCTGCAGTGGATCGCAAATAACAATAATATCAATATATAATTTAAATCAATATTCTTTTAATTTTATTATAATAATTATTTTAATTTTATTTTAATAATATTTTAAATTTTATTATTATAATTATTATAATTTATTATGTTTATTATAATTAATTGAACTTTTAATCCATGATATGCTGATTTGCTAATTTGGATGAGTGAAGGCACAGACAGGTGTACTTCAGGAGGTAATGTGCACGCCCCATCAATAAGGGGTACACCAGAATTCTGAAACAAATATTTCCTCTCTCTCTCAACTCCCAATATCGCTCAAACACAAAAACTCTCAGCAAACCAGAAACTGCTTTCCCCTTCTTCCCCTCCACTGAAACAACCCAGTCGGTAATTCCTATCATTACAGGCTCCTTCCTCACAGCTCCGCTATCCCAGCCCCCCACTTTTCCTCCCTCTAATTCCCCCAAGGCAGGCACCCTCTCCTCATAAACCAATGATTCCACCCCCTTCCAGTGCAAGAATCACTCTCTTAACCACAGATGCTTCAATTAATCCTGTCGCCTAATTGAATATTTCTTTACAATAAAATGGCAATCAAAATGGAAAATGAGAGAGAGAGAGAGAGAGAGTATGAGATAGAGAGAGAGAGAGAGAGAGGAGAGAGAGAGAGAGAGAGAGAGAGAGAGAGAGAGAGAAATAAAAACACGCACGTGCCTCCTAACATTAAATTAAGTTTATATCTTTTCGTCAGTTCGCCACTCCAGAGAAATAGTTAATAAAACCTTACAAGGAAGAGAAAAAACGTAAAAACTAGTATTAAACAAAAGAGTAGGAAAAAAAAGAGATGTAAGAGGCCAGCGAGCCACTGGAGCCAGCCGAGCCGGCTGGTAGCCCAGCGAGCCAGCTGGAACCAGCGAGCCAGCTGGAGCCAGCGAGCCGGACTGAGCCAGCGAGCCAGCTGAAGCCAGCGAGCCAGCTGGAGCCAGCGGGCCACTGGAGTCCAGCGAGCCAGCTGAGCCAGCGACCATCTGGAGCCAGCGAGCCACTGGAGCCAGCGAAGCCAGCTGGAGGGCAGCTAGCCAGCCTGAGCCTTAATAGAAGTTAAAAGTTGGAAGAATCTCAAGCATGTTAGTATATTTGCTCTTCTGCTTCCCTTCTTCCCTCTAGCTCAATCAGTGATCCATGTGGCTTCTGCTATCTTCTCCCTGTAGCACTTCAGAGTTCCATGTGGCTTCTGCTACCTTCTCCCTGTAGCTCTCAGTGTTCCATGTGGCTTCCTAGCTACCTTCTCCCTGTAGCTCTTCACTGTTCCATGTGGCTATCGCTACTTCGTGGCTCCCTCTAAGCTCTTCACTGGTTCCTTGTGGCTTCTGCTACCTTCTTCTCCCTGTAGCTCTTCAGTGTTCCATGTGGCTTCTGCTACCTTCTCCCCTGTAGCTTCTTCACTGTACCATGTGGCTTCTGCTTCTGCTACCTTTTTCTTCCCTGTAGCTCTTCACTGTTCCTTGTGGCTTCTGCTACCTTCTCTTTCTCCTGTAGCTCTCAGTGATTCCATGTGGTTTCTGCTACCTTCTCCCCTGTAGTCTTCAATGTTCCATGTGGCTTCTGCTATCCTTCCCTGTATCTCTTCACTGTTCCTTGTGAAACTTCATGCTACCTTCTCCCTCTAGTTCTTCACTGTTCCTTGTGGCTTCTGCTACCTTCTCCCTCTAGCTCTTCACTGTTCCTTGTGGCTTCTGCTACCTTCTCCATCTAGCTCTTCACTGTTCCATGTGGCTTCTGCTACCTTCTTCCTCTAGCTCTTCACTGTTCCTTGTGGCTTCTGCACCTTCTCCATCTAGCTCTTCCACTGTTCCCTGTGCTTCTGCTACTCCTCCCTCTACTCTTCAACTGTTCCTTGTGGCTTCTGCTACCTATCCTTCTAGCTCTTCACAATTCCTGTGGCTACTTCCAATTCACTTCATATTTGACATTAAATTAGCTAACTATTATTGTGTCTCTCGCTTGTATTGTGATCATTTAATTTTACTTATATCAGCCGTGATCCAGGAAGAGTTTGTTTAATACTGCGAGAGCAGTAGTTACTTGTCTTAATTGTGGTTTAGCACGTGAGTGCAGAAGTTAAACTACTTAGTGGTTTAAAACACGTGGTGCAATAGTGAGTTGTATAGTTTTGTAGGCATAACATATGGGTGTCAGTAGTGAGTTGACTTGCTTGTGGTTTAACACGTGCCTGCAGTAGTAAATTGACTAGTCTCATGTTAAGCCGCTGGTAATAATAAATTGACTAGCTTGTACAATAGTAAGTTGGCTAGCTTGTGATTTAACACGTGGGTACAGTTGTGTAATGACTAGCTTTTGGTTTAACACGTGGGTGTCTTAATGAGTTTGACCTAGCTTGTTGTTTAATACAATGGATTAACTGAACAGAAGGACTAATGAATTACAAGCTGATTGCAGTAGTGAGTAGAAGCGAATGAAGTTTAACAAACTGGATGCAGGAGTGACTTGATTAGCTCGTGGTTTAATACAAAGTTGCAGTAGTGAGCAGACTTACTTGTGGTTTAACGCTCCAGGTGTAGTAGGAGGTTGACTAGTTTACGGTTTATTACACTGCGTGAAGTATCACTAATGATAACCGTACATTCTCTGTATCACTATGAAACGTACATTCTCGTATCAACTTATGAAACCGTACATCCTCGAATCACTTATGATACCCGTACACCTCGTATCACTAATGGCTAACCGTACATTCTCGTATCACTAAAGAAACAGACATCTCGTATCACTAATGATCACCGTTACATTCTCGTAAATCACTTATGATAACCGTACATTCTCGTATCACTAATTATAACCGTACATTCTCGTATCACTAATTATAACCGTACATTCTCGTATCACATATGATAACCGTACATTCTCGTATCACTAATTATAACCGTACATTCTTGTATCACTTATGATAACCGTACATTCTCGTATCACTAATTATAACCGTACATTCTTGTATCACTTACGATAACCGTACATTCTCGTATCACTATTTAACCGTACATTCTTGAATCACTTATGATCACCGTACATTCTCGTATCACTAATGATAACCGTACATTCTCGTATCACTTATGATAACCGTACATTCTCGTATCACTAATTATAACCGTACATTCTTGTATCACTTATGATAACCGTACATTCTCGTATCACTAATTATAACCGTACATTCTCGTATCACTAATGATAACCGTACATTCTCGTATCACTAATTATAACCGTACATTCTTCGTACACTATGAATAAACCGTACATTCTCGTATCACTAATTATAACCGTACATTCTT
Source organism: Cherax quadricarinatus (assembly GCF_026875155.1). Classification (NCBI taxonomy): domain Eukaryota; kingdom Metazoa; phylum Arthropoda; class Malacostraca; order Decapoda; family Parastacidae; genus Cherax; species Cherax quadricarinatus. Next base: position 73,085,109 of record NC_069411.1, on the reverse strand, counting down.
GTATCACTTATGATAACCGTACATTCTCGTATCACTAATTATAACCGTACATTCTCGTATCACTTATGATAACCGTACATTCTCGTATCACTAATTATAACCGTACATTCTCGTATCACTTATGATAACCGTACATTCTCGTATCACTAATTATAACCCGTTAAACAAAATTATTTGTACACTTATGTAACCGTACATTCCTTATCACTAATTATAACGTACAATCTCGCATCCATCTATATAACCTAACATTCTTGTATCACTTATGACAACCGTACATACTCGTATCACTAATTATAACCGTACATTCACGTATCACTAATGAATAACCGTACATTCTCGTATCACTAATTATAACCGTACATTCTCGCATCACTAATTATAACCGTACATTCTTGTATCACTTATGATAACCGTACATTCTCGTATCACTAATGATAACCGTACATTCTCGCATCACATGTGATAACCGTACATTCTCGTATCACTAATGATAACCGTACATTCTCGCATCACATGTGATAACCGTACATTCTCGTATCACATTATGATAACCGTACATTCTCGTATCACTAATTGATAACCGTTAGACATTCTCGGCATCACATGTGATAACCGTGCATCTCGTAATCACTAATGATAACCGTACATTCTCGTAAATCACACTAATGGATAACCGTACATTCTCGTATCACTAAAGAATAACCCAGTACATTCTCACAATCACATTTGAATAAACCGTACATTCTCGTATCACTAATGATAACCGTACATTCTTCGCATCACTTATGATAACCGTACAATCCAGTATCACAAATGATAACCGTACTCTCGATCACATATGATAACCGTGGCATTCTCGTATCACAAATGATAACTCATACTCTCGAAACCACATATGATAACCGTACATTCACGGTATCACTAATGATAACCGTACATTCTCGTAATCATAATTAAAACCGTACATTCTTCGTATCACTAATTATTAACCGTAACATTCTCCGTATCTCTAATTTAATAACCGTACATTCCCGTATCACTAATGATAACCGTACATTCTCGTATCACATATGATAACCGTACATTCTCGTATCACTAATTATAACCGTACATTCTCGTATCACTAATGATAACCGTACATTCTCGTATCACATATGATACCGTAACATTCTCGTATCACAAAGAATAACCGTACATTCTCGTATTCACTATTATAACCGTACATTCTCGTATCACTAAGATAACCGTACATTCTCGTATCACTAATTATAACCGTACATTCTCGTATCACATATGATAACCGTACATTCTCGTCTCACTAATAATAACAGTACAATCTCGTATCACATATGATAACCGTACATTCTCGTGCCACTAATGATAACCGTACATTCTCGTATCACATATGATAACCGTAACATTCTCCGTCTCACTAATAATAACAGTAACATTCTCGTATCACATAGATAACCGTACATTCTCGCTCACAAAATAATAACAGTACATTCTCCGTATCTCATTTGATAACCGTACATTCTCGTATCACATATGATAACCGTACGTTCTCGATCAACTAAAATATAACTCGTACTATCTCGAATCACTAAGGATAACCGGTATATCTCTATCACTAATTAAAACCGTACATTCTCGTATCACATATGATAACCGTACATTCCGTCTCACTATAATAACATACAATTCTCGTATCACATAAGATAGACCGTACATTCTCGTGACACTAAGATAACCGACATTCTCGTTTCAACATATGATAACCGTACATTCACGTCTCACTAATAAAACAGTACAGTTCTCGTTCACATATGATCACCGTACATTCTCGTCTCACTAAAGAACAGTAACATTCTCGTATCGCATATGATAACCGTACATTCTCGTCTCACACTAATAATAACAGTACATTCACGTATCACATACGAAAACCGTACATTCCACGTGCAACTAATGATAACCGTAACATTCTCGTCTCACTAATAATAACATTACATACTCTATCACATATGATACCGTACATTTCTCGTATCACTAATGTAAACCGAACATTCTCGTATCACATATGATAACACGTGCATTCCGTATCACTAAAGATAACCGTACATTCTCGTATCACTAATGATAACCGTACATTATCGTTCACTAATGAAACCGACATACTCGTATAAAACTAAACTAGAAGATAACCGTACATTCTCGTAACAAATAGATAACCGTACATTCTCGATCACTAATGAAAACCTACAATCTCGTCTCACATATGATAACTCCGAACATTCTCGTGTCCACTAATAAAACCGCAATCATTCTCGTATAACTAATGAATAACCGTACATTCTCGTATCACAAATGATAACCGAACATTCACATATCACATAGTGAAAGCCGTACATTCTCGTCCTCCAATGAAAACCGTACAATTCTTCGTATCACATATGAAAAGCCGTACATTCTCGTGTCACTAATTATAATCGTACATTCTCGTCTCACTAATAATAACGTACATTTCCCGTATCACATATGATAACCCCTAACAATCTCGTGTCACTATGATAACCGTAAATTTCGTGTATCAATATGAATAACCGTACATTCTCGTATCACTAATGATAACCGTACATTTCTCGAATCACATATGAAAACCGAACATTCACGTGTCACTAATTTAAAACCGCACATTCACGTATCACGTATGATAACCGTTCATTCTCCTGTCACTAATAATAACCATGTACATTCTCGTATCACATAAGAAAACCGTACATTTCCTCGTATCACATATGATAATCGTATTTATTAAACTTAACTTAACCTCCGCCTAACCTAAACTACAAAGCATAGACAATTTTATAATGTAAGTTAGTACATGGAAGAATTAAGGTGTACGTGGGGATCCTCTCAATAATTAAAGAATCTTAAATAAGGCAAGATGGCAGCCATCGTGGGTAGGGCAGGTACTTATGTCACCTCTCTCCAGGGTCCAACCAATTTTTTTTTCTGCGGAAATGTGTTTCCGACGTGATCAGGTTCATTTCATTTGACGGAAGTGATGCGAGAGGTGCTATAAAAACAAACTGTACGGGATGAGGAAGGTGGTTAATTTTATTAGGTAGTGATATCTGACGTCTGTAACGAGAGTCATTATGATTGGTATTTCTTCCCTGCAAAATACAAGCTATTATAATTTCATATAAAAAATGGGGATTAAGCCCCTCAGTAAATATACTAAGTGTTTAAGAGATATACAGAATATTCGTTTCAGTAGAAACAACATGTTGTAAAAACTGGACACATATTGTAAAATCTGGGCATCAATATTTATAGAGTTTCGCCATCCAGATAAGATACCCAGATGTTCCATGTGTCCTAGATTCTTTAATTCTGTCGATAATGTAATACATTACGCGTACATTAATCCCCGTGTTTTCAATAAACGCTGAAGTAATGTCTTTGAGGTCACCTTCAGTTTACAGAGACCCAGCAGTTGCAAGTGACCTGGTGTTGGATTACTGAAACTCCTGCAGCACTACTTCACCTGTGAGTTACTGTGATTATCCAGTAATCCCAGCTCACCTAATTAGCTAAGGAGTCTCTTACCGTTATGGAACTACTGTTTATGCACAGTTTCCATAAGATTTTAATAATTTTTAACCCAGCAGGTAACGTTTATAACGCAGCGTGGAGAGTCTCCATTGAGAAAGTAGACTGTAAGTTTGTCTCCTGAGACTTGGCACGAAAATTTCCTCAACAACTGTTTACCTTTGAAATGTAAGATGATTGGTGGCCACAGAAGCTGAGGAAGAGGATGGTGCCCTAGATGCTGAGGAAGGGAATGGTGCCAAGATGCTGAGGAAGAGGATGGGGCCTAGATGCTGAGGAAAGAGGATGGTGCCTCGGATGCTGAGGAAGAGTGTATGATTCAAGTATTTTTGGAACTACCCTCCTTTTCCTTTTGATTAATTTGATAGCAATTACAATTCCCAGGTGTGATTGATCTTTACTTGTTTAGCGCTTCTCTGTGAAATTAATTATAGGAAATACTGTTAATAATAATAATAATAAATTAAACATAATAATAACAACAAAACTGTGTCCAGAAGGGCTGAAGGAAGGTTGTTGAGTGTTCGTACATGTAGAGTGAATGGAGCGAAACAAATAACTTCAAGATGTATCCAGTCTGCAGTGAAGGAAGCGGGTAGGTGGCCTAGGAAAGGTTGGAGGAGGGGGTAAAGGAGGTTTTGTGTGCGGGGGGCTTGGACTTCAGGGAGGGAGCGTTTTTGATAGGAGTGAATGGAGAAAAGGGTTTTTTAAATACTTGACGGTTTTGGAGTGTGAGCAAGAAAATTTGAAGGGGTTCAGGGAAACCGGCAGGCCGGCCTTGGCCCCTGGGAGGGAAAAGTACAGTGTTCCTTGAAGGAGGGGGTTTAAATTTGCATTTTAAAAAAATGTAGTGAAAAGCACCTTCGGAAAGGGACAGTGTGGAGTGAATGTTGGGAAATTTTTTTCTTTTTCGGGCCACCATCCCTTGGGGGGGAATAGGCCAGTGTGAAATAATAAAAAAAAAATAAAACAAAAATAATAAAAAAATTTTTAATAATAATAAAAAATAAAAATAAATATCTTTCGTGTGTTGGGGTTTCCCTATGTTTTTTCATGCAATTTTTTTTTTAAATGTTTTAGGATGTACTGAGCAAGTTTTGGGGGGTTTGTTTTATTTAGTATATCACACGGAACCGTGTCGTGAACGTAAAAAGGTTCACCTCAACTTTGGTGATAAAAAAGCGCAAAATGCAAAAGAAATTTTTTTAAATTCTTCCAGGGAAGTTTCCACTTTTTTGGGGGACGAAAATTCAAATGTTGTACCAAATGTTAAGATTATATTTGTTGAAAATGAGGCATTTTGTTTTGTGTGTGGTGTGTGTGTGGGTGTGTGGGTGGTGTGTGTGTGTGTGTGTGTGTGTGTGTGTGGGGTGTGTTTTGTGTGGTGTGTGTGTTGTGTGTGTTGGTGTGTGTGTGTGTGTGTGTGTGTGGGTTTTGGTGTGGGGTGGGGGTGTGGTGTGTGGTTGTGTTGGTGGGTTGGTGTGGTTGTGTGGTGTGGTGTGTGTGTGGTGTGTGTGTACTCCCTAGTTGTACTACCTAGTTGAGGTTTGCGGGGGTCGATCCGGCCCCGGGCCCCCCCCCTTTCAATGATCGTACTAGGTCCCTCCCTTTCCCGTGACTTTATCGTCCCTTGTTAAAGTATGTATGGATCCTGCCTCCCTAATCGCTCCCAAAAACTTTTCCCACTTACTGACTACTCTGTGGCTGAAAAAAATATTTCCTAAATCCCTGTGATTCTCTTGTCTTTAGCTTCCAACGTGTCCCCTTTTTAAAATTTGTGCCCAATTCTGGAACATTGTTTTTGTCCCCCTTGTCAATTCCTCTAGTATTTTGTTGTCTTTTCTGCCCCCCCTATCTCCCTGTCCTCCAGGTGTCAGGTTGTTTTCCCCCTTAACCTCTCCTCGTGGACAACCTCTTAGCTCTGGGACTAGTCTTGTTGCAAACCTTTGATTTTTCTCTGTTTTTTTCGTGTTTGGCTGGGTTGGGTTCCAAACGGTGCCGCATACCCCATAGGGCCCCCCAAACGTTACGGTGTACGGGTCCTGAACGTTTCCCTTTAAAAGTGTCGGAATGCTTTTGGGTTTTGCTAGGGCCCTATGCTGAGCATTTTTTTGGTTGATGTCCCTTTCAGGAGATGTGCCGGTTTTTATACTCACCCAAGATTTTTTTCCCTTGAGTGAGGTTTGTAGTCTCTCCCCCCTAGACTGTACCCCGTCTGGGGCCCTTTTTCTTTCCCCTTCCCCAATCTGGGGGGGACTTTCATTGGTGGGATTAAAACTCCAGGACCCAATTGCTGACAGTTTGCAGCCTGTCCAGATCCCTTTGTAGTTCTGCCGGTCTTCGATCGGTGTTTCTTTCATAACTTCACGTCATCTGCAAACAGGGACACCTCAGAGTTATTCCTTCCGTTATGTTCACAAATACCAAAAACAGCACTGGTCCTAGACTGACCCCTGGGGAAACCCCGCGGTCACAGGTGCCCCTCTGAACCCCCCCCTTCCCACTACCATGACTCGCTCGTTTTTCCTGAAAAGTATTCCCTGACCCATTTGTAGGCCTTCCCTGTTATCCCTGTTTGGTCCCCTTTTTTTGCACCAATCTTTTGTGTGGAACTGTTCAAACGCCTTTTGCAGTCCAAGAAAATGCAATCCCCACCCCCTTCTCTTGTTTTACTGCGTCCCCTTTCATAGACTCCATGGGTTTTTGCACGGATTTCCCGCCCCTGAAACCATGCTGGCTGCTGTTGTGAGGTCACCCCCTTTCTAGGTTTTCACCACTCTTCTTGATAACTTCCCCCTGTTTTGATTTATACATTCAGTGACAGGCGTTTTTTAATGCCATGTCTGTCCCCTTTTTTAAAGTTGGGGACTACATTTGCTGTTTCATGCCTCGGCTTCTCCTGTTTCGATAGATGTATTGAATTTTGTTGTTGGGGGGTACACATAGCGCCTCTGTCCCTCTCTCAATCCCCTGGGGAGATTTTTTTATCTCCCCCCATTCCCTTTTGAGGTATTAGCCACTCAGAAGCCTCTTCACTTCTTCCTGGGTTGTGTGCACTGTGCCCAGCACTTGGGGGGTGTGCCCCACCTCCCGTCTTTTGGAGCCCTTCTTCTCCTCTGTGAACCTTTTTGAAACTCTTGTTGGTTCTTCACATACTTTCCCCGGCATTTCCTGTTGTTCTCCTCCTTCCTTCTTTGCCCGTGTGTGTGTGTGTGTGTGTGGGGTGTGTGGTGTGTGTTGTGTGTTTTGGGTTTGGTGTGTGTGTTGGTGTGTGGTTTTGGGGTGGGTGTGTGTGTGGTGTGTGTGTGTGGTGTGTGTGTGTGGTGTGTGTGTGGTGTGTGTGTGGTGTATGTATGTGGGGTGTATGTGTGTGGGGTGTATGTGTGTGGGGTGTTGTGGGGGTGGGGTGTGGTGTGTGTGTGTGTGTGTGTGTCCTGTGTGTGTGGTGGTGTGTGTGGGGTGTGTGTGGTGTGTGTATGGGGTGTGTGTGTGTGTGGGCGGTGTGGTGTGTGTCGGGTGTGTGTGTGTGTCGGGTGTGTGTGTGTGTCGGGTGTGTGTGTGTCGGGTGTGTGTGTGTCGGGTGTGTGTGTGTCGGGTGTGTGTGTGTGTCGGGTGTGTGTGTTGTCGGGGGTGTGTGTGTCGGGTGTGTGTGTGTCGGGTGTTGTGTGTGTCGGGTGTTGTGTGTGTGGTGTGTGTGTGTGTGTGTGTGTGTGTGTGTGTGTGTGTGAGTGTGTGTGTGTGTGATGTGTGCGTGTGGTGTGTGCTGTGTGTGTGTGCGTGTGGTGTGTGCGTGTGGTGTGTGCGTGTGGTGTGTGCGTGTGGTGTGTGCGTGTGGTGTGTGTGTGCGGTGTGCGGTGTGTGTGTGTGGTGTGTGGGGTGGTGTGTGTGTGTGTGGTGTGTGTGTGTGGTGTGTGTGTGTGTGTGTGTTGTGTGGTGTGTGTGTTGTGGTATGTGTGTGTGGTGTGTGTGTGTGTGTGGTGTGTGGTGGTGTGTGTGTGGTGTGGTTGTGTGTGTGTGGTGTGTGTGTGGTGTGTGTGTGGTGTGTGTGGTGGTGTGGTGTGTGTGTGTGTGTGGTGTTTGGGTGTGTGTGGTGTGTGGTGTGTGTGTGGTGTGTGTGGTGTGTGTGTGTGTGTGTTGTTGTGTGTGTGTGTGTGTGATGTGTTGTGTGTGTGTTTGTGTGTGTGTGTGTGTGTGGTGTGTGTGTGTGTGGTGTGTTGTGTGTGTGGTGTGTGTGTGTGTGGGTGTGTGTGTGTGGTGTGTGTGTGTGGTGTGTGTGTGTGTGAGTGTCTAGGTGTGTGTGTGGGTGTGTGTGTGGAGTGTGTGTGTGTGTGTGTGTGAATCTGTGGTGGTGTGTGTGTGTTGTGGTGTGTGTGTGTGGTGAGTGTGGTGGTGTGTGTGTGTGTGGGCGGTGTGTGTGTGGGTGTTGTGTGTGTGCGTTTGTGTGAGTATGTGTCTGGTGTGTGTGTGTGTGTGTGTGGTGGTGTGTAGTACTCACCTAGTTGTACTCACCTAGTTGAGTTCGGGGGTCGAGTCCGAGCTCCTGGCCCAGCCTCTAATCACTGATCCCGCTACTGTGTGTGTGTGTGTGTGTGTGTGTGTGTGTGTGTGTGTGTTGTGTGTGTGTGTGTGTGTGTATGTGTGTGTATGTGTGTGTGTGATTGTGTGTATGTGTGTGTATGTGTGTGTGTGTATGTTGGTGTGTATGTGTGTGTGTACCTCACCTAGTTGTACTTCGCCTAGTTTGAGGTTGCAGGGTCGAGTCCCGACTCCTGCCCCGCCTCTACACTGATCGCTACTAAGGTCCACTCTCTCCTGAGCCGTGAGCTTTATCATCAGTGCTTCAGCTTCCAACTGAGTGGTGAGTGGTGTGTGTGTGTGTGGTTGTGGTGTGTGTTGAGTGTGTGTTGTGTGTGTGTATGTGAGAACGATCTTAGTAAAGGTCACTAAAGGAGCCGTCGAGTGAGCTCAACATCTGGCTCTTGTTAAATGACACGCTGGTGGTAAGCAAAGACTCCTGGTAGAGCCTTAGATTTCTTAGAGCAAAGAAATCTATGCTTATCTTACTCCCCTTGGATATTAAATTAAAGTCTTACATCCAACACAAACCACTGAACAAGTCACAGCTGGCCTTCAAGAAGAGCAAATCATTGCTTCCACTATTTGAACACACCTTGATGCTCTCAACTTGGGTTTAGGGCTATACTGGAACAATCACAAGGCGACGCAGGAAGTATTACCCCCCGGCCATTTCTATCATCGGTGTATTGCATCCAATGAATTATTGAGTGAGATTAGTCCCCAGAAACACATGAATGGTAAGTAGGTGGGGGGCAGTAGGAACTCAAACTCAATGTTTATTCAAATCAGGTGTGAGAGTGGAATAACCTTGCATCAAATTTTCAAGCGAACACTGCTCTGAGAACAATAAACAGTTTTCAACTGGGAAATCAACAATTGTGGAGAAATCCCCAAATATTGGTTAACAATAACTCGATAAAGACAAATCTCCCCTTCTATTGAAGAAGATACTATTGATGGAGATTTTTTCTTAAATGTTTCTACTTATTTCTTTACTACATACACAACCCGCCTATTGTAAGCAGTTTACAGTAATGTCTATTCCCTAACCATCCCATTCTAACAATAAATCAGATCATGTTTCGGGCAGATCGTTTTGGGGCATCATGGATTCATTAGGGGGGGGGGGGGGGGGGGGGGGGGGGGGGGGGGGGGGGCCTTATGTCAGGAGCAAAGTATAACCAGACACAAGAAACTAAAAGATGCAGCAACTGTCATAAGGAAACCCTCTGACACAGAAACAAGAATTTTAACTCCCAAATCTATACTTTTTTCCCATACAACGCAACTTATTAACAAATCTCTGCCCACAACTTTTTCCTTCTCCAAAAAATATTGCCTCGACTCGCCCAATTTTCTTCTTAATTCTATTTTAACTGATTACACACACACACACACACACACACACACAACACACACACACACACACCACAACACACACACACACACACACAACACACACACACACCACACCACACATCACACTAACACACACACACCACAGACCCCCAAAAAACAGTGAGAGGAAACTGAAGGTATGGTACACCAACGATAATGGAATAGCGAAACAAGTGGAGGAGTGGCACGAAAGATCAAAGAGGCCTTGGTCTCACATAAACCAAACTCACGCGTAATGATAACAGATGTTCATAATTTCCAACTGGGTATCAGACCTGAGAAAGACAGAGGTAAGTCAGAGGGGGTGGAGAGTGGGCACTGTAACAACAAAATCATGGGATTTTGAGGAGGTGGAGAGAGGAGACAGAGAGGAAGCTAAGAAACAACAAAAGCAGCACTTTCAGTCTGGAGGTCCCAAGGTGGTAATTGCAGTGATGATAACCCACAGCAGAACAGCAGGAGGCCAAGACAAGAATCTGATGAGAGTAACATATAGCTGAAGTGGGCAGAATGACCCAAGATAACAAAATTTGTGCTGATATCAACTGAGGAAAAGGTGCAGCAGCCCAAAAGCAGATTGCTATTTTTCCGAGAGATTTGGCCAAGACTTGAAAAACGATTTCAGCGTAGACAACCGCAAAGTATATTTGGAATAACACTCTTCAAATAAGAATACAAAATGTTAAACCAACAACTATACGAAACTTTAAAAAAGAAAATGTCTAGGAAATTAGGGTTTTACCCCCCCCCAAAATAAAAAGCTACCCTAAAGAATCAAGCAACACCTAACTGCTAGCACAATAATAACAAATGCTGCATAGGTTTTCATATTTAGAAAACTTCGAGCAAAACAGCAGACGCCAAATTGACTCTCGTTAAGAACTTGTTAGAACTCGCATCTTAAATATACTTTCCAAGTATTCAACAAATTACATAAAAGACAAACTGGAATAGGGTAAGATACAGAGCTACTACTCGTACCATCACCTCGAAACAAACAATGTCGAGAAACAAGACTCCAAAGCGATCAACTGTTGACACGCCACAAACATCAAAGAATTATTAGAAGTGCAGAATGAATTCGTAAACGAGAGATTTAAAGGAATGGAATGGCGAGGAGCAAATATGTTTTTTTACAACTCAGAATTGACGTAGGCTATAATAAAATGCCAACTAATGTTGCAAGCATGAAAAAACAGTACAGGTCATTAAACCCACGGGACAATCACGCTTGCAAGTATAGGATTCTATTATACATCGTGCCCTAAGGAGGAGCTTGCCATATCCTTCACGGCCTTAATATTTACAAATGACCAGCAAGGTATATGGTATGGTGGGACGAGGTGTCCAGGAGTACAGGTTGCCTTATACTGGTTACTTCACTCAGCCACTCACTAAGCCTTACTAAAGCTAACACTAAAATGCACACAGACATCATATATTAGACAAAAGATGAGCCCATATGAAATCAAAACGGATTTCTAATATCCGTCCAGCAACTGCATCAAAAACGATCAGTTGACAGCGACCATAACCACACTCAATAGTAGAATTTACAGAAGTAGATAATCTTTTTCAGAACTACTGAATACACTTCTAGGGTGGTTTGGGGTTTAAATAAATATTAAAGAGTAGTAAGATACAATATGTACTGATTTATTACAAGTAGCTGTAGCTCACAGCTCCTATTCAGTTCCATCTCTTCTGTGAAATTCCTCGGTATTCGCCACTATAGTATAATATATTACCCCCCCGTACCCCCCCCCCCCCTTTCCCTTCCCAATGTTTTTCATGCTGGCAGTGGCTGGAAGAAGTGGAGGGAGGGGAGAGAGCCTTCTGCTCTTCTATCCTGGCTCATACACAGAAGTAGCTAGTTCTTCTCAGCAGATAGCCTTCGTGTGGACTTACTAGTTCTCTTCTTTCAATTTATTCCAAGTACTACCTAGAAGTCTCTCTAAGTCGATCCAATTCTTTTTACAGCATTCATAAATGATGTACAGGTTGGGCTAACATCTCAGATAGCAAAATTAACGGAATACTCCACATTGGGAAAAATGAAGCATCTAAAGCAGACTGCTTGAACATTCAGAATACTCTGGGCAAGTTGGCGCTGTGCTCCCAGAAAAGTAATTAATTATCGAAATAGCAATATCAAACATGAATGAAAAATGCTAGTAAAAAATTTGCTGATACAAGTGAAGAAATGGAGGTAGAAGTAATCATAAGTAACAATGTCAAAAGTATCAAGGAACGTGTACCAGCAGGCAACTAGAAACTTAAATGAGCTGATTTAAGTAACAGCTCTTAGCTTCTCAATAAAATTAGGAATCCATAACTTGTCAATAGCTTATTAATAATGTTATGAATCCTTAACCTATCCCTGTCCAACCCTGTGTAAAAAAAAAAAAAAAAAAAAAAAACTTTAGCACAAAACACCAATAATGCCATTGAAGCGAGAATGCACTATTTAGACGGCATCTTGAATATGCCATCCAGTTTTTATTTGCAAAATACATAAAAAATGAAGACATTAGGAAGAATACGGAGAAGAGCTACCAAACTGGCAGCATCACTCAGCAGACAACATTATGAAGACAGACTACAAGCACTCCAGACTATTACTCTCTGAAGACCAACACTACGAGATCTTTTATAAATACTTGTTAGCTAAATGAAGAACTATTTGAAACATTGAGTGATTCCATAAATCGAAATATGGAATGAAACTGTGTGGCAGAAGATCCAACACAAAAGTATGCAAACATTTTCAAATAGAAGTATTACCTATGAGCCTTGCTACCTCATGCAACTACTTGCTACCTCATGCAACTACTTGCAACCTCATGCAACTACTTGCTACCTCATGCAACAACTTGCTACCTCATGCAACTACTTGCTACCGGTCATGCAACTACTTGCTACCTCATGCAACTACTTGCTACCTCATGCAACTACTTGCAACCTCATGCAACTACTTGCAACCTCATGCAACTACTTGCAACCTCATGCAACTACTTGCTAACCTCATGCAACTACTTGCTACCTCATGCAACTACTTGCAACCTCATGCAACTACTTGCTACCTCATGCAACTACTTGCAACCTCATGCAACTACTTGCAACCTCATGCAACTACTTGCTACCTCATGCAACTACTTGCTACCTCATGCAACTACTTGCAACCTCATGCAACTACTTGCAACCTCATGCAACTACTTGCTACCTCATGCAACTACTTGCTACCTCATGCAACTACTTGCTACCTCATGCAACTACTTGCAACCTCATGCAACTACTTGCTACCTCATGCAACTACTCGCAACCTCATGCACTACTTGCAAACCTCCTGCAACTCTTGCAAACTCATGCAACTACTCGCAAAACCTCATGCAACAACTTGCAACCTCAAGCAAACATACTTTGCGAACCATCATGCAACTACTTGCTACCTCATGCAACTACTTCTACCTCATGCCAAGCTACTGCTACCTCAGCAACACTTGCTACCAACATGCAACTACTTGCTAACCTCATGCAACTACTTGCTACCTCATGCAACTACTCAATATACCCGCACTAAACACTTACACAGACTCTCACATACTTTCAATAGATGGGGCAATGTGAAGTGAACGGATTCCTTATACATGTTCAGCGACTGCATCAGGAAGACATTTGACAGTGAGGCAAACGAGTCAATAATAGTATAAATGGTGGATGTAGTGTTGCGATAATCTTAGCATATCTGGTGGTAGCCACAAGTAGAACCACTGGTATGCACAGTTCTGTCAGTGGCAGTGCAGTAACACCAAAATTTTAAGATAGAAACAATACTAATTTAATAGTAGAGGATGCAACCCACTTCCATCTAGCTCCATCTCTCCTGTAAATTCCATGCCAACTCTTTCATGTCAGCAGTTGCTGGAGGGAGTGCAACTGGGTAAGAAATCTATTCTACTTTTCCGTCCTTGATTAGCGCACCTAGAAATAAACCAACATCTTAATCTGTACAATTACAAAGTTTTCTCAGTAAATATCCTCGATGTGGACCTCCAAGTTTTGTGATACGTCTTTCCCATGTACTCTCTCTCTCTCTCTCTCTCTCTCTCTCTCTCTCTCTCTCTCTCTCTCTCTCTCTCTCTCTCTCTCTCTGTAATCTAACTGGTGATCAAAGCCTCACTACGAAATAAAAAATACCATGATTGTAAATAACCTATTGTCTTTGTTACTGTTGCTGCTGCTGTTGTTGTTATTGCCGCTTCTGCTGCTGGTTTTGCTGCTGCTGCTGCTGCTGCTGTTACTACTAACTACTACTACTACTACTATTTCTACTGCTGCTGCTGCTACAACTCTTTCTACTATTGCTACAGCCAATGTTTCCGCTACTGCTGTTGTTTCTGCTATTGTTACTGCTACTGTTACTGCTACTACTAATATTGCTTTTACTACTGCTATTACTGTTACTAATGCTGCTGTTGATTTTCTTGTTACTGATTTTGCTTATATTGTTTCTGTTTTTGCTGCTGTTATTAATATTGCTGCTGTTGTAGCTGCCTCTACTGCTGTAGCTGCTAAGGCTGTTGCTGCTACGGTTGTTGTTGCTTTTTGCCCTCTGCAGGTCTGCTGCTGGTGCTGCTGGTGCTGCTGGTGCTGGTGCTAACTGGTTGCTGTGCAGCTGGTGTCAGGTGCTACTGTGCTGGTGCTGCTGGATGCTGGTGCTGCTGGGCTGGTTGCTGCTGGTGCTGCTGATGCTGGCTGCGTGTGCTGGTGCTGCTGGTGCTGCTGGTGCTGCTGGTGCTGGTGCTGCTTGGTGCTGTGCTGCTGGTGCGCTGGTGCTGCGGTGCTGGTGCTGCTGTGTGCTGTCTGGTCTGCTGGTGACTGGTGGCAGCTTGGTGCTTGGTGCTGCTGGGAGGCTGCTGGTGCGTGTGCTGCTGGTGCTGGTTGCTGCTGGTGCAGGTGCTGCTGGTGTTGCAGGTCTGCTGCGGTGCTGCTGGTGCTGCGGTGGTGGTGCAGCAGTGTTGGTTGCTGCTAGTGGCGGAGCAAGGTGCTGCTGCAGCTTCCTCTTCCCTACTGGTCAGATTTTGTCGCCTTTTATTCCTAATTATGCTGTTCATTTGCCCCGTTTCTAATTTGTCGTTGCCTTTGCACCTGTTGTTCCTAAGTTTTTCTTGCTTTTTCACCTGTTCCTAATGTTTTGTTGCCTTTACACCTGTTGTTCCTAATTTTTGGTGGCCTTTGCACCTGTTCCTATTATTTTGCTTCCTTGCACTTTTTGTTTCTAATTTTTCTGTTGCAATTATTGCTGACTGTGCATCAGTTTTTATAACTGTTGTTGTTACTATCCATAGCAGAATTTACGGCTGAATTTTTCAAATTTTTTGACAACTGACTCATTGGATAATTCTGAGACATTTTTTCCTGACTTTTATTTAGATTCGAGTTAGAGTCTGTGAGATGATTTTACGTGTAGCAAGTAATAACAAAATGTTTATATTCGATAAACTACACTTAAACACGCAGGATCTCTGGGTTGCTAAGGGTATAAATCTATATGTTTATGCAACATAAAAATGCAACGTCCTCAAGAAAAAAAATTGGTGTTTATAAATGGAAACGTGAAATCTACAAGAATCATTATTCAACAAGATTCCATAAGACAGTACTAAACGTCATTATAAAATATGAAACATTATAGACTGTAATATTGTGCACTTTTAAAATGAATCTACAACTGACAAAGTGCTTTTCATATAATTTAGAATTATTTCAATGTACAAATCTACTTATTTAGAACAAAGAACTTTACAAATTGCTTAAAACCTCTGTAGTGGAGTTGGATGACGCAGTTTTCTGGATGACCGATAGGCAGAGTTATTTGTCAGACAAAACTGTGTATATATCTTGCAGACACTGTGAATATATCTTGCAGACACAGTGTATAATTATCTTGCGACACGGTGTATATATCTTGCAGACAACTGTTGTATATATCTTGCAGACACTGGTGTAATATATCTTGTCAGACACTGTGTATATATCTTGCAGACACTGTGCATATAATCTTGCCAGACACGTCATATATCTTGCAGACACTGTGTATTATCTTGCAACACCTGTTGTATATATCTTGCAGACACAGTGCATATATCTTGCAGACACGTGCATATACTTGCAGACACTGTTTATATATCTTGCAGACCCTGTGTATATATCTTGCAGACATCTGTGTATATAACTTGCAGACATGTGTAATATATCTTGCAGACCTGTGAATATCTTGCAGACACTTGTGTATATATCTTGCAGACACTGGTATATATCTTGCAGACACTGTGTATATTAACTTGCAGACACTGTGGTAATATATCTTGCAGACATACGTGTATATATCTTGCAGACACTGTGTATATATCTTGCAGACCTGTGTAGTAATCTTTGCAGACACTGTGCATATATCTTGCAGACACTGTGCATATATTGCAGACACTGTGCATATATATCTAATATATATAAAATAAATATATATATATATATATATATAAATATATATATATATATATATAAATATATATAATGAACATTATCTTCAGACGTAGAGCAGAGTTTACCAAGTCAGCTTCTCCTTTGACTGGAAAATGGAACAGTTAAACTAACTGAGCCTGGTCGTCTAGAGACCAAGGAAAACTTTTGCTGTTTCTTGAATTTGGTCAGACAATAGACAGTGCTTCATCCAGATGTAAACTTGGATGTCCTGGTGCAACACTTTCTCGTTAATTTAAGAGATCAAAGACGTGAGAAAGATCAGTAATAATATTACGAGGACCAATAATTGTGAAAGATTTGCTAGCGGACTCCCATCTTAGTTATCCTATCATCTCTCACTTCATTGTCTTAATCAATGTAAAAGGATAAGTCTGTGAAAAAAACAGGTGCTTTAACTGTACAATCAGACAAATGTCTCTTTTTTCCAGGTGGCGAGCTTGTCAGATGTTCACATGAATCAGAAGGAAAATATCAAATCGGATGGAGTGTGTCAATGGCTAAGAACTTTTGCAAAAGCACAACTATAGCATAATCACTCTCATCTATATACCCAAGAGAACAGGATATTGACAGAGGTGCCTCGCCCAGACATGCTTTGAGAAACTTCTGATGCTTTTGGGGTAGGCTAGGAAAAGTAGAGTAAGTTAAATAGGTGGGATAGTCTCTAGAGTCGCCTCCAGTACCAGGTACCAGCGTGAAAAATAGTGAGTCTTGAGCAGGTGTCCAGTTTCTGACTTCCGCAGGTGCAGCAATTTTTGTCCTTTATTAAGCGACATTTAATATGTAGATGAACAATCCACGGTACGGGTGGGGTTAGAACCCTTGACAAAATGAGATCGTAAATGAACAAAACCTTTCTACACAGAATCTACACGGATCTTAAGTGTTCAGTAAATAAAAAAACAGAATGCCACTTAACAAAATCTGTCTGTAGAGCTCTGTTGGTGGTGGTGGTGGTAGTGGTGGGGGTGGATGTGGTAGTGGTGTGGTAGTGTTATTGGTGGGGGTGAATGGTGGTGGTGGATGATGAAGGTAGTGGTGGTGGTAGTGGTAGTGAGGTGGTGGTGGGTTGTGGTGGTTGTGGTGGTGGTGTGGTAGTGGGTGGTGGTAGAGGTAGTGGTGGGTGGTAGTGGTGGTGGTGGTATATGCGTAAGTGGTGGTGGTGGGGATGGTAGTGTGGTGGTGAAGGAGGTGGTGTTGGTTAATGGTGGTGGTTGGTGTAATGGTGTAGAGGTGGTTGTGGTGGTAGTGGCGGTGGTGGTGCTTGGTTGTAGTGGTAGTGGTGGTGGTGTGGAGATGGTAGTGGTGGTGGGTTGTAGTGGTGGTGGTAAGTGTTGGTGGTGGTGGTAGTGGTGGTGGTGTGGTTGTGGTGGTAGTGGTGGTGGTGGTGGTAGTGGGATGTAGTGGTGTGTGGAGTAGTGGTTGGTGGTGGGTGGACGATGGTGAGTGGTGGTAGTGGGGGGTGGTAGTGGTGATGGTAGTAGTGTGGTGTTGGTAGTGGTGGTGGTGGTTGGTGGTGGTGGGGTGGTGTGGTGGTGGTGGTGTGGTGGTAGTGTGGTGAATTGGAGAGTGGTGGGGTGGTGGTGGTGGTGGTGGTGGTGTGGGTGGTGGTGGTGGTGGTGGTAGTTGTGGTGGTGTGGTGGTGGTGGTGGTGGTGGTGGTGGTAGATGTGGTGGTGGAGGTGGTAGCGGTGGTGGTGGTGGTACGTGGTGTGGTGGGAGATGGTAGTGGTGGTAGTGGTGGTGGTGATAGTTGTGGTGGTGGTGGTGGTGGTGGTGGAGTGGTGGTGGTGGTGGGGGTAGTGGTGGTGGTGGTGTTGGTGGTTAGTTGTGGTGGTGGTGGTTGTGGTGATTGGGTGATTGTGGTGGTAGGTAATGGTGTGTAGTTGGTGGTGGGTAGTGGTAATGTTGGTGTCGTGGTGTGGTGGTGGTGGTGGTGTGGTGTTGTTGTGGTGGTGGTGGTGTTGGTGGTAGTTTGTGAGGTGGTGGTGTAGCGGTGGTGGGTGGTAGCGGTGGAGGTGGTGGAGATGGTAGTGGTGGAGTGGTGGTGGTGATAGGGTGGTGGTGGTGTGGTGGTGTGGTGGTGGTGGTGGTGGGGTGGTGGTGGTGGTAGTGGTGGTGGTGGTGGTGGTATTGTGGTGGTGGGTGGTGGTGAATGGGGATTGGGGTAGTGGTAGTGGTAACGTGGTTGGTAGTGGTGGAGGTAGTGGTGTTGTATGGTAGTGGTTGTGGTGGTGGTATTGGAGTGCCTAGATACCTACCAGAATATCAGAATTCAGAGTCAGAATATCAGTGAAGTATATAACTTATACAAACATAGTGACTTACTAATATACACTGAGTGATCATTAGTTACTGTATTCCTAATAAATTATTTCCTTACAAGATAGGCTGTTCCGGACTAATGGCATTGTTATAACCAACTCTAGCTAATAGAAAAGTCTCCATTTCCTTGGACTAGAGAATCAGAACCACACATATCTTAGCGTGTTATGGTGTACAAGGCCGAGCTCTAGCTCTGTAGACCAAAAGAATACTTGCTAGGCTTGATAACAGAAAACACTGAAGTCAAATAGACAGGATCCTATTGTTTCAATGCATATAAAGATTCACTTAATTGTTCGTTCTATCATAGAATTCTAAAAGATGAACCTATTGCTAAACTTTTCTCATCTATAGTGTTTCTGACTGGTTCGATCCACTTGTCGTAAATTTAGTTTTCTTTCAAACTCTAAATGACGGGACATTTCTAGCACGAGGCTTCTTTTAACTTTCATACATAATAAATGGAGGTTAAAACAAGAAGAATAGAAGTTTACTTAGCAAAAGTTCTGGAACCTTAATTTAATAATTATAGTCTTGCATAATACAGTATGTTTTAAAAATGATGACCGGATTTTCCAAGCAGCTTTGCTTTGAAATTGGGTCTATATTTTTGACACACAATACATTTTATTGTATGTATAATGTAATATAAACATAGAACTCGACATAGAATAAAGATAGACCAAACCAATAAGGACCTAATTAATCTAACTTTTGTTAGAATGAATAAATCACAGCCTGCATTATAAAAAAGGAACGATTAGAACACAGGGCAGTAACGAGCATGCAATACAGCCACAAGGAACAAGTAGCAGTAGGTAAGGAGAGAAACACTCATATTCGACCTAACTGGGAACAACAGGTTGTCCCTCCAAAAAGTTAAAAAACACCCAAATTATTGAATATGAGTTCAGCAACTTCCAAATTCTGATTATGACTAGTGTGCACAGATAACACAGACAGAAAGATCTAGAGATAATCTATGTAACCTGAAACCAAATAGTGTATCATGCATGACATGCAACCAGCAAGTGTCAGATACTAAATTCTAAATTAAATCTGCAGAGAACAAATTCAAAATTATGTAATCAGATCACCAACGAGAACAATACCAAATGAGTTACTTCTCAACACAGAGGTGAATAGTTGGAGTTGTTGCCTTGCTTGGGCCGCTGAGACAGTCAAGAGACGTTCCTTTTGTCAAAGCTGAGGAGAGAGAGGAGAGAGAGAGAGAGAGGAGAAGAGAGAGAGATGAGAGAGAGAGAGAGAGAGAGAGAAGAGAGAGAGAGAGAGAGAGAGAGAGAGAGAGAGAGAGAGAGAGAGAGAGAGAGAGGAGAGAGAGAGAGAGGAAGAATTGAATTTGCAGGTGCACAGATGTGCTTTTACAATAATCTCTAGCAAGCACCAAAATTGTACAGACTAAAACCTTACAAGCAAGCAACTGCCCAACAGCCATTCAAAACCTGATGCTACCACAATAAGGCTAAATATAAAAAAAAATATATTACTATATAGCAAGATATTTTCATTACAGTAAT
The DNA here is from genome assembly GCF_026875155.1 of Cherax quadricarinatus. Taxonomy (NCBI): domain Eukaryota; kingdom Metazoa; phylum Arthropoda; class Malacostraca; order Decapoda; family Parastacidae; genus Cherax; species Cherax quadricarinatus. The sequence goes on along the minus strand of NC_069411.1, from coordinate 73,065,107 downwards.
TAAATAATATTGATTTAATATAGTAAATAATACTCATAAAAAATATTGAAGAAAGCTTTTTTTCATTTAACTAGAACATGAATTCTGCTACTTCATTTCTATTTGAAATCTAGTGATATTGTCGAGCAGAACTGGGACCACACCCTGCGGCATCTCCTGACGTAGATTATCATGTATCTCTCTCACCTGTATTTCAAGAAGTACAGTGTGAGAGACTTCATGTGCTGCTGGTAATTTAGTTGTTTGATCGACATCATATGAACGGTGAAGGTTCTCTGTATATTTTACAGTCCTACAAGTTTTACACAAAATCCCCGCACATAAAAGGAGAGAAGATTACGAAAAAAACAAACCCCCGACGTTTCGGTCCGACTTGGACCATTGACAAAGTCACACTAACAGAGGGGGAGCAGGACGGCTATATATAGGCAGGAAGAGGTGGAGGTGGTAGTAGTAGTAGTAGTAGTAGTAGTAGTACAAGAAAAAGTAGTACTACTACTACTACTACTACTACTACTACTACTACCACCTCCACCTCTTCCTGCCTATATATAGCCGTCCTGCTCCCCCTCTGTTAGTGTGACTTTGTCAATGGTCCAAGTTGGACCGAAACGTCGTCGTAAGCTTCTCTCTTTTATGTGCGGGTTATTTGTGTATCGTTCCAGTCACGGTATTGTGCCTTTTTGTTATCTACAAGTTTTGCCTGACTTGAAGGGTGCCTTTAGTAAATAGAAGTTTTTCAACCCAGAGAGAGCGAGTGACTTGAAGAGTGCCATTAAAGGCTTGGCATTTCTCTTTTTTTCTTTCAAAGATCTAGTTTTTTCAAGCTAGGTTCCTCCCATCTAATCTGAATGTGGAAATAAAAACAACATGTATTCCGATGTTATTTTTATTTCCTCATTCCTGTAACACAGAAACTGAAATGTGTCCTCATTGAACATCATAGTGTTGTCAGTAGTCAGTTTGATAACTTGGCTGACATCAGCTTGAGGGTTCGTTGTGTTTTCCATGGATGTCACTCTAGTAGATTCAGTATCATCTGCAATGGTTTATTCTAGTATCAGTGAAAAGGGTTTATGTCATGTCTGGTTGAAAAATGGAATGAGAATAATAAGTAGGTCAAGTGCGTGTCTGGGAGAATAGAACTCTTCACTGTAGCAGCCTGTTTATTTTACTCTCTGTAATTTACATTTAGGTTCTGTTAAATTTAAAAAGTTTAATACCCATCTACACACCCCTTTTCCCGATATTCCATTTGCAAACATTGTGTGGCAGTTACCTCATGGATGCAACTGAAAAAAACGCTTTTGTCAAATCGGTGTGTACTGCATCGACATTTTTATTGCTAACAGGTATTTTTAGAGGATGGCAGGATGCAGAAGCATCATGTTGTCACCCATGCTGATCTGGGTCTGGCATCTGTTTTTGGTAACATATGCTTGTTAAAATCAATAATCTTGAAAGTGTGGGATGTTAGCACTATCGTCTACAGTCTTCTTAGAATTGCTTTGCTACCTTTTGTGGAGTGGGTACATAAAATATATATATAATATATTTATATAAATATATATATATATAAATATATTTATATATAGGGAAATATAATATAAAATATAAATATTATATATATATATTTTTTAAGGGACTGTGGATGAGTTAAAAAAATATTTTTTGGCCCCAAAAATAATTTTTTTTCTGTCAAATCTTAAAAAATATAAAAATTTTCACAATTCAGGGGGCGTGTTTTTGCGATTGGGGGTCGTGACTTAAAAAAAAAATTTTTTTGGTGGTAAAGGCGGGCTAAAAATGCTCACATTTCCCCACATGCTCACACTGCCCCCACACTGCCCAAAATGCTCACATTTGCTGCTGGGGGTTAAAAAAATTAAAAACTGAAAAAACAAGAAAACCCTTTGGGGCAAGTGCAAATAATTAAGGTCGAAAAAGGGAAAAGGACTTTAAAAAAACTCACCTATAAAAAAAATAAATCTATAAAAATTTAATGGGAAAAACTTGTAAAACCAACTTACAACTACTAAAAAAAACCACCAGACTCCATTCACATTACTCACTGCCCCCACGGCTACAAATTTGGATTAAAAATTAATATATATAAACGGGGAAATTTTTAAAAAGACTTCCCTCCCTTTCTTCCTGCCGGGCTACTTAGCTTACTTTTAAAATTTTAAAATTTATTTCCCCAAGAACAGCCCTTTTTTCACATTTTGAACTTGACAAATAAAGGGAAGCACCAAAAAAAAACAAAATAATATACAAAAAAAACCCCCACCACACCGCTAAAATGTGGTTCCTTGCTGTGAAAATTTAATGAGAAGGTTATCTTCATATCTTTATGATATTATTTTTATGAGTAATTTTTATTTATATAAAAAATAGCTTTTTTAATAACTGTAATGAAAATATGATAATAGTAATTTTTTTTGTTTTTTAGTTATTTTTTGGTAGGGGTCAGTTTTAGGGAATTTCACTGTTGGGCGGGTTGCTTTGAAAATAAGTTTAAATATAAAAAATTTTACTAAAATATCATGATATTTTCTTTTAAAGTTTTAACACGAATATCTATTTTAACGGGCCCGGGGAAATTTAATACGCGTTTGGTTTTGGGTTCAACCCCGGAAACCACGTAACATTATTTTTGATAAAAATTTTTTTGGGACTGCAGCAAAATGCGTAACCCGGGGGAAAATAAAAAAGGGTTTTCAAAATAAAGGGGGAGTTAAGGTTGTATGAGTGTTTTTGTAAAGGTTTGTGTGTTTGGGGACTCGCCGTAAAAAACTTTTTTAGGGGTGGGGGGTCCTTTTGGCCCTTTAAAAAAATTTACCCCATTTTGGGAAAGAGTTTTTTACTCATTTTTTTATTGTAGTCACGATTTTTCCATCTACTCAGTTTGATGGGAATTCAAAAATGTTTTTGTATTGGTTTTTTACATGTAAGAAGAAATTTTTGGGTTTTTCTCTCATTGCGCTAAGGGGAATTTTTGCTCGCTCTTCCTCCTAAAACTCGTTTTGATGCTTTTAAATTTTGTTTCCCCGACTTTAGGGTATTTCCTTGCCAGTCTTGATGCCTTTAACAAATGCTGTTTTTCCGACTTTCTTCCCCCAAACAAGAAGGAGCCTCGTCCCCCCTGCAACCCAACTTAAAGTGAATTTTGCCCCCCAGTCCCACCCGGGGGTGACAAATTTATAATCCCAATGCTTTTTTGTCTTATTCGGGACAGGGGGGAGATCAGGGGGGGTTAAAATATATAAAAACAAAAATTGAAAAAAAGACAAAAATAAAATTTGAGAGAAAAGAAAGGAAAGGGGCTTAATTTTTAAAATTTAAAAATGTAAAACTGCCACCCCCTGAAGTAACAGTAGTGGGGGTAAAAAGGCGTAAGTTCCAGCAGAAGGGGAGACGAATTGGCTAGAACAAGAAACTAAAATTTAAGAATGTTATGGGAATTTATTTTACGTCTTAAAATTTTATTTCTGAAAATTTAACGACTTTTTAGGGCGCTTTAACCCGGGAAAACGGGAACTTTTTTTGACCTCCAGGGGGAAATCATTTAATATTTTTTACGGGGTTTTACTTCCCATGGACCCTATATACAGGGATAAAAATTTTAATAAATAAATCAGACAAATAAACTTTTGAAAGGGCCCCTTGCTGAAAGACTTTTTGGGAAAAAATTCAAAAAAAAAAACAATCAAAACAATTACGTAACAAGACACCTCACAAATAATTCCATTTTAACTCCCGCCTTATCCCCCTTTTTAAAACTCTGGCCACACCTACAAGATTTTTCCAAAGGGAAAAACTCGGCCTTAAAAAATTTTTAATATATATTAGTCCACGTCTTCCCTTTCCCAAATAATGTATCTAGAATTTTTCCTGTTTCCAGTTGCTTTTACATTTTTCCTTTCATCGGGTTTTAAATTTCTTATTTTTCCCAGGGAAAAAAATTAAGTTTTTAGTCATTTTTTAGTCTTATCTCTGGTAGTGCTTTTTAAAAACCTTTCCAGAAACAAAGGTTGGCAAGCCCTAGTAACTTTCTATCATTCGTAAAGGGTGGCGGGTTTGCCGCTAAACCTTTTTAGTAGCAAAAAACTGATATGGTCCCTGTGGCCCTTTTCTGTTTATCAAAGGGCCTCGACCCTAGTGTTCCCCCCAATGCTTCAAATTTAACAAAACTCTATAAAAACCCCTTTTTTTAAAACACCTTAAAATAGCTTTTTACTGTTCCTTGTTAATCCCTTTCAAAAATTTATTACAATGAATTTAAACTCTGAACATTAACCAACACAAAAAATAAAATTAATCACCTTAATTCGAGAAAAAAACATTGGAACTTTCTGATCAAAAAAAATCAACAAGCGAAAAATCGTCATATATTCCCAGATTTTTTTTTAAAAATTGGGCCCTATTGTTCCTTTTGTATATATATTTATTATTCCTAAAACTTTATTTTTGTTGCAAAGAAGTAACGGGTGGAAGCATTTCACCTACCAGTTACAATATAATAATAAAAAATGATAAAAAAAAAATTAATAAAATTAAAAAATTATAATTTATCTTTTAAACATTTTAAAATTGCTCTAATTACTTTTAAAGAAAAACCCAATAAATGGTGTATGACTTTTCCCGGGGTTATCTATTAATTTTTACTGAAACCCTTTTAAAAAACACCTGATTTAAAACAAAAACCATGTACTTAATAAGCAACAAAGAATAAGGTTTGACATAGGTAAGAGTTTACTTGTTAAGGACAGCCCATAAAATTTTTCCCAAAACGAATATTTATCACAGTCAACCATAGCTATACCCCGAGGGACTGATTTTGGCTTTTAATACAAACTTTTCGTCCAAGGGTAATGCATGTGTCGGGACATACCTCTAGTGCCAATGAATTCATCCTGTCAAAAATATGGCTTTTATAAGGGGAGTTCCCTTTCCTTCCAACTTTGGCAATTCTGATCGTGGAACATGTTTCTACCCCCATTTAGTCCTCATTTAAAAAAATAAGGGTTGGGTTCGGGTTTTAAACAAACTGTCTTTTTCACCCATATTTCCATAAGCGCATGTTTTTTTTTGTTATAGTTGTTAAACATCCCCCTTGGGACTGAGTGTTTTTTGGTTTGATTAGGGTCAGTATGTTTTTTTTTTTTATCAAGGGCATGGGCCTTTTCCCCCACCGAGGCAGGGAGACCCGAAAAAAAAGAAAAACTTAATAACCCATTCCTTCATCACTATTTTGGGCCAAAGGGGTTGTCCCAAAACCCCTTTTAAAAAAAAAACTGAAAACATATCAACTCCCTCCTTAGAATGCAGCCCGGGAATTTCCCCACCTTCAGGCCCTCAACCCGCCAAACCCGGGTTTTTCCCCCTAAATTTCCCTTTCTTAAAGGGTTCCATTACTTTCCACACCCCAACAGACGTCAAGTCATAAAAAAAATAATTTGTTTTTCATTTCGAAATTAACACTCTCACGCACGCTTGCTAAAAAAGTTCGGACACAAAACATACTTTTCTCCCCCCTTTCCCAAAATTTTCCCAAAGGGTGACCCATACCCCGCCCCTTTCCCCCTTTTCTCGGGTTTTATATGCCCTCCAACCATTCAAATTTTTTCCTCACCCTCTAAAAAAGTTGGGGGAATACTTTTTAAAAAATCTTCAGCACCCCCCTAATCCCAAGCTACGGATTTTTTTTGCCCTTATATTTACCCCCCACACATTCCCTCAGGACATGACACCCCCACTCCCCTTTACCTTTTTTTCCTTTTTTTGCAAAAATTCACCGCCCCTGCTGCTTAAAATTGCCTCCAACCTTCTTCTTTTTTGGGAACATTCACCGCCCCCCGCTGCTTTACACTTTTTCCCCCAACCCTTTTTCTTGTTGCAAAAATTTTACCGCCCCCTTTCTGCTTCAAAACTTTTCCCCCCAACCTTCTTCTTGTTGCAACATTCACCGCCCCCGCTGCTTCACATGCCTCCCAAAACCCCCCCCCTTGTTGCAAAATTCACCGCCCCCCCGTGCCTTTACACTCAATAAAGCGTTTGGGATCATTATACTTTTGACATTCCCCTTTTTACTCTTTGGGTAACGGGTTTTTTGGGGAAAATTTTTTAAATTTTGGGTTAAAGGGTTTTTGTTAACCCCTTTTTCAACAATATTTTAAGTAAAGGGGTTTGAGTATTATCTAGTTTTACTTGGTACACCTGTTTTTTTATTGGAAAAATGTGAACTTGTAGTTGTTTGTAATAGTTCATTTTAAAAGAGATTTTTCATCCAGACTGGCCCCAGGATTTTCCTCCCTATCATAGTTTTTATTACTTTCCTCCATTTTTTGGGGGGGCTTTAAATTTTTTTTCACCAAGAAATGGAATATTTGGGGCCGAATTTTTTAAGGATTTTTAAGGGGCATTCTGGATTTTCAAATTTAAATTTCCTTCGAACTTCTTGTAAGTTACATTGGTGGTTTAAAATACAAAATGCAAAAAAAAAATTTGGAAATTTTTTAAATTTTTAAACCCAAAAAATTCTAACGGGCAAAACTAAACATAAAAGCCCAAATTTCCCCCTTTCCCCTAGTTGACTTTTTTTTTTCCGGTTTACATTGAGTAGGATCGTTCTGTTATTTTAATGGAAAATAAAACCAGACCCAAAAAAAATATTTTGTTTAAAAGAAAAATTTTTTTAAAAGTTAAGTTGTTTAGTTTACTATTTCCCCTTTATTTTTTTTATTTTTATTTATTTTTTTTTTAAATATTCATGGGGGGAGCGGGATGTACCCCAGGTTAAAAATTTTTAAAAAATAGGAAAGGGATGTAGTTAAAATTAAAATTTTAGGAGGGTTTTTTAGTATTTTTAAAATTTTCTAGGGGGGATGTAGTATATTTAAAAATAGGAGGGATGTATATATATTTTATAAAGGGGGGGAATTTTAGTATAATTACTAGGAGGGATGTAGTATATATATACTAAAGGGGGGGATGTAATTTTATTATAATAGGAAAGGGGTTGGGATATATATACTAGGAGGGTGTAGTTAAAATATTTTACTAGGAGGGATTTTATAAATATAAACTAGGAGGGGGTGTAGTATTTATTAAATAGGAGGGATGTATATTATATAATTGGAGGGATTTTAGATATATATACTTTAGGGAAAGGGGTGTTTGTATATATATACTAGGGGGGATGTAGTATATATATCCCAGGAGGGTGTAGTATATATATAATTTGGAGGGATGTAGTAAATATAACTAGGAGGGATGAGTTTATATATACTAGGAGGGATGTATATATATATTCTAGGGGGATGTAGTAATATTTATACTTTGGAGGGTTTTAGTATATATATATATACTGGAGGGATGTAGTATATATATACTAGGGAGGGAGGTAGTAATATATACTAGGGGGGAGAGTATATATATATATACTAGGAGGGGTGTATATAATTTTAAAACTAGGGGGATTAGTAAAATTTAAAAACTAGGAGGGGTGTAGTATATTTTATTTACTAGGAAAGGGGGGGAGTTTTTATAATTTTTGGAGGGTTTTAGTATAATAATACTAGGAGGGATTAGTATATATATAATAGGGGGATGTAGAAAATTATTAAAAACTAGGAGGGGGGTAGTATAAAATATTAAAGGGGGATGGTAGTATTTAATTTTTACTGGAGGGATGTAGTATATATATAATAGGGGGATGTTTGTATGTATATCTAGGAGGGGAAATTTGTAAAATAACTAGGGAGGATTTTTAGTTTTATATATACAAAGGGGGGGGATGTAGTATATATATCCCAGGGGTAAAATAGTATTTTATTTATAGGAGGATGTAGTATAAAATATACTAAAGGGGGGATGTATTTTATATATATAGGAAGGGGTGTAGTTATATATTTTACTAGGAGGGATTGTAGTAGTTTTATACTAGGGGGGGATGGGAGTATATTATTTTAAAGGGGGGATGTTTTTATATTTTATTGGGGGAATTTTAGATAAATATACTAGGAGGGAATTTAGTATATATATATAGGGGGGGATGTAGTTTTATTTAAAAATAGGGGGGATTTTGGAAAATATAACTAGGAGGGATGTAGTATATATTTTAGGAAAGGGAAGTAGTATAATATTCTAGGGGGAAGTAGTATATATATTTAGGGGGATTTTTAGTATATATAACTAGGAGGGATGTAAATATAATTTTCTAGGAGGGATGAGTATATTTTATATAGGAGGAATGTTTGTATAAAATATACTAAGGGAAGGGGGTGTAGTATATATATATAGGGGGGATTGAAATATATATAACAAAGGGAAGGGGTGTAGTATATTATACAGGAGGGATGTAGTATTCTACTAAGAATACATTTAGGGGATTATTTTTTTTCCCGTTTGGGATTCAGAAACTTAGAATAAAAAATTTTGGGGGATTTTACAGGGCCCCAATGACTCTGTACAGCGGTATTCTTTAAACCCAATAAACTTGCCAAAACCCAATATGCCCTTTTTGATGTTTCCCGCCCCAAAACAGGACTCGCAGCAATGGGGGTTTTAATTGGAAAACTTCAGATTCAGGGGGAAGGGTTTTAGGGAAAACAATGTTTGGGTAATAGAGTTTTGGATGGTTTGGGAAAAAAATCCCCAGTACAGTTATTGAGGGGTAAAACTTTTGTAGTTTTTTAAAAAAAGTTATATAAATATATTGTGTGGGTGGGTGTGATTTAGACCTGACTAGCTTGTGCTGCTGGGGCCCGGTGCCGTGCTCCTTCCTTGGTTTGGGGGTGCCCACCCGGGTGGGTAAATTTGGGTAATCCGGGGGGGGGGGGCATTGGGTTTAAACCCGGGGGGGGGGGAGAACATGGACCTGCTCCGCATGGGTCCCGTAGGCCCCGTTGCAGGTTTTCCCTTTTTTCTTATGTTTTTTTTTCTTAGAATGCAGACGATTTTTCTCCCCCTCTAAAGTTTCAAATGACCAGTATTTTGAGGGGGCTTTTGTGTGCAATTGAATTGCAACCTTTAAAGATTTCCCCTTTTATTCCCACACCTTCATTAATATTTGCACCCCCTAAACCCAAAATATTTATAGTATTTTCTTTTCGCAAAATATTCACATAAGGGGACTTTTTCCCGTACAAATTTTAATCTAATATTTTTTTTATCAATTTTGGGGGAAGGTGTTTGGGAAAGGGGGAAGTGAATGGCAGGATATATTTTCTAGACCCTTGACAATATATATTTTTGTGAGTAGCTGTTAACTAATTTTTTATGGTTAATTAAATTTCCTACCAAAAACTCACACAAAATTTCTCACAACTCACGACATAAAAAGGGGCCCAAATTTTTCGAGTTATACGGCAGGTTTTTAAGATATGTTTCCGAAGAGGAAGCCTTTGTTTTAACGACGTTGGGTGTTGTGCCCGACTGAGGTTCACTAATCAGGGGAAATGGTGGTGGCTAAAAACCCCTGGCAAAAAGGTTTCCCCAAAAAAATCACAAACCAGTGTGTAAACAATGGGGCCCGCTGCCTCTAATAAGGGTTCATTAGTAGAAAATATATTTTATACAAACAAAAGGGAAATTAAACAAAGGGCCCCACGGGGACAAATATTAAATATTTACGGGAAGGGAAACCCACCTAGAGTTTTCTGGGGGTTCAAACCCACCAGTTCCCTGAAATTTTTTACAAAAGGGGTTTTTACGATTTTTGTCAAAGAGCAATGGGTTTTGCGAAGCGTCGTTTTTAAAAAAAACTTGTTTTCTTTTCATAAAGTCTTTTCTCCCGTTTTTTTTATTCATTTGCTTTTAACCACTGTCATCTTTTTTTTACTTTTCTGCAAGATAAACCGAACTTAAAAGGGTTTTAAAGGGGGTGTTCTGTTTATTCTCGTTGGGAAATTAAAATTTTTTTGCCCCAAACGTTTTAGTGTTTTCGGGTTATAATATAAACGTCCCGCGGTTTTTGCAATTTTCATCGCAAAATCTGCGGGCCTTTTTTTGTTAAATTCCCGTTAATTTATTTTTCGTAATTTTTCTCAGGCCCGGGACTTTTTTAAAAAAAGGGGGTTTTGGGATTTAGGTTTGAATTTACATCTAAACGTTTTTATTGAGCGACTCTGCAAAGACACTGATTATTGGGAAAGTTTGGGGAAAGTTTCTTTTTTGGGGCAACCCGCCCTTTGGGGGGAGACGGCCGACGTGTTGAATATACAAATGTGTATTTTTATATATATATTTTTAATATATAATTTAAAATATAAATATATATAATATTTTATATATATTATATATATTTTATATATAATTATATTATATATATTTTTATATATATATATATATATATTTTTATATATTATATATATATATATAATACAAAATTTATTTATAAAATATATATATTATTATTTATATATATATATATTATTATTTTAAATATTTTTATATATATAAGAAATATATATTGCTTAAATAGCAACGCACTTCTTAAAAATAGGGCAAGAAAAAAATTTGTGTATGTAATAATTTGGAAAAAAATTTTCTCCCAAAACGAAAAAAACTTTTTTTTTTGTTGTTTATCATTAATCTTATAAACTTATTAAAATATTTTTAAAGTGACATATTTAGATAAGGCTAAAGAGGTCTTTGTGGCATTTTTGGTTTTGGAAAAAAAGGGTATGACAGGGTGGTAGGGGGGCAATGTGGCAGAGTTCAAGTGTAGGTGTGGGGGGTTACTGAAAGCGTAAAGAGTTTTTACGAGGAAGTAGGCTCAATTTGGTATGTGGGGAAAGGGGGAATTTTTTTTTCCCCAGTAAAAGTAGGCCTTAGACAAGGATGGTGTGCACCGTGGTTTTTTAAAATTTTTTTATAGAGGGGTTGTAAGAAAGTAAATGCGAGGGTTTGGCAAGAGGCGGGGAGTTAAAAATAAAAAATCACAAAAAAGTGGGAGTTGTCCAGTGTCTTTGCTGATACCGTCCCTTTTGGAGATTGGGAAGAAAAGTTGCGAGTTTGGTGGATGTTTTTGGTAGGGTGTCAAAAGAAAAAAAATTAAATGAATACGGGAAAAGAGAAAGGTTTGGGGTACAAAAAGATTGGGTATGAAAGTTTGGAAATCAGATTGGGGGAGGGGTAGGGGGGGTAACGATTCAGTATTTGGGGGTGGACGTGTCAGCGGTGGGTTATTAAAGATGAGGTGAATCTTTGAATTAAATGAGGGAAAAAGAGTGAGGGGGTGCATTAGGAGTCTGTGGAGAAAAAAGAACTTTGTCCTTGGGGGGCAAAAGGGGAATGTATGAGAGTTGTTTTACCAACGCTCTTATATGGGTGTGAAGCGTGGGGATGAATGTTGCAGGAGGAGAGGCTGGGGCAGTGGAGTGTATGCCCTGAGGGCAAGTGTGGTGTGAAAAAATGCAGAAATCGTATTTTGGAATTTTGGAGGGGTGGGGTTCCCAAAAAACTGTTGTCCAGGGGGCTGAGGGGGGGTTTGTTGAGGGGTTTCGGACTGTAGAGAAAAGGGAGCGAAACAAATACTTCAAGAGGTATCAGCTGAGGGGAAAAGGAAGGGGGGGTGGGGGTGGGCCTAGGAAGGGGTTAAGGGGGGGGGGGTTAAAGGAGGTTTTGGTCGGGGGGCTTGGACTCCAGCGGCATGCATGAGCGGTTTGAAGGAGTAAATGGAGACAAATGGTTTTTAATACTTGACGTGCTGTTGGTGTGAGCAAAGTAAAAATTTTGAAGGGTTCAGGGAAACCGGCGGGGCCATTTGATTTCCGGGAGATGGAAGTACGTGCTGCACTCTAAGGGGGGTGTTAATGTTGCGTTAAAAATTTTGTGTAAAGCCCTTTTGGCAAGACAGTGATGGAGGAATGATGGGAAAATTTTTTTTTTGGGCCCCCCTGCCTTGGTGGGATCGGCCAGTTGATAATAAAAAATAAAAAATTTGTTGGTTTAGGTTAAAAAAATTTCGTTTGTTATAAAAAGGTTAGGTAAATTTCCTCAGGTTCTTTTTGGGGATAAAATCTTTAAATTTTTTTTTTTAACATAAATGAAAAAAAATGTATCTTTTAAAGTATAAGAGAATTCTTTTTTGAAAGGACTTAATTTTTCTCTTTCGGCACGATATATATATACATACTTTTTTTTCAACAAGTCGGCCGTCTCCCACCGGGCAGGGTGACCCAAAAAAGAAAGGGAATCCCCAAAAAAAAATATTTTCTCATCATTCAAACTTTACCCCACTCACAATAATCCCGTTATTTTCGGGTGTAGAAAAAAACAGTTTAAAACACATACGTATAAAGATACACAACAATCCCCTCCAAACTGCCAATTCCCAAAAATCCCCTTTAAAAGGGAGACATTTACTTCCCATTTCCAGGATCAAGTCCGGGTATATAAAAAAAAACCCGGTTTCCTTGAATTTCCCTTTAGTAAATATTACCCTTCAACTCCAATAGCCGTCATGTCCAAATACATTCTCTCCATTCATCCATCTAACCGCTCCGAGCCCGCTGGAAGCCAAACCCCCCACCACAAAACCTCCTTTACCCTCTCCCTCCAACCTTTTCGAGGGCACTCCTACCCCCCCTTCCCTTCCCCTACAGATTTATACGCCTCCATGTCTTCTACTTTGATTTCCCTCTCTCTAAATGCCAAAAACCCCCTCAACAAAACCCCCTTCACCCCCCGACTAATACTGTTATTAACTCCCCCACTTTTCCTAATTTCCACATCCGAAATTTTTTGCAAAAATTTTTCACCCACTTTGCTCTTAGACAAAAAATCTACCTGCCTCCCAACCCCCCCTCCTTGCTGCTTTTTCAACCCAGTCACACCTAAAAGGTGTGGCACTACAATTTCTTTTATACATTCCCTTCTTTTCCTCCATAGATAACGTTTTTTTTTCTCCCATTACCTCAAAGCACCCTCCCTTTTTTTCTTATCAATTTTTGATTAAAATCATCCTTCATAAATCCCCTCCCCTGACACGTCAACTCCAAATATCTGAAAACATTCACTTCTTCCATACTCCTCCTCTCGAATTAAAATTAAGTCCTTTCTAAAGTTTTCTTTAATATTTTAAAGATATATTTTAATGTACCAAGGAAATTTAGAAAACTTACCTAACCTTATTTTAACAAGAAAAATTTTAAATTTAGCCCAATCCTTCTAAATATATTTTAGATAAAATTTACAATAATTTAATAAAAAACAAAAACAAAGACATATTTTTTTTTTTAGGGTTTAGAATGATTTTTGCGAAATCACTGGTACACAAAATTTTGCTTTCTTTTTAGGCAAGAGGAGCGTGCTATTTTAAACCGAGAATCGAAGTTTTACCAATTTAACGACCGAATAATAAAACTTGCGATTTAGCTTAGTAGCAAAACTCTTCTTGCCGAATTGGGGAGAAGTTCGTATGGCAAAGGAAAGCCTTCTCACCTGTTTTTAGGAAAGTGTACAGGAATTTTTAAATCGGGCTGTTGTTTAGAATTTTCCGAAAAACAAAATGATACAGAATGGGGATGATGTTTTATTTAAGCCAAAAAAATAGATATAACCCTTCCTTTTTAAATTTAAAAATAGTCGGGCGCCTCCATTGAAGTTCACTGATTAAGTTGAACCAAAAAAAAACTTCCTATTTTAAATGTTTAAAAATTATTAAAGGAAACCAAAAAATTTTATTAAAATTAGAAAACCCTCAATAAAAAGGTTAAACTTTACTATTTTTATCTATGTTTTAGAGAGTTTTTTCATCGCCGTCCCGATTTATTTTGAAGAAATTTAAAAAATTTATGAAAAAGCAAATGATCGAAATACCCCAAAAATTTTAAATTGGGGCAAAAACTTTTTAATTTTCCATAAAACAATTTTGAAAAATTTAAAAAAAGTCAAAGAAATTTATTCAACCAAGAATATGTTGGTCCTTCCCTTTTTTGAAAAAATTTTTTGATCCCTCCTCCACTTAAGAATTTAAAAACAAAAATTTTATTTAAAAATCCCGACAAGTGAAAAAAAAAATTAAAAATTTTCCAAAAATGCGATAGCATGTTTAAAAATTCACTGTAAAAAAAATTTAAAAAAGTTTTTATGATCAAGGGGGAAAAAAAACCTTGAATTAAATTACAACAAAAATTGCATTAAACCCGACAAGAAACTAATAATTGTTTATTCTGTGAGAGATTTTAAAAACACGTTTATTTGCAAACCAAGAAAAATTGCATCAACAACAGTGGTTGATGAAATCAAAATTTAATAAAGTTTCAAAAAAATAGCACTGTTCTTTCATTATTAGTTTTCGGGTTGTAAAATTATCTTTACTAATATAATTTGGGGGGAGTTTAAATACTTGACATGGCCTTCATAAAAAAATACTTTGGAAAAACCGGGTACAGGGGGTGCTTAAACTCGCGGCTGTGAGTGTTTTAAAAATCCGGCCAGCGCGTCGCAATAGTTTATTACGATTTCGTAATATGTGGGGGTACAAAAACCCCAGATCGGACTTTTTTTCGGTGTAGGTCATTTTCGTATCGTCGTTGGGCCTCCCTTGTAAGAACTATTCCTACTGGGTCTTTGACTGCTTCCCTTTCTC
>NC_069411.1:73023419-73050008 GCF_026875155.1 Cherax quadricarinatus | reverse complement strand
TTATTAATAAATCTTTGCCCATTCTTTTTCCTGTTCTCAAAAGATATTGCCTCGACTCGCCCAATTTCTTCTTAATTCTATTTTACTGATTAAACACAGACACAGACACACACACACACACACACACACACACACACACACACACACACACCACACACACACACACACACACACACACACACACACACACACCACAGACCCCCACAGACCCCCAAAAAACAGTGAGAGGAAACTGAAGGTATGGTACACCAACGCTAATGGAATAGCGAACAAGTGGGAGGAGTGGCACGAAAGAATCAAAGAGGCATTGGTCTCACAGAAACCAAACTCACGAGTATGATAACAGATGTCATATTTCCAACTGGGCATCAGATCCTGAGGAAAGACAGAGGTAGCAGAGGGGGTGGAGGAGTGGCACTGCACATCAAAAATCAATGGGATTTTGAGGAGGTGGAGAGAGGAGACAGAGAGGAAGCAAGAAACTACATAATAGGAGCACTTCAGTCTGGAGGTCCCAAGGTGGTAATTGCAGTGATGTATAACCCACAGCAGAATAGCAGGAGGCCAAGACAAGAATATGATGAGAGTAACATATGGCTGAAGTGGGCAGAATGAACCAAGATAACAACATTGTGGCTGATATCAAACTGAGGAAAAGGTGCAGCAGCCAAAACAGATTGCTAAGTTTCTCGAGAGATTTGGCCAGAGACTTGAAAAATGAGTTTCAGCGTAGACAACCGCAAAGTAATTTTGGGTATAACACTCTTAAATATGAATACAAAATGTTTAACAACAAACTAAACGAAACTTTAAAAGAAAAATGTCTTGGAATAGTCATAAATAGCTACCCTAAAGAATCAAGCAACACCTAACTGCTAGCAGCAATGATAACAAGATGCTGCTAGGTTTCATATCTAGAAAACTTCGAGCAAAAACAGCAGACGCCATATTGACTCTCGTTAATGAACTTGTTAGACCGCATCTTAAATATACTTTCCAAGTTTTCAACAAATTACATAAAAGACAAACTGGAGAGGGTAGAGATAAGAGCTACTACTCGTACCATCACTCAGAAACAAACATTGTCGAGAAAAAGACTCAAAGCGATCAACTGTTGACACGCACAAACACAAAGAATTATTAGAAGTGCTGAATGAATTCGTAACGAGAGATAATGGAATGGAATGGCGAGGTGCAAATATGTTTTACAAACAGAATTGACGTAGGCTATAATAAAATGGCCACTAATGTTGCAAGCATGAAAACAGTACAGTCATTGAAGACCCAGCGGGACAATCACTCTGCAAGTATAGGATTCTATTAGATACATCGTGCCCTAAGGAGGAGCTGCCAGATCCTTCACGGCCTAATGAGTTACAATGACCAGCAAGGTATATGGTATGGTGGGGAAGAGGTGTTCCAGGAGTACAGGTTGCCTTATACTGGTTACTTCACTCAGCCACTCACTAAGCCCTTACTAAAGCTACACTAAAATGCACACAGACATCATATACATACAAAAGATGAGCCAATATGAAATCAAACGGATTCTCAATATTCGTCCAGCAACTGCATCAGAACGATCAGTTGACAGCGACCAGTAACCACAACTCAATAGTAGAAGTTAAAGAAGTAGATAATCTTATCAGAACTACTGAATACACTTCTAGGAATGTTAAATAAATATTATGAGTAGTAAGATACAATATGTACTGATTTATTACAAGTAGCTGTAGCTCACAGCTCCTATTCAGTTCCATCTCTTCTGTGAAATTCCTCGGTATTCGCCACTATAGTATAATATATTACCCCCCCCTCTTCCCTTCCCAATGTTTTTCATGCTGGCAGTGGCTGGAAGAAGTGGAGGGAGGGGAGAGAGCCTTCTGCTCTTCTATCCTGGCTCATACACAGAAGTAGCTAGTTCTTCTCAGCAGATAGCCTTCGTGTGGACTTACTAGTTCTCTTCTTTCAATTTATTCCAAGTACTACCTAGAAGTCTCTCTAAGTCGATCCAATTCTTTTACCCGAAAGGAGTAAACATAGCTGTTTTATTCAATGTCTGGCGGCCCTATTTCTGTCGTTAGACTTGGCTGGGGCTGGTATAAAATCAGACGATATTTTATATGATGTGATTAGCCTTCAGAAATTTGTCATTTACTCGCGAGTGACTCTCCCTGTCCAGTGGAGTGGACATCTTAAAATCGAGTATGACAACAAATATCAATATTTATTATTGCTGAAATTTCCATGAAGGGACCTATCATGCTACTTTATGTCGTCGGGTTAGTAATAAATATTTCACTGGTTAGTTGCCCCTGTTATTGTTGGGAAAGACTCATGTAGCTTTAATCAATCACTTCCAGAAATAATATGAGAATTTTCCGAGAAAACATTCACGCAATATGCACTTTAGCTTTGAATTGTTTAAGTGAATATGTGACATTTGCAACCTTAAAAACTACTCAATTCATGCGACACAACAACACAAGTGATTTTTCCCCAGCTGGAAGCGTTTCCAAATTCAAAATTACTCAGACGGAGCTACTTGCCCTCTCATACTGCCTTTATGGATTTAGAAGCTTACCTCGATAATCGTAAGCCAGAGGCGGTAATAACAGCTAGACAAAGTAGCAATAGCTTATGGTATATAGTGATAGACAGACATAACATTTAATAGATTGATATGTCTCGGGGGGTACAGTGTATTGATCATATGATGATTAGGCTTTGTCTTTTTGGGAGTGGATAAAGATGAAACACTCCCTGTGATCCACTTCATTTGACCAGGGAGCAGCATATACATTCAGAAGAAATGCAACTTCTGTCATCAGGACTTTACTCTTACCAAATCCAAGGTGTAAGGGCATAAGACCTCTTATGGCCTAAGGCTAATTGTTTTTGGAGCCCTCTGCAATAATTGCATTTAAGACAGAAAAAATTCAGGTTAATTATTTTGCGCCTGTTATTATTCATAACCTATCATGATATGGACTTTTTGTAATTAAAGAACTAAGTGTTAAAGCCCCAACCAATGTTTTCATGAAACAGGGATATAAATTCCTAAAGGTAGAAATAGGAGCATTACGGTTTCCAGGTTAGTCTTGCCTTTGTCCGCTGTTTGGATAGTTTGGCTCAGGCGCCAACTAGCTTCAAAATCACCTTGAAATTCACAGAGGCGATGATATGTTCATCTACCCCCCGAAAGTTGGGATGCTATTAACCGGCAATCAAGTGTTTCCGTAGGAATATTGCAGCTCCCAGAAGGCTCGGAAGAGAAGGACTTTACCCCAAAAAAGGCCTTTCTACAGTTCTCTGTCTAAGGAAGCATATTAGCCAAGAAGAATTCGATCATGCTCATTTGGTTTGGGAGAAAAAGCTTGTTTCTAACTATAGGAGACTATCTCCTTGTATATCTCTGCTGTGATGTAGGCTTCTGGTGACATATTCACCTTATAGGAGATTATTATACAACATCTATAATCTAGATGTTATTCACTATGTTTCTCTCCGGCTTTGCCTATGTGATGCGTTCTTAAAAACCCAGTGGAGTGAATTAGAATTAATTACTGATCAGGTGCTTTATAACATTATACAGTCTTATATAAGAGGCCGGCTTCCCTATGCTGATAGGACGGTTTGCTCAGGCCCAATAAACCAGTTCATTAATCCCAATTTTTGTGAGAAAACTTAGTAAGTAAATTTTTGCTATACTGGGATTTTAATTCTCTTTATGGTTCTTGCATGAATGAGGCGCTGCCCTACGCAAACATTCGAAAACTCTCACCCCGCAGGAAAAACTGGGTGAGTTTTCTTCGCAAATGGTGTGTCTTCTCCAGAAGAAATCCTCCAAGACCTATAAAAGGTTACTGGCTTTTATAGACACTCTAGGAATAGCCCCAGAATTAGCTTCGCTACCGGATGACTTACCACTATGTCTCTTATCACAAACAGGATAACAATAGATGATCTATCTGAGTACAGCAACAGATATTGGCAATCAGTAATCAAAAACTACCGTAAAAATACTAAATTAGTGGGGGACCATCTCCCCAAAACGAAACTACCTAATATTCATTGCCTTATATTGCAGTTGTCTTGGAGATAGGTCTAAATTGAGAAAATTCATAGCATTTATGAATTCTCACAAGGAAATATCTGGGGGGCTTTGTTGAAACGAACGTGAGGCAACGTAATAGTAGTAGCACTAGTAAAGACTGTCTGCGATTATTTAAATTGTTGACCAATTCTGTATTCGGCAAGGACCACGACATTGTTTAATCCAATCCAATATATAGCCAAACAAACGAAGCTCTAACTCAGAAGGAGGCATTTTTTTTTTTTTTTTTTTTGCGAGCGGTGAGTAAGCACTATTAAGAAAGCATAAAAGCTTTCAGAAAAAAGTTTGGTTACGACGGGGACGCAGCCATTAAAATCACTTACCTAATTAATGGCTACCCAGATATGGAACTCGCCAAATTTAAAGCTGTACATTTTTGGTATATTGTTTCTTAAGAAAGAAAACATACCAAGACAAAATAAAAACTAATGTATTCAGATACGGATTGTGTCATCGCCTGTTTAGGAGGGCATCAAAAACCTTATGATGAAATCGGTAAGGAACCATGAGGAATGGATAGACACTTCTTATTTTCCCACAGAATCATCCATCTATACAATGACTCAAGGATGGGATCTCTAGGCTTACTTAAAGTGAGGTGGGGGCCCGCCTTAATTTCAGAAATAGTCTGCATTAACCCAAAAAGTATAGCATCTGCTTAGCAGATAATAACAAACACTATCTCGGCGAAAGGAGTTCTCAGTCTGAACACAATTATTAACTCATAATAACTTTTAGAGGTGTGCTGGAAGACGGTTCTAAACATACCTTCCAATATAGTCAACTTAGAAATTTAAAAGGTTCCAGATGACCACTATCACCACTTAGGAAACGAGGTCTTAGTCATTTGATGATAAGCGCTTTTACGTAGATGGGCTATCACTCTGTGTCCTATGGTTATCCAGTTGCCGGAGAAACAAAGTTTAAATTATTTATAAGATAAACAATGACAAAGTGGAGGAAGACGAGGAAGATTAATAGCAGTATGAAGAAGGGAGTACAGAAGAAGAGAACTAGAGATGAGAGACCTGTTGCATCTTTGGCGAGGGAAGGGGAAGAGAAAAAACCGTAAGAGATTTTTTCCCCAGGGTCAAGCCATCGACGCGAGAGGGTAGATCTTCCGCACTGATGGTAGTTTCAGCTCTTAGAAAGCTAGCTGTTTTCTGAGGGAGAGGAGGAATAAAACAAGGTATTGTTAACAATAAAATATTTTGCTAAGTGAGAGACTTTTTGTTTTCACCCTTGAAAAAAAATTAGGTTATTATCTTTTTTCACAAGATGCCACCGATGTACCGGAGAGGGAGAGCGAGGCAGGGCAGATAATCCCAACCGATGACCGGAAGAAAGCAGGCTGGGCTGCAACACTTCCCTTCAGAGACCCCACCAATTATAAGTGTACCAGGCACTGAATCCTTGGTACTAGCCCTCCATCATGGATAAACTTCTCTATCCCCTTGGGGATGCGTGTTGAGCCACCAGTTATTAAGTCCTCTGACAGTTCGAGCTAAGTGTCTTCATTACGCATTCTTTTGAACCAGGTCGGTGTTGGGAAGAAGTAGCACTTGCGTCAGGTGACCGGGGGGGGGGGGGAAACTCCTCCGGAGATGGCAAGCTTGTTACCCAGTTCACCTGAAACTTGTACTGCCTCTCCATCTATCAGGACTTGATAGGTTTGGGGAGTCAGAAGTGAACATTATCTACCTTCTATACCCTTTTAGTAATACCAGAAATAAGTCTCTCTATCCTTGGGGGATGATTAAACATATTAAACTTGTACCTGTGACAGCCCTGAGGTTATTTTTTTGCAGACCCACCATTATCACATTCTTTTCCACATTTATCCTGGAATCAGCACCCGGTCCCTGAATCCTGTTCTACTTCTGTTCCTACTTAGTTTGCATTGGAACTAAGGTCTCTCTATCCCCTGGGGGATGATTTAAACATATTAAACTTGAACCCTGTCCGCCCTAAGGGTCATGCAGACCCCAATTATCACATTTTTTCCATGGTCATTATTCTGGATTCCGGCAGTGTTTTCTAGATCGACGACTTTACTCTACTCGCACTTGTAAAGCACGTCAAGAAACTAGAGAAAGTACAAAGGTTTTTGCGACAAGGTTAGTTTCAGAGCTAAGGGGATTAGTCCTATGAAGAAAATTAAGGGAAATCGGCCTCCCTGGACGATTTGGAGGACAGGTGGGTCAGGGGAGACATGATAACGACATATAAAATACTGCGTGGAATGACACGGTGGACAAGACGGCTGTTCCAGGGAGGGAGCACTCTATACAGTCCAAGAGTCCACCAATTGGAAAGTTGTAGACACAAATGAGTCAGAGAGATGTAATACGTATTTTCTTCAGTCATAGAGTTGTAAGGCAGTGGAATAGCGTAGTGGTAGGCAGGAACCATACACAGTTTTAAGCCGAGGTTGGATAAAGCATGGGAGCGGGGAGAGGAGGGAGAGGGGCCTAGTAGCAACCGGTGAAGAGGCGGGCCCCCTGGAGCTTGGACACGACCCTGCAACACAAATAGGTGAGTACAAATAGGTGAGTACACACACAACATAAACGTTACTGGATGAAAATAAAACTAGCAGCTGGGGATATTCAATCCCTTCTTAAAAATGATTATTGTGGTGGTTCCAGCACACTGGTCAGTATGTCTTTGTCTTACTGAGATACTGTGTTATGTTTTTTGTACCGTGTTGTGTCAGGTCAGCCCAAAATATTATAAATTAATTTGTTCTAATGATAGTATAGTATCATATTATAGTAATAATAATAATAGTTAGTAGTTAATTAATAGTAATGATGATAGTAAGCAGTAGTTAATAATAGTAAATGTAGTAGTAGTTGTTAAATAATTATAATGATAGTAGTAGTAGGTTCAAATAGTAATGATAGTGTAGTAGTTAATAATAGTAATGTAATAGTAGTAATAATATTGTAGAAATGATAATTATAGTAATATTAATGACAATAGTAGTAGTTTGATATAGTAGTAGTAATGTTAATGGTGTAGTATTGATAATAGTAATTGAAGTATAGTAGTAATGATAAGAGTTGTAGGTCAGTAATAATAGTAGTAGCAGTAATGATAATTGCAGTGATAGTAGTAGTAGTAATGATAATAATGGTAGTAGCAGTGATAATAAATGGTGTAGTAAGAACCCCAATAGTGGTAGTATGTTAAACATGTACTAGTCAATAATGATAACTTGTGTTAATTGATAATAATAGTGATAATAATAGTAATAATAATAGTAATGATAATAGTAGTCATAATGTTAGTTATAGTAATGGTAATGGTAGTAGTAGTAGTAATAATTGTAGTAATGATGTGGTTACTAGTAATAATGATAACATCAATAGTGTTTTAAGTAATTCAGTAATCAGCTCTTCATATTAAATCATTCATGAATGTTTGTCAGTACAAATTAATAATGAAAAAAAGTATTAAATTTTTGCTGGAATGTTGAATATGTGGAGATATCTTTCTATATATCATCTTTGTCTGTGTTTCTGGCATCCTTGTATGTTACAATAAAGATGTGTAGGGTGGGGAAGAGGACCTTCCGAATTTAACTTTCTTTATCTCTATAGAGAGTGGTCCCAAACTTACTCATGTTGCTGCCCTGTTTGCTTCCCCAGGCAATCCCTAGCCACCTCCCAAAACATAAGAACACACTGAATCACGAATCATAATGGACACGATTCGTAAACAAATTATACCACATGGGGGTATAGAAACCCGCGACTTAGGAGAGTCTCAAACTCCAGCACCGTTCGGCGTTAGCCACTGTACCATGCTAGCCAACAATAAGATTCGTCCAACTAGGTATATTACTACACCATCGGAAGGTTAGCACAGGCACCACTGTGACCACAAATGCATGTTTTTACAGACGAATCTCCAGCTAGGTGGCGTGACAAACTCTAGCTCAAGTTCCCTCAAAGCCTATGCTAACCTTCTATGATGTAGGACGAATCTTATTGTGGCTAAAAAACCATACCCCGGCCGGGATTGAACCCGCGGTCAGAGAGTCTCTCTGACCGCGGGTTCAATTCCGGCCGGGGTATGGTTTGTTTCAATCGGGTCATTACGATTTAGTGATGTCTTTATTGTGGCTAGCTAGTCCAGTGGCTAACGTGACGGTCTGGAGTTTTGAGACTTTCTGATCGCGGGTTCTTATCCCACCAGTGGTATGGTTTTCATAAGAACACACCTCTTTCTTGGTATTGTTTTATTTTTTTTTACGAATTCAAAACAAAATAATCTAACACTGTAAAACAAATGTATTTATTCCATAGAATTAAAATGGACTTAGTTAACCAATTTAATTAGCATTAATGTAAAGGTTAAATTTACATCTCATCTGTAACTACATGGTCTTCACGTTTTAAGAGATGGATGTACTTGGTGCAGGACTCCACTTCTCAAATCAGCCTTGAAATAGTCTTAGTTCCATGATGTTCACATACTAAACACACCAAGTACAGCTATTTTCAAGAAAATGATTAAGCCACTTAAGTGTTCGTATACATAGATTTTATCATACAGATTTTGTATATCAAACGCTCCCTTGGTTCTGATGACCACCCTTGCAGCCCCAACGCCCTGTTTCTTCCTCAACACCTTAGATCTTACCACCTCCCCCAGGGGGAAGGTACCGTCCACTTTGAAAATCACAACTCTAAAACAGTTGCAGAGGTAGCTAGAATGTAGGTATCCATTCCAGCATGATACATGTATATATCTGTGATGTCTTCTATTAATTTCCTAAAACAGAATAGATAGAACGAAACGTCCTGTTTAAAGGCTTCCACACAAGGTTCAAGGTGGTGATACAGATCTTGTTAAACAAAGAAATTTAATTGCTGAATTTTTATTTTTTCCTTATATAATTAACCTTAGAAATTGGAAGGCATTTAATAATTAACATATCAATATATGCGGAAGATCCGTAGAGAAGGATGTGGGATCGTCAGGTGGTGGTGTTACTCTCGACAGGTCCAGCCTATAGGCAAGGATATTAATTATTAAAAATAATCAAGTGGGGCATGATCTGTCTTTTTGATAGCTATTTTATTACTTTAGTTACGCATAGAGGGTATGTACATCTTGAGGATGAGCGCCTTTTGAATAACTTCTCCTGAAAGGGGCGAAAGCATCCAGAATATGGACTAACTGACTTGCCGTATATTGGCTGGTTCCACAATATCACTATATATTAAAACATAATCAACTCGGCAGTGGGATCAGGTTTGAATGGCGGCAATCTGCTTGGGGAGGGAGCCACCTCGGTCACGTACTACGAAATAAATAATTATTTTTTTTCAGCACTGCTAAGCCCAAGCACGAGCTATTCTCGGTTTAAATTGAGCTTTAAATAAGTGGCAGCATTGTTTTTTCCGTAAAGGTTCCGCGATCTCGTCGGAAACTAAACCCTCCCAATTCGGCATCATAATTGAGTAGTTTCCCTTTCGGGATGTGCCGAATAATTATCCTAAAGGCTTTTTTTAAATCAGCGTTAGCTGTCGTTTAATTTCTTCAATTAATATGGCTGGTATCCGTCGATAACAACATTCATTTTTTGTAGAAAGTGTGCGACTAATGCTTAGGTACTTATTCCTGTTTCAGTAATGTGATTTTGTATAATGTCAATGCCGCATTCGGCCATGTCTCTTTGTTTGAACATTGAATTTTTTGGGATTACAAAACATTATGCAATGCTATTTCGTAGTTAAGGATGGATTAAAGGCGTCGCAGTATTTATATTTGAAAAGGCCGAAGCCTGTATTGTCGAAAAATGTCAATATTTTTAAATGCTAAATAGATATATTTCCCCGGAACCCCCTATGTCCAGGTTGAGGGGACAGAGAACAGTATGAGGCAATACAAAATATAGACCATTATATATATTTTTTAAAGGCTTAAAAAAAACTTTCGTTTGAAGACTTTACATTTTTATTTTTTTTATATTAGTTACAGCATTTAGGGAATAAATATCCACATTTCGTGCTGTCGTTTGCGTTTTCTGCGTGAAGTGACCTCGACCATCAGGCATGTCCATTTCACGCATGGCCACTGTCTCGTATAGTTCCAATCCCCACGGCTGGACTGACGTCAGCACCGTTTGGCACCACGCTGCCGCTGCTGACTGCTGCTGCGCTGCCGCACCGGCACTGCTGCCACCGCTGATGCTGCAGTTGCCTGCTTCTCCACAGACAGCTGTAGTTATTTCCCGTCTAGAGCTTCGGGGGAGGCGCCGCTGTTAAATTTCCACCTCATCTAGGATGATTTTAGGTTACTGTCAAGTATGGGGTCACTGACGGTACGGCAAGCATGTCTGGAATTTCCCTTTAGTAATATGTCTTTGGATAATTGTTAATGAGAGGGAGATAATTCAGTGTGCCATGCATCGGCCTGTTTCGGCTCATGCCAATGTACTGGGGTTAAAGTACCGTTTGATGTTGCCATTGGCTCTCCACCGCCCGTCAGGGACACCAGGCATAATTTAAAAACCAAATTCGTCGATTTGTTGGTTGTCCTTGCTCAGACCGCGTACATCTTGTGTGTCGAGGTACGCTTAATTGCTGTTGCGCAATTTCATGCTTTTCAAGACAAGGACCGCTGAGAACTGGCATATTAGCGCTGCAAGGTGCGGTTTCTTAAAAATATCCTCTGGCCTGTCCATCGAAGGTGTTGGTGCATGGTGGGGGTGATTATAGGACCAATTTCCAGGGTGTGCCCGATTCTGCAGCTAGGGCACGGTTCACGGGATTAAGCGATTTTCGCTCAATTTTGGGAAATGGATATTTTTCCCAGAGTGAAAGAGCGGCTCGTAGGGACGAGCAGAGTAGCGTTGTGGGGATAACGATACGCTGCCCCTTATTCCAGGAATTCTTTCGGCCCGTTATTCCCGACATTATGAAATTTATATTCCATTCTTGTTCAACAGTTGGGTCCTTAGAGTCCTCGCTGAGGGAGTGAGAAGGATAAGTTTATCGGTACTGGCGCGGGGGGGTGTAAATACCTTGCTGCTGTAGCCTCCCACTCTGGGGTGGTGTTGGTAGGTGTTTGGGGGCCCTGCTCATAGGTCGACATTCGTCTAAGGTGGTTATACAAGGTTTGGCCCTTCGAAAGTTCTATCATATCCCGGAAAACATGCGTAGCTATTTCAAGCTTGATTTCGGCCGTCAGTTCTTTCTGATGACAATTGTATATAATTTTTCAATTTCATCAAAAGTCTTATTAAATTCTGGTCATGGCGGCAATTCAACTTTGAAGGATCGTAGGTTTGCATAAACTTTGATCACACGAGCCTTTAACACACTTGCTGATAAAATCTTCGTCTTGACGTTAATTGATGTAAAATATCGAACAAATGGGGTCCTTTTCTCCTGCTTCATTAACGGCGAGATTTAATTCCTCTCGGGATAAATCAACTGATGGCTGTCCATTTTTTTTTTTTTTATGAATAGCACTTCGAGAAGGAACGTCTTGTCCCTCTATCCTGACCCGGTTATGTACTAAAGCGGCAAAGCTCTTCTCTCGCTTTATGAAAGCTTAAATTTCAATAGGCTAGCCAGAGCGGCTTTTTTTTCCCGCGCTCTTTTTAACATAAAAACCGCCTAATAAGTGTTTTCTCGCTTGTGATTATGTTCCATTTCATCTTGGCCTCTAATTAATAGGGTCACTAATTCCCTTACAACGGGCAAAAAGTTTTTTATCGATGTACGCTTCGACTGGCTTGTCAACGATTTAATGATTTGTAAGATGTTTTTAAAATATGGAAATGGAAGGAATAAAATACCTCTATTATCCAGCGATAAAAGAATTATCTTGAAAAAGATTTCAGCATGGATTTGCGTTATGGCAATTCTTCTCTCGTGTGAAATACGATCAATTATTTCATTTAAATTTGGGGAAGAGTCCTCCGGCGAGAGAGGAAAGACTGTTGTTTTTCTTGATATTAAAGATAAAAATTTATTCCGGCGGTGTTTATTATTAGCCTATTAATTTTCTGTTTCGGATTTTTTTTTTACTCTTAGACTCGAGCGGCAACGACGGCGGGTGCGCCCGCCACTGCAGCCGCCGCAGCCGCTGCCGGCCATCCGCTGCCGCCACCACCGCCACCGACGCGCCCGCACGCCGGGCGGGCTGCAATTACGCGAGCGAGCTTATTTGTTTTTTTATGGGGGGTCTCACCGTCTCAACAAAGGAGGTCGGACGGGGTGCCCGCTCGTGGGAGGTGGTGGATCGAAGCGGCAATTACCTTATGAGGGCGAAGGCTATGCAGGGGCCGAGTTCCTGACCTTTCATCCTTGCTTTGGGCTGGTTTAACTTTCAGCTCTTCGAGAGGCTGGAGATTCTTCTACGCACCATTTGGTGGTTGCTGGTGCTTCTGCGAAAGGCGGGGAAAAGGAGAGATTCCGCTTAGGAGTGGGTATGATATTTGTTCCATTTTTAAAATTTATTTTTCGGCGTTAGCCGAGGGTGAGACTAAATTCTTTACACCCCATGTCGATTATTTTTTACTTTATAAAATACTAAATCAGCGAGATGACCAGAGGTAAGAGTGTAAGTTAAGAATACTCCTCCACGCTGACCAGAGGTAAGAGTGTCAGTTAAGATGGCCTCCTCCCGCTGACCAAGTGTAAGAGTTTAGTTAAGATGGCTCCTCCACGCTGACCAGAGGTAAGAGTGGAGTTAAGATGGCTCCTCCACGCGACCAGAGGTAAGAGGTGTTAGTTAAGACACTCTCCCACGTGACCAGAGGTAAGAGTGTTGTAGTAAGATGGCTCTCCACGCTGACCAGAGGTTAAGAGTGTAGTTAAGATGGCTCTCCACGCTGACAGAGGTAAGGAGTTAGTTAAGATGGCTCCTCCACGCTGACCAGAGGTAAGAGTGTAGTTAAGAACACTCCTCCACGCTGACAGAGGAAGAGTGTAAGTTAAGATGGCTCCTCCACGCTCCTGACCAGAGGTAAGTGTGTAGTTAAGATGGCTCCTCCACGCGACCAGAGGTAAGTGTGTTGTAGTTAAGATGGTCCTCCACGTGGACCAGGAGGTAAGTGTTGTAGTTAAGATGGCTCTCACGCTGACCAGAGGTAAGAGTGTAGTTAAGAGGCTACTCCCGCGACCAGAGGTAAAGAAGTGTAGTTAAGATCACTCCTCCACGTGACCAGATGGTAAGAGTGTAGTTAAGATGGCTCCTCACGCTGACCAGAGGTAAGAGTGTAGTTAAGATCACTCTCACGCTGACCAGTGGTAAGGAGTTGTAGGTTAGATGTCCTCCACGCGGACCAAGAGGTAAGAGTGTAGTTAAGATGGCTCCTCCACGCCCCTTGGGGGGGGGGGGGGGGGGGGTTGGACCCCCCAAAGGAAAAAATAGGTAAGGAGTGTAGTTAAGATGGCTCTCCACGATGACAGAGAGTAAGTGTGTAGTTTAGATGGGCTCCTCCACGCTGACCAGGAGTAAGAGTGTAGTTAAGATGGCTCCTCCACGCTGACCAGAGGGTAAGAGTGTAGTTAAGATGGCTCTACACGATGACAGAGGTAAGAGTGTAGTTAAGATGGCTCCTCCACGATGACCAGAGGTAAGAGTGTAGTTAAGATGGCTCCTCCACGCTGACCAGAGGTAAGAGTGTAGTTTATGATGCCCTCCACGATGACCAGAGGTAAGAGTGTAGTTAAGATCGCGCCTCCACGAGGACCAGAGGTAAGGTGTTGTTAAGATGGCTCCTCCACGCTGACCAGAGGTATGAGTTGAGGTTAGAGGCTCCTCCACGCTGACCAGAGGTAAGTGTGTAGTAGATGGCTCCTCCACGCTGACCAGAGGTAAGAGTGTAGTTAAGATCCGCTCCTCCACGATGACAGAGGTAAGAGTGTTTATAGTTAAGATGGCCTCCTCCACGAGACCAGAGGTTAAGAGTGTAGTTAAGATGGCTCCTCCACGCGGACCAGAGTAAAGAGTGTAGTTCAGATGGCTCCTCCACGCTTCGAAGAGAAATATTTTTTTGTTTTATAAGTGGGAGTTCGTTTATGGGCAACAGTGAGAATGTCTCCTTAAAACTTCTTTAATTTGACTCAAAATTAGTCGGTTCTAATGTTAGTTTTTTTTCTTAAGAAAATAGTAAATATCTCAGATATGCAATTATTTCTTTTTTTTTTAATTCCTTAATATACGGTTTGCGAGCTTTAGCTGAAGTTTGTTTAAATAAAATTTAATACCTCTCTGTGTTGCACTGCCAGGGGCTTACCCCTGTTCTGACATTTTTGCATGTCCTTCTCGTGCACCCAGCTATCTGCACTTCTGGGAGAACCCACCCAGACTTACCAGATATTCTTTACTGCCGTCAGTTTTTCTTCTTCTGTCTAATAGTTTAATGGGAGAAAAATTCAGGTAGAGAGTTCTATTAATTTTCATGAGCGTAAAAATTGCCCGAGTATTTTTTCCCCCTCTCAGGTCGATTAGAGAATATGTAGGGGATTACTTGCGGAATTATCAACCGATTGCGATTTTAAAAATTCTTGGGTGTTTGAGGACTTATAAACTCTTGTGAAATATCCCCGGTGGCTAGTTATCCGCACATGCGCTCCAGGATGTCAGTCGTGGACTAGTACGAGGTGATGAGGTTCGGGCATTTATTATACATTAGCCCAAAACTGCCGACGAATGGTCTCGAGGAAGACTCAGAGGAATGCACTTGTTGTGGAGTTTGACCTTTCTTGAGAGAGTACTAGTGAGGGAGTATTGAGTTGTAAGTTTTTACTATGGCTGGTAATACCTCTATATATTTTAAAGAATTCTTAAAGTCATATAGGCGGTTAAATTCTATGCTTAAGCGTCGCGAATAGCTAGTACCGCTATTGCAGCCTTAGTGTCCGAGAACGGTACTGTATAATTTTAAATATTTTTTTTTTTAGTAATTCAGAAGAGACGATTATAAAACTCGGCGTCCCTCTGGTCCGTGTGTAATCTCTAAATTCACGGTAGGTGGGGCTTTCTATAATATTTCGTAAGGCTGACAAGACGCTTTTTGAGTTTTTTTCTGACTAGTCCTTACCGCCTTCATTAACCTTGAAAAGTCATCAATGCATAACAAATATATTTTAAATGCCGGCTCATTGTGGGAATGTAATAAAAGTATGTCCGCCAAGTCGCCAGGTGAGTATAACGCGAGGAGGCAGCGGCTATGAATTTCCGTCTGGGAATCGCAGTGGCTGCATTGTATGCAAAGTATAGGCCTCTGGAGAAGAGTGATAATCTTAGTAGTCTTTTAAGTAATAGAGGGTTTTTTCTCCATAGGATGCTCTTAAAAAGTTTGTTAACATTCCAGTAAGCCACGGGTGCCTTGGACGGCTCTATATATACTTTTTCTAGAATTTTCTTTTTATGTTGATTTTAAGGCCATTTTGTGTTTACCAGGGGTATACAGTTTTCACGTTGCCCTCTCCCGGTAATGAAGCTTCGTAATTGAATTTCCTCTGGAGCGGTAAATCAACCAGAAGATAGCCGGATTTATCCGCAGTGACGTGACTATCTCTCAAACAAATTTCGGGGCTAGTTTTTTTCATAAATTTGTCGCCCGAAAGACTTCCAACTGAGACAGTCTCGTTTTCGTAATAAAAATATATTGGCTACCATTAAGCGTGATGTGCGAGCGTATTTACCTTGTATCCCGCCCCCCCCCCTCCCCCCTCTATATGGAAATAAATTTTGAGATATGAGAATTACGGATATTTGCTCGTGTCTTCCTCTAGTAATATATTAGGCTATAATAGCTCTTAACTGCTTCATGTAAAAGGTCATCACTTATATACGAGAGTATGTCGCATTGATACTCTAGGGGATTTTGGTAATTCCGCCGGAAGTTTAATGAGGACCCTTTCACTAAAAATGATTTTCTCACTTAAGAGAGGTGATTTGTTTCAAAAGGGTGAGTTTTATCATCCAGACTGGAAAAACTGATTATTCTCGCGATAAGAACGACATATTTCTGACATAAAACGCTCCTTAGACTGCTCTTTCCTGCCCGCTAAAACAGCAACAAGTATTATTGGCAGGTCTTTGAAATATATTCAACTCTTCCTCTGTTAAGGTACAGACCTTGTCCATCTTCCCCTTCTCAAATGAGCCTTTTTGTGGACGACATCATCTGATATATAAACATTCTTTTTAAATCAAAGCAGAGGGGAGGGGGGAGTTAGCCCGGAGATGAAGATAACATGCCAGCACGTCTTCTCCCGCCGAAGACCATAGAAAAAAGCCCGACCGACTGTGAAGGTCGTCTGGAGATATTACGCAGTTTAACTTCTCGGGTGGGGCCCATACGCCTGGTGGGCGGTGGGTTAGAATGGAGGTCACAGACAAGAGAGCAGGCCCCGCCACTTTCTGCCAGATGATGGCTATTTATTTTATTTGTATTTTGGGGGAAAAATAGATTATTATTATTATTATTTATAAGATATTTAGTTTGGCGATGGCAGAATCTATAAATTAATCTTTCCTCGCCTCGGCGATATACAAATGGGGAAATTCCATGGACTATGGCAAGTTACATAATCCTCCCCTACTTGCCCGGTCTTAAATTCGTATTTTTTCGTTCGGGGTAAAGTGAGTTTCCCGATTTATCCCTTTACTTTATTGACAATAAGAAATCTTTTCCTAGAGTTATTTATAATATTTAGGACTTGCAGGGTTTGTTGTTTTAAAGATTCTCGTGGAAAAATAGAGAGAGCCTGATGTGAAAAAAACTGTACCTCTATTTGGGAAATTAAGCACCTTTTGAGCACGCTATTCCTAAAAGCGAGCTATAAACTACGCTCACCTTTTCGTCTAAGGGCGAAAGGTGCTCTTTCCCGGCTCACTAAGAAAGTTACCCAGCTTAGATTAGTGCAGTATTTAAAAACTTTCTCTTCTATGGGAGATTAAATTATTATATTTAATTTAAATAATTTATGGAATTTGAGTTGTGTGTGTGTGTATTAAGCTATGGCTCGTCACCCAGCTCGCAGATGCACCGATGTGGGCACGATTATCCCTCAGGATGCAGCTCATACACATTCTCCTGTCGTTTCTGCGGGCTATCAGTAGTGTGTAGCGGAATGTCACAGCTCATCGCAGGAGATGCGTGACAGGGGAGATTACCAGGTTAGTGCTCTGATTTGATGTTTTCTTTAAAACTGCTATTTTCAGATAATGAAATATGTCTTGTGCTAATAAATAATTTTTTCAACGTTGGGGCGGGGCAATACTCCAAGCAGACGATCAGGGCGGCGGGCCAGGATGAAGAGGTGAGCGCTCGTTTTCATAATCAATTTATTTTTATTAACAGTCAAACATTTTTAAGATATGTTTTTAAAGTATCTCACTTAACAAGAATAAAAAAATCATTTTGTGAACTGCATATTTATTCCAGAGATTGCTAGCTTCTCCCAGTTTTATACCTTTAACAGTAACCTTTTTTAAAGATCGCTCGAGTTATAAATATCTGTATGACACTAAAACAAATGAATAATAAAATAACTTTCGCTAATTTATTATGAGATTCAGTGTGTGTCCTCGATGAATCTGGACGTAAACACTCCCACAAGAGCAAGTTGAGCCGATTGCCGCGTCCCAGTGGATGGAGACCAGCGCCACAAGTGACAGCTCCGCTTCCAAGGATCTTACCCACTCTTTTAGGGTTCCCCCCTCCTCTCTTGCTAAGCGAAGGTTCATTCAGGTAAAAATTTTTCATTCAGATGAGAAGAGAGTGAAATGGGAGACGATTCCATTTCAGAGGAAACTCCAACATTACGCATCAGTCGGAATGTTTTCAAGGTCACTTCCACCGAATAAAATATTCAATTCCTGGCTCACATAAACACGACCCCATAT
Source organism: Cherax quadricarinatus (assembly GCF_026875155.1). NCBI lineage: Eukaryota > Metazoa > Arthropoda > Malacostraca > Decapoda > Parastacidae > Cherax > Cherax quadricarinatus. The sequence goes on along the minus strand of NC_069411.1, from coordinate 73,032,001 downwards.
TAGTTTCAGTCCTGCGCAAACGAACATTTATACAGCATTATATTGCTTTTTATCATGTTCTATCAGGACGAGCCTCTTATGAAACTGCTATTAGGATTTATGCGAAACTGAGCCTTATTTTGCGCGACCAGTCGGCTACTGGGAGAGGATGACAGTCGTGTGTTTATATAACTTTTCCGCGAATAGTTACACGAAGATGATATATCTCGGCCTCTTACGGTTCATGGAGGGAGTATTGCTCTTAGTAGCACACGATTAGGAAAACTCGGAAATTTTCATCGGGCGAGGGATCAGGCTTCTTACAGATTATATTGTAATATGCAAGAATGGGAGTGCGTGGATACCTAGGAGACTATATAGATATCCCAAATCTTTCGAGGGAAAAATCAGATCTTTAACCCGAAAGGAGTAAACATAGCTGTTTTATTCAATGTCTGGCGGCCCTATTTCTGTCGTTAGACTTGGCTGGGGCTGGTATAAAATCAGACGATATTTTATATGATGTGATTAGCCTTCAGAAATTTGTCATTTACTCGCGAGTGACTCTCCCTGTCCAGTGGAGTGGACATCTTAAAATCGAGTATGACAACAAATATCAATATTTATTATTGCTGAAATTTCCATGAAGGGACCTATCATGCTACTTTATGTCGTCGGGTTAGTAATAAATATTTCACTGGTTAGTTGCCCCTGTTATTGTTGGGAAAGACTCATGTAGCTTTAATCAATCACTTCCAGAAATAATATGAGAATTTTCCGAGAAAACATTCACGCAATATGCACTTTAGCTTTGAATTGTTTAAGTGAATATGTGACATTTGCAACCTTAAAAACTACTCAATTCATGCGACACAACAACACAAGTGATTTTTCCCCAGCTGGAAGCGTTTCCAAATTCAAAATTACTCAGACGGAGCTACTTGCCCTCTCATACTGCCTTTATGGATTTAGAAGCTTACCTCGATAATCGTAAGCCAGAGGCGGTAATAACAGCTAGACAAAGTAGCAATAGCTTATGGTATATAGTGATAGACAGACATAACATTTAATAGATTGATATGTCTCGGGGGGTACAGTGTATTGATCATATGATGATTAGGCTTTGTCTTTTTGGGAGTGGATAAAGATGAAACACTCCCTGTGATCCACTTCATTTGACCAGGGAGCAGCATATACATTCAGAAGAAATGCAACTTCTGTCATCAGGACTTTACTCTTACCAAATCCAAGGTGTAAGGGCATAAGACCTCTTATGGCCTAAGGCTAATTGTTTTTGGAGCCCTCTGCAATAATTGCATTTAAGACAGAAAAAATTCAGGTTAATTATTTTGCGCCTGTTATTATTCATAACCTATCATGATATGGACTTTTTGTAATTAAAGAACTAAGTGTTAAAGCCCCAACCAATGTTTTCATGAAACAGGGATATAAATTCCTAAAGGTAGAAATAGGAGCATTACGGTTTCCAGGTTAGTCTTGCCTTTGTCCGCTGTTTGGATAGTTTGGCTCAGGCGCCAACTAGCTTCAAAATCACCTTGAAATTCACAGAGGCGATGATATGTTCATCTACCCCCCGAAAGTTGGGATGCTATTAACCGGCAATCAAGTGTTTCCGTAGGAATATTGCAGCTCCCAGAAGGCTCGGAAGAGAAGGACTTTACCCCAAAAAAGGCCTTTCTACAGTTCTCTGTCTAAGGAAGCATATTAGCCAAGAAGAATTCGATCATGCTCATTTGGTTTGGGAGAAAAAGCTTGTTTCTAACTATAGGAGACTATCTCCTTGTATATCTCTGCTGTGATGTAGGCTTCTGGTGACATATTCACCTTATAGGAGATTATTATACAACATCTATAATCTAGATGTTATTCACTATGTTTCTCTCCGGCTTTGCCTATGTGATGCGTTCTTAAAAACCCAGTGGAGTGAATTAGAATTAATTACTGATCAGGTGCTTTATAACATTATACAGTCTTATATAAGAGGCCGGCTTCCCTATGCTGATAGGACGGTTTGCTCAGGCCCAATAAACCAGTTCATTAATCCCAATTTTTGTGAGAAAACTTAGTAAGTAAATTTTTGCTATACTGGGATTTTAATTCTCTTTATGGTTCTTGCATGAATGAGGCGCTGCCCTACGCAAACATTCGAAAACTCTCACCCCGCAGGAAAAACTGGGTGAGTTTTCTTCGCAAATGGTGTGTCTTCTCCAGAAGAAATCCTCCAAGACCTATAAAAGGTTACTGGCTTTTATAGACACTCTAGGAATAGCCCCAGAATTAGCTTCGCTACCGGATGACTTACCACTATGTCTCTTATCACAAACAGGATAACAATAGATGATCTATCTGAGTACAGCAACAGATATTGGCAATCAGTAATCAAAAACTACCGTAAAAATACTAAATTAGTGGGGGACCATCTCCCCAAAACGAAACTACCTAATATTCATTGCCTTATATTGCAGTTGTCTTGGAGATAGGTCTAAATTGAGAAAATTCATAGCATTTATGAATTCTCACAAGGAAATATCTGGGGGGCTTTGTTGAAACGAACGTGAGGCAACGTAATAGTAGTAGCACTAGTAAAGACTGTCTGCGATTATTTAAATTGTTGACCAATTCTGTATTCGGCAAGGACCACGACATTGTTTAATCCAATCCAATATATAGCCAAACAAACGAAGCTCTAACTCAGAAGGAGGCATTTTTTTTTTTTTTTTTTTTGCGAGCGGTGAGTAAGCACTATTAAGAAAGCATAAAAGCTTTCAGAAAAAAGTTTGGTTACGACGGGGACGCAGCCATTAAAATCACTTACCTAATTAATGGCTACCCAGATATGGAACTCGCCAAATTTAAAGCTGTACATTTTTGGTATATTGTTTCTTAAGAAAGAAAACATACCAAGACAAAATAAAAACTAATGTATTCAGATACGGATTGTGTCATCGCCTGTTTAGGAGGGCATCAAAAACCTTATGATGAAATCGGTAAGGAACCATGAGGAATGGATAGACACTTCTTATTTTCCCACAGAATCATCCATCTATACAATGACTCAAGGATGGGATCTCTAGGCTTACTTAAAGTGAGGTGGGGGCCCGCCTTAATTTCAGAAATAGTCTGCATTAACCCAAAAAGTATAGCATCTGCTTAGCAGATAATAACAAACACTATCTCGGCGAAAGGAGTTCTCAGTCTGAACACAATTATTAACTCATAATAACTTTTAGAGGTGTGCTGGAAGACGGTTCTAAACATACCTTCCAATATAGTCAACTTAGAAATTTAAAAGGTTCCAGATGACCACTATCACCACTTAGGAAACGAGGTCTTAGTCATTTGATGATAAGCGCTTTTACGTAGATGGGCTATCACTCTGTGTCCTATGGTTATCCAGTTGCCGGAGAAACAAAGTTTAAATTATTTATAAGATAAACAATGACAAAGTGGAGGAAGACGAGGAAGATTAATAGCAGTATGAAGAAGGGAGTACAGAAGAAGAGAACTAGAGATGAGAGACCTGTTGCATCTTTGGCGAGGGAAGGGGAAGAGAAAAAACCGTAAGAGATTTTTTCCCCAGGGTCAAGCCATCGACGCGAGAGGGTAGATCTTCCGCACTGATGGTAGTTTCAGCTCTTAGAAAGCTAGCTGTTTTCTGAGGGAGAGGAGGAATAAAACAAGGTATTGTTAACAATAAAATATTTTGCTAAGTGAGAGACTTTTTGTTTTCACCCTTGAAAAAAAATTAGGTTATTATCTTTTTTCACAAGATGCCACCGATGTACCGGAGAGGGAGAGCGAGGCAGGGCAGATAATCCCAACCGATGACCGGAAGAAAGCAGGCTGGGCTGCAACACTTCCCTTCAGAGACCCCACCAATTATAAGTGTACCAGGCACTGAATCCTTGGTACTAGCCCTCCATCATGGATAAACTTCTCTATCCCCTTGGGGATGCGTGTTGAGCCACCAGTTATTAAGTCCTCTGACAGTTCGAGCTAAGTGTCTTCATTACGCATTCTTTTGAACCAGGTCGGTGTTGGGAAGAAGTAGCACTTGCGTCAGGTGACCGGGGGGGGGGGGGAAACTCCTCCGGAGATGGCAAGCTTGTTACCCAGTTCACCTGAAACTTGTACTGCCTCTCCATCTATCAGGACTTGATAGGTTTGGGGAGTCAGAAGTGAACATTATCTACCTTCTATACCCTTTTAGTAATACCAGAAATAAGTCTCTCTATCCTTGGGGGATGATTAAACATATTAAACTTGTACCTGTGACAGCCCTGAGGTTATTTTTTTGCAGACCCACCATTATCACATTCTTTTCCACATTTATCCTGGAATCAGCACCCGGTCCCTGAATCCTGTTCTACTTCTGTTCCTACTTAGTTTGCATTGGAACTAAGGTCTCTCTATCCCCTGGGGGATGATTTAAACATATTAAACTTGAACCCTGTCCGCCCTAAGGGTCATGCAGACCCCAATTATCACATTTTTTCCATGGTCATTATTCTGGATTCCGGCAGTGTTTTCTAGATCGACGACTTTACTCTACTCGCACTTGTAAAGCACGTCAAGAAACTAGAGAAAGTACAAAGGTTTTTGCGACAAGGTTAGTTTCAGAGCTAAGGGGATTAGTCCTATGAAGAAAATTAAGGGAAATCGGCCTCCCTGGACGATTTGGAGGACAGGTGGGTCAGGGGAGACATGATAACGACATATAAAATACTGCGTGGAATGACACGGTGGACAAGACGGCTGTTCCAGGGAGGGAGCACTCTATACAGTCCAAGAGTCCACCAATTGGAAAGTTGTAGACACAAATGAGTCAGAGAGATAGTAATAAGTATTTCTTCAGTCATAGAGTTGTAAGGCAGTGGAATAGCCGTAGTGGAGGCAGGAACCATACACAGTTTTAAGCCGAGGTTGGATAAAGCATGGGAGCGGGGAGAGGAGGGAGAGGGGCCTAGTAGCAACCGGTGAAGAGGCGGGCCCCCTGGAGCTTGGACACGACCCTGCAACACAAATAGGTGAGTACAAATAGGTGAGTACACACACAACATAAACGTTACTGGAATGAAAATAAAACTAGCTGCTGGGGATATTCAATCCCTTCTTAAAAATGAATTATTGTGGTGGTTCCAGGACACTGGTCAGTATGTCTTTGTCTTACTGAGATACTGTGTTATGTTTTTTGTACCGTGTTGTGTCAGGTCAGCCCAAAATATTATAAATTAATTTGTTCTAATGATAGTATAGTATCATATTATAGTAATAATAATAATAGTTAGTAGTTAATTAATAGTAATGATGATAGTAAGCAGTAGTTAATAATAGTAAATGTAGTAGTAGTTGTTAAATAATTATAATGATAGTAGTAGTAGGTTCAAATAGTAATGATAGTGTAGTAGTTAATAATAGTAATGTAATAGTAGTAATAATATTGTAGAAATGATAATTATAGTAATATTAATGACAATAGTAGTAGTTTGATATAGTAGTAGTAATGTTAATGGTGTAGTATTGATAATAGTAATTGAAGTATAGTAGTAATGATAAGAGTTGTAGGTCAGTAATAATAGTAGTAGCAGTAATGATAATTGCAGTGATAGTAGTAGTAGTAATGATAATAATGGTAGTAGCAGTGATAATAAATGGTGTAGTAAGAACCCCAATAGTGGTAGTATGTTAAACATGTACTAGTCAATAATGATAACTTGTGTTAATTGATAATAATATTGATAATAATAGTAATACATTATTGTATGATAATAGTAGTCTTAATGTTAGTTATAGTAATGGTAATGGTAGTAGTAGTAGTAATAATTGTAGTAATGATGTGGTTACTAGTAATAATGATAACATCAATAGTGTTTTAAGTAATTCAGTAATCAGCTCTTCATATTAAATCATTCATGAATGTTTGTCAGTACAAATTAATAATGAAAAAAAGTATTAAATTTTTGCTGGAATGTTGTATATGTGGGAGATATCTTTCTAGATATCATCTTTGTCTGTGTTTCTGGCATCCTTGTATGTTACAATAAAGATGTGTAGGGTGGGGAAGAGGACCTTCCGAATTTAACTTTCTTTATCTCTATAGAGAGTGGTCCCAAACTTACTCATGTTGCTGCCCTGTTTGCTTCCCCAGGCAATCCCTAGCCACCTCCCAAAACATAAGAACACACTGAATCACGAATCATAATGGACACGATTCGTAAACAAATTATACCACATGGGGGTATAGAAACCCGCGACTTAGGAGAGTCTCAAACTCCAGCACCGTTCGGCGTTAGCCACTGTACCAGCTAGCCACAATAAGATTCGTCCAACTAGGTATATTTCTACACCATAGGAAGGTTAGCACAGGCACCACTGTGACCACAAATGCAAGTTTTTACAGACGAATCTCCAGCTAGCGTGGCCGTGACAAACTCTAGCTCAAGTCCCCTCAAAGCCTATGCTAACCTTCCTATGATGTAGACGAATCTTATTGTGGCTAAAAAACCATACCGCGGCCGGGATTGAACCCGCGGTCAGAGAGTCTCTCTGACCGCGGGTTCAATTCCGGCCGGGGTATGGTTTGTTTGCAATCGTGTCATTACGATTTCGTGAGTCTTATTGTGGCTAGCTAGTCCAGTGGCTAACGTGACGGTCTGGAGTTTTGAGACTCTCTGATCGCGGGTTCTATCCCCACCCGTGGTATGGTTTCATAAGAACACACCTCTTTCTTGGTATTAGTTTTATTACGAATTCAAAACAATAACTAATCTAACACTGTAAACAAATGTATTTATTCCATAATTAAAAATGGACATAGTAAACCAATTTAATTAGCAATAATGAAAAGGTAAATTTACATCTCATCTGTAACTACATTGTCTTCACAGTTTTAATGAGATGGATGTACTTGGTGCAGGAACATCACCTTCTCAACATCAGCCTTGAAATAGTCTTAGATCCATGAAGCTTCACTCTACTAAACACACCAAGTACAGCTATTTTCAAGAAACTGATTAAGCCACTTAAGTGTTCGTAACATAGATTTAATCATACAGATTTTGTAAATCAAACGCTCCCTTGGTTCTGATGCCACCCTGCCGCCCCCCAACCGCCCTGTTTTTCCTCAACACCCCCTTAGATCTTACCACCTCCCCCAGGGGAAGGTACCGTCCACTTTGAAAATCACAACTCTAAACAGTTGCAGAGGTAGCTAGAATGTAGGTATCCCTTCCCAGCATGATAACATGTATATATCCTGTGATGTCTTCATAATAATTCCTAAACAGTAATAGATAGAAAGAACGACTGTTTAAAGGCTTCCACACAAAGGTTCAAGATGATACAGATCTTGTTAAACAAATGAAATTTAATTGCAGAAATATTTTATATTTTTCCTTATAAATTTAACCTTAGAACTTGGAAGGCATTTTAATAATTAACATATAAATATATGAGGAAGATCCGTAGAGAGATTGTGGGATCGACTGGTGGTGGTGTTACTCTCGACAGGTCCAGCCCCTATAGGCAAGGATATTATTATTAAAATAATCAAGGGGGAAGCGCTAAACCCGGAGGATTATACAGCACCTGGGGGGGATGTGGAAGGCATTCAGGCTTAATTCGGGGAACTGGAGCACAGATCCAATTCCCTAAATCAAGAACCCCTCACCAACATCAAGGAACCTTCCTTGAGGGGTATAGGCAAGGAATCTTCCTTTTACAGATTTATTAATAAATCAGTGTCACAGTTTACGTGATGTCGTCGTTACGTGATGACGTCATAAAGTGGTACTTTGTCCTAAGGTTCGTAGGTTCGAGTCTCCTTCAGCCAGAGATCAGTGTTCGTGTATATTTCGCCTGCTCTCGCGAATTCCTTGCATATATATATATAATATATATATAAAATATATATATATATAATATATATATATATATATATATATATATATATATATATATACATATATATAATTTTTTTTTCAACAAGTCGGCCGTTTCCCACCGAGGCAGGTGACCCCAAAAAAAAAAAAAGAAAGAAAATCCCAAAAAGAAAATACTTTCATCATCATTCAACACTTTCACCACACTCGCACATTATCACTGTTTTTGCAGAGGTGCTCAGAATACAACATCCAGAAAGCATACACATATAAAGACACACAACATATCCCTCCAAACTGCCAATATCCCAAACCCCTCCTTTAAAGTGCAGGCATTGTACTTCCCATTTCCAGGACTCAAGTCCGACTATAATGAAAATAACCGGTTTCCCTGAATCCCTTCACTAAATATTACCCTGCTCACACTCCAACAGATCGTCAGGTCCCAAGTACTATTCGTCTCCATTCACTCCTATCTAACACGCTCACGCACGCTTGCTGGAAGTTCAAGCCCCTTGCCCACAAAACCTCCTTTAACCCCCTCTCTCCAACCCTTTCGAGGACGACCCCTACCCCGCCTTCCTTCCCCTATAGATTTATATACTTTCCATGTCATTCTACTTTGATCCATTCTCTCTAAATGACCAAACCACCTCAACAACCCCTCTTCTGCCCTCTGACTAATACTTTATTAATCCACCC
>NC_069411.1:72996205-73022919 GCF_026875155.1 Cherax quadricarinatus | reverse complement strand
TTTCCCTTTGTGGCTTCGCACCTTCCCCTCAGCCCACGTTCCTTGGGGCTTCGCTACCTTTTCCCCTCAGTTTTTCACTTTTCCTTGGGCTTCGCACCTTTTTCCCACCTCATGTTCCTTGTGGTTTCTGCCCTTTTTCCCTTGCTCCACTTTTCCCTTGGGTTTCTGCTACCTTTTTCCTCATTTCTTCACTTTTTCCTTGGGCGGGCACCTTCCCCATCAGTTTTTCACTGTTCCTGGGCTCGCACCTTTTTCCTCATTTTCTTCACGGGTCCGGGGGCCTTCTGCTACTTCTCCTCTACTCTTCACGTTCCGGGGCTCTCTCCCTCTTCCCTAGCCTTCACGCCCTTTGGGGCTTCTGCTACCCTTCCCGCTCTCAGTTCCGTGGTTTCGCACCTTTTCCTCTAGCCCCTTTTTCCTTGTGGCTTCTGCACCTTTTTTTCCCTGTTTCTCACGTTACTTGGGCTTCTGCACCTTCTCCCTCTACTCTTCACGTTTCCTTGGGGGACTTCCACACCTTTTTTTGACAAAAATTAGTTTAAAATTATTGTGTCCTCGTTTGTTTTGGGATATTTTTTTTTTACTTTTACACCGGACCCGGGAAAGAGTTTTTTTAATCTGCGAGAGCGTGTTACTTGTCAATTGGGGTTTGGGCACGGGGTGCGGGAGTTAAACTATTTAGTTTTTTAACAGGGGGGCAATAGGAGTTTAATTTTGCGGCAAAAAAAGGGTGCAGTAGGGGTTGACTACGTGTTTAATACAATGGTGAAACTAAAAGGAGATTTATGAATTAAAAAGGGGGGGTGCGGGGAGTAGAAGCGAATTAATTTAACAAACTGGAGAGGAGTGATGATTAGCTGTTTTAAATTTCAAAGTTGCAGAGTGAGTAGACTTCTTGGGTTTTAACCCCAGTGTATGGAGGCGGGTTTTTACGGTTTTTTTAACTGCGTGAAGTATTACTAATAAACCTATATCTCGCATCACATTTTAAAAACCGTACATTCTCGAAATCACATGTGAAAACCGTACTTTCCCTCGTACACATGTGAATTAAGGGGACATTTCGTATCACATGTGAAAACCGTCCCTTTCCCGCTTCACATGTGATAACATACTTTTCCGGGATCACATGTGTTTAACCGTACATTCTCGTATCAAAAATGTAAAACCCGTACATTCTCGATCACAGGTGTTTAACCGTACATTCCGTACACATGGGAAAACCTACTTTTCCCGTATCACAATGTGATAACCGTACTTTCTCGTACCCACATGTAAATAACCGTATATTCCGAAACACATGTGATAACCGTCCATTCCCCGTATCAAAATGTGAAAAACCCGTACATTCTCGAAATCACATGGGGAAAACCCGTAAATTCCTTTTTCACTTGTGATAACCGTACTTTCTCGCATCACATGTGAAAAACCGAAACTTTCTCGCTCACATGTGATAACCGAAAACTTTCTGGGAACATTTTTAAAACCCGGGACATACTCGCATCACATGTGAAACCAAACCATTCTCGCTTTAAATGTGTTTAACCGTACTTTCTCGTATCACAGGGAAAAACCCGTACTTTCTCGTATACATTGAAAAAACCGTACATTCTCGTACACAAATTTGATAACCGTACATTCAGGGCCTCACAGGGTTGTTTAACCGAAACATTCTCGCATCACATTTATAACCGTACTTTCCCTCGAATCACATTCATAACCGACATTCTCGTATCAATAAAAAACCCGTACATCCGTACACAAAAAGATAACCGTCCCATTCCGCATCACATTGTTTTAACCGTACATTCGCATCACTTTTGATAACCGTACTTTTCTCGTATCACAAAGATAAACCGACTTCTCGTATCACAAATGATAACCGTACATTCTCGCATCACTAATTTTAACCGAACATTCCCGCCTCACTAATGAAACCATACTTTCTGGGTTTAACTAATGTTTCCCGGGACTTTTTTCGTAATATATTTTGATAACCGAACTTTTCTCGTGTCACTAATTATAACCGAAAACTTTCCGTATAAACAAATGAAACCGAAACATTTTCTTTAATCACATATGAAAACCTAAAATTCTCGACACATATGTTTAACCCGGGGACTTCTTCGTATCCATATAAATAACCAAAACTTTCTCGTGTCACTTTTTTAAAACCGGGACTTTCTCGTATAACTAATGAAAACCCCGGTACATTTTCGTATCACATTTTGATAACCGAAACATTCTCGTTTTCACAAAAATTAACCGTACATTCTCAAATCACATTGATAACGGGTACTTTTCAAAAATCACAAATGTTAACCGACTTTTCTCGTACACATATGAAAACCCCGTCCATTCTCGTATCACATATGAAAAACCCGTACATTCCGTTTTCCACATATTTAACCTTTACATTTTTCGTATCACAATGATAACCGAACATTCCCCTTTTTCACTAATTATAAAACCGTACTTTCCCTCGAAAAAAAAATTGAAAACCGTACTTTTTTCCGTTTTCACATATGAAAACCCGCCCTTTCTCGTCCCCACAAATTTTTAACCGTACTTTCTCGAATCACATATGATAACCTTACTTTCCCCGTTCACTAATGTTTAACCGAAAACCAATTCTCGTATCACAAAATGATAACCTTTCTTCTTTTTTCACAATTTTTCGTACTTTTTTCGTGTCCAATTTTAACCGTAAATTCTCTTTACACATATGATAACCGTTCTTTCTCGTGTCACTAATTAGAACCGTACATTTTTTGTTTTCACATAAAAACCTTCATTCTCGTGTCACAAATTTTAAAAACCGAAACATTCCGTATCACATTTTAAACCCGAAACATTCTCGGGGTCACTAATTTTTAACCCCGAAACATTCTTGTATCACATTTAAAAACCCGGGTTCATTCTCGTGCACTAATTTTTTAACCTTTAAAATTCCCTTGTTTCACAAAAGAAAACCGTTCTTTCCCTCGGTCACAAATTTTAAAACCGGGTCCCATTTTTGGGATCACATATGATAACCGAAACTTCTCTTTTCACAAATTATAACCGTACTTTCCCGGGGAATCACAAATGATAACCGACATTCTCGTGCCCACAAATTTAAAACCCCGTACATTTTTTGGGTACCCTTTAAGATAACCGTTTAAATTCTCGTGCCCACAAATTATAACCGTAAAACCCTTCGTATCACAAAAGATTACCTTTGCGTTCTGGGAAATCATATATGAAAACCTTTCATTCTCGAAACACGTATGAAAAACCTTTTCATTCCGTATCTTTAAATTTAATAACCGAAAATTCTCAAATCACAAAAGAAAACCGTAAAACCCTCGTTCACAAATAATAACCGTACATTTTTGGTATCACAAAAGAAAAACCGTCTTTCCCCGGTCACTAATTATAATCGTACATTCTCGTACACGTATGAAAACCCCGTTCATTCCGGCCCAACTAATGATAACCGTACATTCTCGGGGACAACCAAAAATGATAACCGTACATTTTTGAAACACAAAAGAAACCTTACATTCTCGATCACAATGTAAAACCGAAAAATTCTCCCGTAAAAACATATATAACGTATATAAAAATTTAAACCCTTTAACCTCCGCTTAACCAAAACGAAAAGTATAGACAATTTAAATTTGTAAGTTTACAGAAGAATTAAGGTGACGTGGGAATCCTCGTCAATAAAATTTAAAGGGAAATTTTAATAAGGGGGAAAAAGGCCGGGGCCCCCGTGGGTAAGTAGGGACTTATTTCACCTCTTCCATGGTCAAAAACCAAATTTTTTTTTGCTGAAAAGTGTTTTTCCCACGTGTTTGGTTTTATTTCAGTTTTTACGGTAGTGATGCGAGAGATTCTACAAACGAGGGGGGGAGGAAGGTTGGTTTTAAATTTTTAGGTAGTGGGTTTTTGACGTCCCGTACGAGGGGTCCCTTATGGTTTTATTTTTTCCCCGCACATTTCCCAAACTAAATTTTAATTTTAAAATAAAAAAGGGGAAATTTAAACCCTAGTAATACTAAGTGTTTAAAGAAAATTCAGTAAAATTTGTTTTAAATAGATTAACACATTGGAAAAAAGGGGGACTTTTGTAAAATTTGAGCAAAACTTTATTTATAGAGTTTCGCCATCCAGATAAAGATACCCAGATGTTGCACATTGCTAATTTCTTTTTTTCTGTCGATATTTTATACAAAACCGTACTTTTTTCCCCCGTGTTTTTATAAACGCTGAAGTGTGTTTCCTTTTGGGGGTTTACCTTCAGTTTACCAGGGGACCCAGCGGGGCAAGGGGAGCCTTTTGGGGGGGGGGGGGGGGGGGGGGTGGGGGTTTTCGAAGCCTGGGGGGCACCTAAATTCCCCCGGGGGGTTACTGTGATTACCCAAATATCCCCAGCTCACCTAAATTTGCTAAGTGACTACCGTTAGGGGAAATAATTTTATCCCCAGTCCCATAATTTTTATGAATTTTTTACCCAGCAGGAACTTTATACGCCGTTGGGGAATTCCCCCATTGAAAAGGGAACGGGTTTTGTTTTTTTCCCCTGAGAAATTGGCCCCGAAAAATTTTCCTCTACAACAATTTCCTTGAAAGTAAGAGGATGGTGCCCCAAAATGCGGGGAAGAGGATGGGGGCCTTAAAGCTGAGGGGAGGATTTTTGCCTAGATGCGGAGGGAAAAGATGGGGCCTTTTAATTTCTTTAGGGAAAAGGAAGGGGGCCCAGATGCTGAGGAAGAGGATGGTGCCTAGATGCGAGGAAAAGGATTGCCTAGATGCTGAGGAAAGGATGGGCCTAGATGCTGAGGAAAAGAAGGTGCCTAGTCCCGGGGGAAAAAATGGTGCCTAGAGCTGAGGAAAAAAAATGGTGCCTAGATGCCCGAGGAAGAGGATGGTCCTAGAGGGTGAGGAAGAAAAGGGGGCCTAGATGCTGAGGAAGAAGATGGTGCCAGTTTCTGAGGAAGAGGATGGTGCCTAGATCTGAGGAAAGGATGGGGCCTAGATGCTGAGGAAAAAGGATGGTGCCTAGATCTGAGGAAAAGGATGGTGCCCAGAAAGCGAGGAAAGGATGGTGCCTGATGCTGAGGGAAAAGGATGGTGCCAGAAACTGAGGAAGAGGGGTGGTGCCTAGATGCTGAGGAAGAGGATGGTGCCTAGATGCTGAGGAAGAGGATGGTGCCTAGATGCTGAGGAAGAGGATGGTGCCTAGATGCTGAGGAAGAGGATGGTGCCTAGATGCTGAGGAAGAGGATGGTGCCTAGATGCTGAGGAAGAGGATGGTGCCTAGATGCTGAGGAAGAGGATGGTGCCTAGATGCTGAGGAAGAGGATGGTGCCTAGATGCTGAGGAAGAGGATGGTGCCTAGATGCTGAGGAAGAAGATGGTGCCTAGATGCTGAGGAAGAGGATGGTGCCTAGATGCTGAGGAAGAGGATGGTGCCTAGATGCTGAGGAAGAGGATGGTGCCTAGATGCTGAGGAAGAGGATGGTGCCTAGATGCTGAGGAAGAGGATGGTGCCTAGATGCTGAGGAGAGGATGGTGCCTAGATGCTGAGGAAGAGGATGGTGCCTAGATGCTGAGGAAGAGGATGGTGCCTAGATGCTGAGGAAGAGGATGGTGCCTAGATGCTGAGGAGAGGATGGTGCCTAGATGCTGAGGAAGAGGATGGTGCCTAGATGCTGAGGAAGAAGATGGTGCCTAGATGCTGAGGAAGAGGATGGTGCCTAGATGCTGAGGAAGAGGATGGTGCCTAGATGCTGAGGAAGAGGATGGTGCCTAGATGCTGAGGAAGAGGATGGTGCCTAGATGCTGAGGAAGAGGATGGTGCCTAGATGCTGAGGAAGAGGACGGTGCCTAGATGCTGAGGAAGAAGATGGTGCCTAGATGCTGAGGAAGAGGATGGTGCCTAGATGCTGAGGAAGAGGATGGTGCCTAGATGCTGAGGAAGAGGATGCTGCCTAGATGCTGAGGAAGAGGATGGTGCCTAGATGCTGAGGAAGAGGATGGTGCCTAGATGCTGAGGAAGAGGATGGTGCCTAGATGCTGAGGAAGAGGATGGTGCCTAGATGCTGAGGAGAGGATGGTGCCTAGATGCTGAGAAGAGGATGGTGCCTAGATGCTGAGGAAGAGATGGTGCCTAGATGCTGAGGAAGAGGATGGTGCCTAGATGCTGAGGAAGAGGATGGTGCCTAGATGCTGAGGAAGAAGATGGTGCCTAGATGCTGAGGAAGAAGATGGTGCCTAGATGCTGAGGAAGAAGATGGTGCCTAGATGCTGAGGAAGAGGATGGTGCCTAGATGCTGAGGAAGAAGATGGTGCCTAGATGCTGAGGAAGAAGATGGTGCCTAGATGCTGAGGAAGAAGATGGTGCCTAGATGCTGAGGAAGAAGATGGTACCTAGATGCTGAGGAAGAAGATGGTGCCTAGATGCTGAGGAAGAAGATGGTGCCTAGATGCTGAGGAAGAAGATGGTGCCTAGATGCTGAGGAAGAAGATGGTGCCTAGATGCTGAGGAAGAAGATGGTGCCTAGATGCTGAGGAAGGAAGATGGTGCCTAGATGCTGAGGAAGAATGGTGCCTAGATGCTGAGGAAGAAGATGGTGCCTAGATGCTGAGGAAGAAGATGGTGCCTAGATGCTGAGGAAGAAGATGGTGCCTAGGTGCTGAGGAAGAGGTGTTGATCCAAGTATTTGGAACTACCCTCCTTTTCCTTTGATTAATTTTGATAGCATTACATTCCCCTTTACATGTTTAGCGCTTCTCTGTGAAATTAATTATAGGAATACTGATTAATAATAATAATAATAATAATAATAATAACAATAATAATAATAAAATTAATAATAATAATAATAATAATAATAATAATAATAATAATAATAATAATAATAATAATAATATCAATAAATTCGTGTGTTGAGGCTTCCTATGTTTTTTTCATGCAATTTTTTTGCTCAATGTTTTAAGGAGTGTGCATGAACAAGTGTTGTAGGGGTTATTTTATTTAGTATATGACACAGAGTAAACAGTACTACTGAACGTATAAAGACAGATGTGCAACCTTGGCTGATGCAAAGGTTGCAAAATGCCAAAAGAAATGTTTTAAATTCTTCCATGGTAAGTTTCCACTTGTTGTGGACGGAAATTATTAATGTTGTCACACAAATGTTAAGATTATATATTGTTGTTAATGAGAGTATTTTGTCTCGGTGCGTGTGTGTGTGTGTGTGTGTGTGTGTGTGTGTGTGTGTGTGTGTGTGTGTGTGTGTGTTGTGTGTGTGTGTGAGTTGTGGTGTTGTGCTCACCTATTTTGTACTCTCCTATTTGTGGTTGCAGGGGTCGAGTCATAGCTCCTGGCCCGCCTCTTCACTGATTTGCTACTAGTCCTCTCTCTCCTGCTCCATGAGTTTATCATACCTCGCCTTAAAACTATGTATGGTTCCCGCCTCCACTACTTCACTTTCTAGACTATTCCACGACTTGATACTCTATGACTGAAGAAATACTTCCTAACATCCTTTGATTCACTGGTCTTCAACTTCCAATTGTGACCTCTTGTGTATGTTGTCCCATCTCTGGAACATCCTGTCTTTGTCCACGTGTCTATTCTGCGCAGGTATTTTATATGTCGTTATCATGTCTCCCTGACCCTCCTGGCCTCCAGTGTCGTCAGGCCGATTTCCCCAACCTTTCTTCGTACGACAATCCCCGTAGCTCTGGGACTAGTCTTGTTGCAAACCTTTGCACTTTCTCTAATTTCTTGACGTGCTTGACTAGGTGTGGATTCCAAACTGGTGCCGCATACTCCAGTATGGGCCTGACGTAAATGGTATACAGTGTCTTGAACGACTCCTTATTAGAGTATCGGAACGCTATCCGTAGGTTTCCAGGCGCCCGTATGCTGCAGCAGTTATCTGATTTATGTGCGCCTCAGGAGATATGCTCGGTGTTATACTCACCCCCAGATCTTTTTCCTTGAGTGAGGTTTGCAGTCTTTGGCCATCTAAACTATATTTTGTCTGCGGTCTTCTTTGCCCTTCCCCAATCTCAAAAGAATTTGCATTTGGCCCGGTTTTTAAAATCAAAGGGGCCTTTCCCGGGCCAAGCTTGTAGGGCCGTCCAGGTTTTCTTTGTAGTCCTTTCCTGATCCCCCATCCGATTTGCTTCTTCTCAATTTAAATTCACATCATCTGCAAACAAGGACACCCTTTTGATTTTAAACCCCTTTCCCTTATTCGTTCACAAATTTCCAAAAAAACACAGGTTCCCCAGGACCCCGACCCCCCCGTGGGGAAACCCCCTTGTCACAAGCGCCCACTCTGAAAAACCCCCTCACGTAAACCCTGACTCGTTTTGCCTCCCGTCCCGGTTTCTCTGATTTCCATTGCAGTGCCTTTTTCCCCCTTTTTTGCCTGTTTTTCTAGCTTTTTCAGTAACCCCCTTTTTGAGGAACTTTTGGGTGGGGAAAGGGCCTTTTTTCAGTCCAAAAAAATGCAGTCCCATCCACCCCTTTCTCCTTGTCTTACTTTTGTCACCTTTTCATAAAAAACCAAATAGGTTTTTTTGACAAGGATTTTTCCCTTTCCCCGAAAAACCCTGCTGGATTTTTCAATTTACACTTGTTTTTTTTCCCGGTGCTCCACCACTCTCCTCCCGATGACTTCTCCATGACCCCTTCATACAAAACACCCTTAAATGATACAGGTCTGAATTTTAGTGCCTCATGGGCTGTTTTTACCCCCCCTTTTTTTTAAAATTTGGGGCACCCTTTGCCATCTTTCCAAAACCTCAGGGGAGTTGCCCAGTTTCAAAGATGTGGGTTTAAGATCTTTTTTTAATGGCACCACGGGGGTTTCCCCTGTAAATAAATTCTTTAAATCTCGGGGTTGACTCCCCGACATACCCTCGGGGCGTTTCTTTGGGAAACCCCTTTCCCCGGGCTGATTACCTGGTCCTTGACGTTGTTTTCCTCCTGCTCCACCTCTCCTCCCTTGTCTTTCCTGAGGATTTTATATCTGGGTGGAAAGAGTGAATCTGTTATTATTTCTGGTGGGAGTTTTGTTATCTGTGAGTGAGTGCTATTATGTCTGGGGATGTCTCCTTGATTCTTTCATGCCACTCCTCATATTTATTTGTTAATTCCATCTGGCATTTGTTTAACATAACCTTCAACTTCTTTTCTAAGACTGTGGTCTGGGAGGTGTATTGGGGTTGGGGAGTGGGAGACTGATAAGGAATAAGGCGTGGCTGCTGTGGGGGTGGAGTGTGTAATGTAGTGGGTGGGGGGCATTGGATATGACATGGACGTGTTTTGGTTTGAGAGGTTTGGGTTGCACTGGGGGTTGACTGGTTGGGAGGATTCTAATAGGAAGCTTTGAGGGAGGTTGTATTTGATCTTCTTCCTGTGTCTGGGAATTCTGTCTGTCTTCTCATCCCCTCTCTTTCCTCCTTTCGCCTTTGTGTCATCTTCTCAGTTTCTGCTTTCGTTCTTGTGTTCTGTCGCGAGTCGAGATAGTTACACCTTCCTTTATTCCGGCATGTCCCTTAATCGTGCTTTCTCCCACAGTATCCTGTTCCGAGTCGATTTCTGCCTTGAAGAGTCACTTTACATGGCCGGGTCTCTTGTTTTTACAACCCCCCTATTCTCCGAAAATTTTCCAGCTGGGTCATGTGTCTCTCCGATTACTTTCATGATGCTTTCAATTGCTTTTTTTTCCCTTGTTTTCTTGCTTCATATGTGTCCCTTCAACTTCCTGTAGCCCCAAACACAAAGACTGACCTCACCCTTTCATTCTCCCACTGCTATCTCTGTGTATCCCTCATTAATTTGATTTCCTCCATTGCAGCTTTCTTTCTTCAGTTTCACTAAGCTTTGTACATGGGTCAGTGGCCTAGTCATTTTCCCTTTCTCGGCTTTCCCTGGGCTCTGGATGTGGTCTTTTAGGGCCTCACTATAGCTTAGCTCTTTCATTTAATACAGTTCTCCACTGATAGAGCTTCTACATGCAGTTTGCTCCTTCTGTTCCCTCACAGTCCCCTTATTTGTGGCAGAGGTAGCGGTCTCTGTTGTCAATCCCAAAATGTTTCTTTAGTTCTTTAGGGCTGTTTCAGATTTCCAGTTCCTCTTCTAAGCTCTGTATCCTGGCCTCTGCTGCTTTGACTTTCACCCGCACTTCCTGTTTCCATGTCTATCTCTCTTCCATCTAATGCTAAGTTCTTCTAGTTTCTTTTCCCATTCTTGTTCACTTTTTGTGAGCTCTGCTGGCCCAATCTTCCTTTGCATTTCCCTCCTCCTGTCCCTTGGGTTTTCTTGTTGCTCTCTGGCAAACCATTCTTTTTCTCCTGATTGCCTCAGAGTGGGAAAACTATGTAATCTGTTTTGTGGTTAGTATTGTATTGTCAGAGTGTGGGGCGGGGGAGGTAGAGGAGAAACTGTGGCTATATGGGAGAGTAGTGGGAAGGGGAGTGGGAAAGGAGAGAGTGAAGCAAGTGGTAAGTGGTGTGAGTGGTGAGAGAGAGGGAGAGCGTGGGGAGGGGGAGGAGGTGAAAGAGGGAGGGGAGGGTCAGTTGAAGGAGTGTGGAGATGTTCGGTGGGGGGTGGAGAGGGGGGGGAGTGTATGTGTGAGTCTGGGCCAATATGTGTGTGTGTGTGTGTTGTGTGTGATTTGGGTGTGTGTTGTGTGTGTTGGTGTGTGTGTGTGGGGGGGTGTGGGGGGTGTGGGGTTGAGTGTGTGGGTGAGTGTGTGGGTGGGTGTGTGGGGGGTGTGTGGGTGGGTGTGTGGGTGGTGTGTGTGGGTGTGTGTGGGTGTGGTGGTTGTGTGGTTGTGTGTTGGGGTGTGTGTGTGGGGTTGTGTGTGTGGGTGTGTGCGGGTGTGTGTGGGTGTGTGGTGTGCTGTGTGGGGGGTGTATGGGTGGGTGTGTGGCCGTGGGCGTGGGGTGGGTGTGTGGGGTGGGTGTGTGATGGGTGTGGGTGGGTGTTGTGGGTGTGTTTGTGGGGTTTGTGTGTGGTGTGTGGGTGTGTGTGGGTGTGGTGTGGGTGGGTGTGTGTGGAGGGTGTGTGGGGGGTTGCGGGGTTTGTGGGGGTGGGCGTGGGTGGTGTGTGGGTACTTGTGTGGGTGTGGGGTGTGTGTGGCGTGTGTGGTGTGTGTGGGGGTGTGTGGGTGTGGTGGGTTGTGTGGGGGTTGTGTGTGGGTGGTATGTGTTGTGGGTGTGTTGTGTGGGTGTGTGGGTGTGTGTGGGTGTGTGTGGGTGTGTTGCGTGTGCATGCGCACTCTTTGAGGGTACCCTACTCTTTTGAAGATTATAAAAAAATTTCCAATCAATTTCTTATTAATATGCACTAATATATTCTATTAATATAATTGCGAACACTTGTGTTTTGTGTGTGTGTGTGTTTATAGCTTGCGTTCTTTGGAATAAGAGGGGGGGGGTTACGTTAACACTTATTTGTTATTGTTGTTGTTTCACGGTCACTCTCCCGGCCCAGATCTTTTATTGTTGTTGTTTCACCGGTACTCTCCCGGACCAGATCTTTTTGTTGTTGTTTCACCGGTTACTCTCCCGGCCCAGATCTTTATTGTTGGTGTTTCACCGGTACTCTCCGGCCCAGATCTTTATTGTTGTTGTTTACCGGTTACTCTCCAGGCCCTGATTCTTTATTGGTTGTGTTTTCACGGTAACTCTCCCGGCCCAGATCTCCGCCACACTACGCTACTTTACTTTTTTGAAGATTAATAGGATTATTTTTTCTCACTCAATTCCCTATTAATATATATGTTTATTATAACAATAATTAAGGGTGCACACGTGTGTTTGTATGTGCGATACTTGTTTATAGCTTGTCCATCAAAAAAAAAAACGACGGGGGGGGGGTTCTATAGGCTACAAACTTTTTGGAGTTCACCTGGCGATATTTAGAATAATTTACTAACCACTATCTATCTCCTGGTACAGAAATAGGGAGAGAGAGATGGTATAGCATACAACAGATGGGCGAGACACTGAGACTTTAGACACTAACAAAATTAACCACACATTAGGCAAGTGATGTAGTCTGCCACAACAAATGGAGGTTCATGCTTGGTCGGTGCTATCAAATCCTTCAATTTGGTAAACTCCTTAGAACCTTTATCATGCATTCAAGTTTTTATGTTCTTTTTCTTTTTAAGGGACTTGGTATTCCCTCTTTTTTCTTTAGTACAGTAGTATGGTCATAACAAGTCTGATGATGTTAGCTACCATCACAACACCAACAGCTGGGGAGTGATCTAATTTTTGCTACTTTCAGTATTTACTTAATCACTCTTTTATGACCTTAATCACTACAACTGCTGACTATAATCAACCAACATTGTATTTGTTAATATTTCAGATCACACCGTTAAACCCATTAAACTGTTTGGATATTTTGTGTCAACACTGCGGCCAGTAGCCTGATCAGCTGACTGCTACCCTCCTCACTCAAATTTCATTCAAATTTAAATTGTAAAATTCTTGATCCTATCAAATTATTCGCACTCTTGAACGGCTATTAACACTCTTGTAGGTGTGTTCACTGATTTCCACTCACGTACGATTGGACCCGCTAAATAATTATCTATAGTGACAGCCACTAAAACGCTAAAATCCTGAGAGCACTAATTCAGCAGATATCTGCTTCACGTGTGTGTGTGCCTTTGTGTGTGTGTCGTGTGTGTGTGTGTGTTGTGGTGTGTGTGCTGTTGTGTGTGTGTGGTGTGTGTGTGTGTGTGTGTGTGTGTGTGTGTGATAGGGTGTGTGTGTGTGCGTGTGTGCCTTTGTGTGTGTGTGTGTGTGTGTGGTGTGTGTGTGTGTGTGTGTGTGTGTGTGTGTGTGTGTGTGTGTGTTGTGTGTGTGTGCGTGTGTGCTTTGTGTGTGTGTGGGTGGTTTTTGGGTGTGTGGGTGTGTGTTTGTGTGTGTGTGGTGTGTGTGTGCCTTTGGGTGTGTTGTGTGCTGTGTGTGTGTGTGTGTGTGTGTGTGTGTGTGTGCCTTTGTGTGTGCACTGTGTGCCTTTTGTGTGTGGTGTGTGCCCTTTGTGTGTGTACTCACCTATTTGTACTCTCCTATTGTGGTTGCAGGGGTCGAGTCCTTGCTCCTGCCCACGCCTCTTCACCGGCTGCTACTAGACCCTCTCTCTCCCCGCTCCCATGAGCTTTATCAACCTCGTCTTTAAAATGTGTATGGTTCTGCCTCCACTACGTCACTTTCTAGCTATCCCACTTGCCTTTACAACTTTATGACTGAAGAAATACTTCTACTATATCTCTGAATCATTTGTGTCTTTCAACTTCCAATGTGGCCTCTTGTTTCTGTGTCCCCTCTTCCTGAACATCCTGTCATTGTCCCCTTGTCATTCCACGCAGTATTTTATATGTCGTTATCATGTCTCTCTGACCTCCTGTCCTCCAGTGTCGTCATGCCGATTTCCCTTAATCTTTCTTATAGGACATTCCCCTTAGCTCTGTGTGTGTGTGGGTGGCCTTTGTAGTGTGTGTGTGTGTGTGTGTGTGTGTGGGTGTTGTGTGTTGTTGTGTGTGTGTGTGTGGGTGTGGTGTGTCGGTGGGTGTGTGTTGCCTGTGCCTGTGTGTGTGTGTGTGTGTGTGTATGTGTGTGCTAGTGTGTGTGAGTACCTGTTTGTGTGTGGCTGTGTGTGTAGGGGTCGAGCTCAGCTCCTGGCCCCGCCTCTTCATGATCGCTACTGGATCCTCTCTCTCTCTTGCTTCCTGAGCTTTGTCATACCTCTTCTTTAAAAACTATGATGGTTCATTGACTCCACTTTTACTTTCACTTTGCTGGTATTCCACTTCGCTGACAAAACTCTATGGACTGAGAAAAAGAAATTACTTCCTACCGTTCCCTGTGGACTCCGTCTGACCTGAGTCTTTCAGCTTCCAGTTTTTGTGACCCCTTGTCCCAGTGTTCCTCTCTGGAACATCCTATCTCTGTCCACCTTTTTCTATTCTCCCCCCCGGGGGCGGGGCAAGCAAAGGTTAAAGGGGTATCGTGTATGTCGTTATCATGTCTCCACCTGACCCTTCTGTCCTCCAGTGTCGTCAGTCCGATTTCACCTAAAATTCCTCGTACGACATTCCCTTGAGCTTCACGGACTAGCCATGTGCAAACCTTTGTGTTTACTCTAACTTTCTTGACGTGCGTGACCAGGTGAGGGTTCCTGGATGGTGCTGGCATACTCCAGTATGGGCCTAACATACACAGTGTACAGTGTCTTGAACGATTCCTTATTAAGGTATCGGAAACGCTATTCTCAGGTTTGCCAGGCCGCCGTATGATGCAGCGGTTATTAGGTTGATGTGTGCCTCCGGTGATGTGCTCGGTGTTATGGTCACCCAAGGTCTTTCTCCTGAGTGAGGTCTTGTAGTCTTTGTCCACCTAGCCTATACTCTGTCTGCGAGTCTTCTTTGCCCCTCCCCAAATATTCATGACTTTGCCTTTTGCTAGGAATTGAATTCGAGAAGCAGTTACTGGGTCCACAGTCCAGCCTCTCCAGGTCTCTTTGCAGTCCTGGCCTCTCCTCGTCCGATTTCATTTTACTCATCAGAACTTCAACGTCATCTGCGAAACAGGAGACACTTCTGGAGTCTACTCCTTCCATCATGTCGTTCACATATTCAAAAATAGCATGGTCCTAGAAGACTGACCCCTGTGGGACCCGCTCCGTACAGGCGCCCACTGTGATACCTCTTTACCGTACCATGACTCGTTTGCTGCCTCCACTGTCAGGTATTCCTTTACTATCCATTGCAGTGCCCTTCCTTTTATGTGTGCCCTGATCCTCGCTTCTGCACTAATCTCTTGTGGGGAACTGGTCAAAGGGCCCTTCCTGCAGTCTAGGAAAACGCACAATCTACCCACCCCACTCTCTCGTGTCTTACTCTGTTACCTTGTCATAAAACTCCAGGAGGTTTTGATACAAGATTTGCCTTCCATGAACCCATGGTGTGTTTTCAGTTATAATCTTGTTCCTTTCAAGGGTGTTTCGACCACTCTCCTCCTGATAATCTTCTCACATGACTTTGCACAACAATACATGTCAGAGAGACAGGTCTGTAGTGTGAGTGTGGGTGTATGTGTCTGTGTGGTGTGTGTGTGTGTGTGTGTGTGTCTGTGTGTGTGTGTGTGTGTGTGTGTGTGTGTGTGGTTGTGTGTGGTGTGTGTGCTGTGTGGGGTGCCTGTGTGTGTGTGTGTGTCTATGTGTGTGTGTGTGTGTGGGTGTGTGTGTGTGTGTGTGTGTGTGTGTGTGATGTGGTCTGTGTGTGTGTGTGTGTGTGTCTGTAGTGTGCGCCTGTGTGTGTGGCTTTGTGTGTGGGTGTGTTGTGTGTGTGTCGTGTGTGATGTGTGTGATGTGTGTGTGTGTGTTGTGCCTGTTGTTGTGTGTGCCCTGTGTGTGTGTGTAGTGTGTGTGTGTGTGTGTGTGTGTGTGTGTGTGTGTGTGTGCCTGTGTTGTGTGTGCCTGTGGTGTGTGTGTGTGTTGTGTGTGTTGTGTGTGTGTGTGTGTGTGTGTGTGATCTGTGTGTGCGTTGTGCGTGTTGTGTGTGTGTGTGTGTGTGTGTGTGTCGTGTGTGTGTGTGTGTCTATGTGTGTGTGTTGTGTGTGTGTTGTGTGTTGTGTTGTGTGTGTGTGTGTGTGTGTGTGCTGTATGTGTGTTGTGTGTGTGTGTGTGTGTCTATGTGTGTGTGTAGATGTTGTGTTGGTGTGTGTGTGTGTGTGTGTGTGTGTGTGTGTGTGTGCTGTGTGTGTGTTGTGTGTGTGTGTGTGGTGTGTTGTGTGTGCCCTGTGTCTGTGTGTGCCTGTGTGTGTGTGTGTGTGTTGTGTGTGTTGTGTGCGTGTGTATGTTGTGTGTGTGTGTTGTGCGTGCGTGTGTGTGTGTGTGTGTGTGAGTTGTGTGTGTGTGTGTGTGTGTGTGTGTGTGTGTTGCTGTGTTGTGTGTGTGTGTGTGTGTGTGTGTGTGTGTGTGTTCGTCTGTGTGTGTCTGTGTGTGTTTGTGTGTGTGTGTGTGTACTCACCTAATTGTGGTTGCAAGGGTCGATTCATAGATCCCGGCCCCACCTCTTCATGGCGCTATTAGGTTACTCCCTCCCTGCTCCGTGTGCATTATCTAACTTTTCCTTAAGTAAATATGGTTCCTGCTACATCCCGCCCCTTTCCACATTATTCACTTCCTGACCACTCTGTGACTGAAGAAATGCTTCCTAAAACATCTTCGGTGACTTCTGAGTCTTCACATTCCAATTGTGACACTTGTTCGCTGTGTGTCCCATTCTCGTGAAACATTTCTGTCCTGTCCACCTTGTTGATTATTCTCAGTTATGATATCTTTTATTATGTTGTTATCATGTCCTACCTATCCCTCCAGTCCTCCAGTGTCGTCACGTCGATTTCCCTACCTTTCCTCGTGGAATGCCCCTTAATGCAGGACAGGGACTAGTCTCGGTGCAAATCTTGCACTTTCTCTAATTTCTTGACGTGCTTGGCAGGAGCGGGTTCCAAAATGGTTGCTTGCATACTCCAATATGGGCCCGATGTAAACGACTCCCTTAATGAGATGTCTGATTGATATTCTTAGGTTTGCTAGTCTGCGTTTTGCCTGCAGCAGTTATTTGGCTCATGAGCGCCCTTAGAAGATGTGTTCGTGTTATACTTACCCCAAGATCCTTTTCCTTGAGTGAGGTTGTAGCTTTGGCCTCCTAATCCGTATTCTGTCTGCGGTTTCTTTGCCTACCCAGTTTCATGATTACTTGGTGGGGTTGAAACTCAGGAGCATATTTGCTGGACCAGGTTTTTAGTCTTGTCCAGAAGCCCTTTGTATTCATGCCTGGTGCTCCTCACGATTGATCCTCCTTTATTAAACTTGACTCATTAACTTGCAGGGCCCTAGGACTGAACCCCGCAGGTCACAGGCGCCACTCTCTGACACCTCGTCACGTACATGACTCGCTGCTGCTTCCTGTCGGTATTCTCTGATCCATGTAGTGTACTCACACCTAGTTGTACTCCTTAGTTGGACGGTTGCAGGGGTCGTGTCCTAGCTGCTGGTCCCGTTTCTTCACGGTCGTACTAGGTCACTTCCTGAACCGTGAGCTTTATCATACCTCTGCTTAAAAGTATGTATGGATTCTGCCTCCCCCCCATAACATCGCTTTCTAAACTATTCCACTTTCTGACTAGTGTTTGGCTTGAGTGTGTAGGGAGTGTGTACTCACCTAGATTGAGGTTGGCAAAGGTCGAGTCCAAGCTTCCAGGCCCCGCCTCTTCATCTGGTCGCTAATAGGATCACTCTCCCTGAACCATGAGCTTTATCGTACCTCTTCTAATAGCTATGTATGGATCTGACTCCACTACATCGTTCCCAAACTATTCCACTTCCTGATACTCTGTAGGCTGAAGAAATTACTTCCTAACATCCCTTTGATTCATCTGTGTCTTCAACTTCAACTGTGTGTCCCCTTGTTACTGTGTACAGTCTCTGGAACATCTGTCTTTGTCCACCTTTCAATTCCTCTCAGTATTTTGTAAGTCTTATCATGTCCCCCTTATCTCTCCTGGTCGACCAGTGTCGTCAGGTTGATTTCCTTAAAACCTCTCCTCTAGTACTACCTCTTAGCTCTGGGACTAGTCTTGTTGCAAACCTTTGACTTTCTCTAGTTTCCTTTACACTGCTTGGCTAGGTGTGGGTTCCAAACTGAGTGCCGCATACTCCAATGGGCCTAAAACGTACACGGTGTATTAGGGATCCTGAACGATCCTTATTAAGATTTCGGAATGCTGTTCTGAGGTTTGGCCAGGCGGCCATATGCTGCAGCAGTTATTTGCGTTGATTGCGCTTCAGGAGATTGCCTGGTGTTATCTCACCCAGATCTTTTTCCTTGAGTGATGTTTGTAGTCTCTGACCCCCTTGACTGTACTCCATCTGCGGTCTTCTTTGCCCTTCCCCAATCCTCATGACTGTGCACTTGGAGGGATTGAATCCAGGAGCCAGTTGCTGACCAGGTCTGCAGCCTGTCCAGATCCCTTGTATTTCTGCCTGGTTTCGATCGAATGAACTCTTCTCCATCAACTTCACGCCTTCTGCAAACTGTGACTCTCGGAGGGAAGTTTATTCCTTCCGTCATGTCGTTCACAAATACCAGAAACAGCACTGGTCCTAGGACTGACCTGTGGGACCCAACTGGTCACAGGTGGCCCCCACTCTGACACCTCGCCTCGTACCATTACTACGCTGCGGTTCTTCCTGGCAAGTATTCCCTGATCCATTGCAGGGCCCTTCCCTGTTTTCCTGCTTGGTCTCCAGGTGGTTTTGCCACTTAAATCTTTGTGTGGTTCTGTGTCAAACGCCTTCTTGCAGTCTAGAAAATGCAATCCACCCACCCCTCTCTCTTTCTCTTACTGCTTGTCACCATGTCATAGAACTCCAGTAGGTTTTGTGACACAGGATTTCCCGTCTCTGAAACCATGTGGTCTTGCTGCTTGATGAGATCAATCCTTTCTAGATGTTCCACCATGTCTTTCTCCTGACAATCTTTTCCATGAATTTTGCATGGCTATACATGTCAGTGACACTGCGGTCTGTAGTTTAGTGCTTCATGTCTGTCTCCTTTTTTTAAAGATTGGTACCACATTTGCTGTCTTCCATGCCTCAGCAATCTCCCTGTTTCGATAGATGTATTGAATATTGTTGTTTCGGGGTACACATAGCGCCTCTGCTCCCATCTCTCAGACCCATGGCAGAGATGTTTTCTGGCCCCATTGCCTTGAGGTATCTAGCTCACTCGAAAGCTCTTCACTTCGTCCTCGGTTGTTTTATGTGTAATGTGTCCAGCACATGGTGGGCGTACCCACCTCTCACGATCATTCTGGATACCCCTTTGTCTCCTCTGTGAACAATTCTTTGAAATACCCCCCCCCCCCCCCCCCCCCCCCCCCCCCCCCCCCCACCCTTCGTGCTAGTTCGACCTCCACCTACCTACCCTTAAGTCCTGTCTTTCTTGTTTGTCTTCCTCCTTCCCTCCCCCACCTCCCCTAGACACCACACCCAGTGCCCTGCCTCACCTAAAGATCACGCCACCTGGCTGTGTTTGACGGTTGTTTTTTTTATTTTTTTCTTCCTGATGTTGGCTGTATAACAGCTTCGGTTCAGATTGCTTTTGCTGCTATGAGTCGTTTTCATATTGACGTTGGGCCTCCCTTCTTATCTGTGATATTCGTTTCCTGGCTCTACGACTGCTCTCCTTATTCTCCTGGGTCCTTTGCCTTCTATATTTCTTCCATTCCCTAGCACACTTGGTTTTTGCCTCCTTGCATCTGAGTTGTGTGTGGTGTGTGTGTTGTGTGTGTGTGTGTGTGTGTGTGTGTGTGTGTGTGTGTGTGTGTGTGTGTGTGTGTGTGTGACGATCTTAGTAAAGGTCACTAAGGAGCCGTCGAGTGAGCTCAACATCTGGCTCTTGGTAAATGACACGCTGGTGGTAAGCAAAGACTCCCTGGTAGAAACCATTATATTTCTTAGAGCAAAGAAATCTAGGCCTTATCTTACACCCCTTGGAATATTAATTAATGTCTTACATCCAACACACCACTGAACAAGTCACAGCTGCTCTTCAAGAAGAGCAAATCATTGCTTCCACTATTTGAACTCACCTTGATGCTCCACTTGGGTTTAGGGCTACTGGAACGAGTCACAAGGCGACGCAGGAAGCATTACCCGCATTTCTATCTTCGTGTATTGCATCCAGTGAATTATTAAGTGAGATAGTCCCAGAACACATGAATGGTACAGTAGTAACTCATAACTCAATGTTTATCAAATCAGTGTGAGAGTGGAATAACCTTGCACAATTTTCAAGCGAACAGCTGCTCTGAGAAACAATAAATAGTTAAACTGGGAAATCAACATTGTGGAGAAAATCGCCCAAATATTGGTTAATAATAACTCGAGAAAGGACAAATCTCCCCTTCTATTGAGGAAGATACTATATGATGGGGATTTTTTCTTAAATGTTTCTAATTATTTCTTTACTACACACCCCGCCCCTCAAGCAGTTTACAGTAATGTCTATTCGCCTAACCATCCCATTCTAACAATAATGCATCAGTGTTTCGGCAGATCGTTTTGGGCATCATGGATTCATTTGCTATATGTCAGGAGCAAAGTATACCAGACACGAAGAGATCTAAAAGGATGCAGCATCTGATTGTAAGGCAAACCTCTGACTATCTGAAACAAGAATTTTAACTCCCAAATCTATCTTTTCCCATACTATCTCAACTTATTAATAAATCTCTCCCCAAAACTTTTTCCTGTTCTCAAAAGATATTGCCTCGACTAGCCCAATTTCTTCTTAATTCTATTTTACTGATTAAACACAGACAGACAGACAGACAGACACACACACACACACACACACACAACACACACACACACACACACACACACACACACACACACATGCACACAAACACACACACACCACAGACCCCCACAGACCCCCAAAAAACAGTGAGAGGAAACTGAAGGTATGGTACACCAACGCTAATGGAATAGCGAACAAGTGGGAGGAGTGGCACGAAAGAATCAAAGAGGCATTGGTCTCACAGAAACCAAACTCACGAGTATGATAACAGATGTCATATTTCCAACTGGGCATCAGATCCTGAGGAAAGACAGAGGTAGCAGAGGGGGTGGAGGAGTGTCACTGCACATCAAAAATCAATGGGATTTTGAGGAGGTGGAGAGAGGAGACAGAGAGGAAGCAAGATACTACATAATAGGAGCACTTCAGTCTGGAGGTCCCAAGGTGGTAATTGCAGTGATGTATAACCCACAGCAGAATAGCAGGAGGCCAAGACAAGAATATGATGAGAAAAACATATGGCTGAAGTGGGCAGAATGAACCAAGATAACAAAATTGTGGCTGATATCAAACTGAGGAAAAGGTGCAGCAGCCAAAGCAGATTGCTAAGTTTCTCGAGAGATTTGGCCAGAGACTTGAAAAATGAGTTTCAGCGTAGACAACCGCAAAGTAATTTTGGGTATAACTCTCTTAAATATGAATATAAAATGTTTAACAACAAACTAAACGAAACTTTAAAAGAAAAATGTCTTGGAATAGTCATAAATAGCTACCCTAAAGAATCAAGCAACACCTAACTGCTAGCAGCAATGATAACAAGATGCTGCTAGGTTTCATATCTAGAAAACTTCTAGCTGAAAGGTTATAGGTTGTTTACATGTGATGCTTTGAGGTTGAAAGGAGGTGTGGCTGTGGCGGTAAAGGAGACCAGTCCTTTGCGATCCTGGTTGGGGGGAGGGGGGGGTGGGAGGGTGTCAGGGTGGAGGGGTTTTGGGGGGCCAGGAGGTTAGTTTTGTGGTGTGTACATGCCAGAAACTAGTAACGCTAAGTAAAAGGGTTTTTGTACGCGAGGTTCTGGTATATCATTTGGGAGAGGTTTACCTCCTTTTAAAAGGGTTAAATTGGTGGGGTTTGGGGAATTGTGTCTTTTGGAAATGGTGATGGGGTTTCCGAGGGGGGGGGGTTTTGTTTTTTGGGGGGTTCTGCGGGATTTTTTGCAGATGTTGGAGGGGTTTGATGTGGGGGGGAAGGGTTGGGGAAAAAGGGGAGTGGAGCACCTTTTTATTCGTGGGGGATATGGGGCCCGGGTTTAGATAGGATTTATTTTTGGCAGGGCATAGGGGGTGGGGGGGGTTTGAGGACTACATGGGGGTTTTTCTGATCATCGTGCTGTTATGGGCAGTTTTGAGGGTAAAATGGCATAGTGAGATTTTTATGCAGGAACTGGAAATTAAATGTGAGGCTATTAGGGAGGGGGTGCCCCACGGGGGGTTTGAAAAAATTGGGGGAAATTTTTTGGAGACTAGGAATATGGAAATGGATTTGCGGGAAATTGGGGGGGAAATGAGGGCAAAAGTTGAAATGGGCAAAAATTTTTTAAATTTAGGGGGTAAGGAATGGCTGGGTTTGGGAGCTATGGCCTAAAAAAATTATCTTGGGGTCAGTTAAATGACTGTTTTTTCCGAGGAACGGGGGGGGCGGGTGGGACAGGGAACGTTTGCGAAATAGGTTGGGGGAAAATTCAAAAATAAAAAAATTTTGAGGGAAATTTTCAAATTTTAGGGAAAGGGTTGGAGGATGTTTTTGGGGGGGAAATGGGGCCCAATTTTTTTTGTTTTAAAAGGGGGTTTAAAGGGAAAGGGAGGCGAAGACCCCCTTTGGCTATATTGAGGAGGTACGGGGGGGGGTGGTTTTTGAGGGGGGTAAGGCCTATCCACCCGAAAAATATTAAGTTTTTTATGCAGTTTTTTGGGTTTAGGGAGAAGGGGAGGGGGGTTTTGGGGGGGGGGAGGGGTGAGGGAGGGTTTGGGGGATAAGGTTTAATAGGGTACTAATTGACAGGACAGTGACAGAACCCCGGGGGGTTGTATTAATGTAGAGGAGGTGGAGGGGGGCATTTTTTTGGGATGTGCCAGGAAAAACCCCCCAGGCTTAGACGGAAAAACCCAAACGATTTTTATAGGAAACGGGGGGGGATTGTCCCGGCATTGCTAGGGGGGGTTTTATTGAATGTTAAGTGTGGGGGAGGGGGGAAAACACAAAGAACGGGGTCAGGGTTTTTAAAGTCCCCAAAAAAAAGGGAAAATGCCGGTTTTGAATGATTACCGTCCCCGTTTTCGTTAATTTTTTTTCCCGATTACAATTTTTTGCAAAGGGTTTTTGGGGAACAGAATGAGGACAAATGTTGGGTTTAGTTTTTTACATAGGGGGCAGTTGGGGAAATTTCCCGGGGAAAAAGGGGTGGGGAGGACATGGTTTGATTAGGGATTTTCTGAGAGAAAGTTTCGGGAGGGGGAATACTAGGTTTGATTGGGGGAATGCTTATATTGCGTTTGGGCAAGATTTTTTTAGGGGGTTTTCTTAGAGAGGTTTTGGGGTTTTTGGGAGGGGGTTGTGGGTGGGTGAACACCCCGTTGATGGGGGAGAGGTGAGGGTACAGGTCAATGGGAGGTTGGGGGAAAAATGTACCAAGGGGGGAGGTTTTAGGCAGGCTGTCCCATGTCACGTGCTCTTTTTCGTTGTGGGAGAAAACCTTTTATGATTCTGTTTAGAGGGGAATGAACAATCAGGAGATGGAAGGGGGGTGCCAAAAGGGGGGATCGTTGGGGATGTGGAAAATACTTTCTGTTTTTTTTTAAGGGGGAAAGGGGGAGTTAAGGAGGGTGGGTAGAGTGATTCAATGTTTTGGGATGAATTCCCGGAAAAGAGTTTATACGGGGAAATTTAAAGGGTTTCTAGGGTCGGTAAATTTGGGTAGGGGGGGGGGGCTTGGGGGTTTGGGGTTTTGGATGGACAGTGTTGAAAGAATCAAGGGGATGTGGGAAAATGGAAATTTGGGGGAAAGGCAGGCAACAGAAAAGGGGAAATTCGGATCTGGTCACGGGTAAGGTTTTAAGTAGACTAGGAGGGTTTAAATTGCGAGGGGGCTTAGCTTTACATCAGAGGGTTGTGGTGGTAAATTCACTTGTCTATAGCAAGGTTTTGGGGGGTGGCAGAGGTTTTTTCCCCTTTGAGGTAAGGATATTGTGGAAAAAAAAGAGGAGGGGGCTGAAGTTTGTTGGGGATTTGGGAGGGGTGGTTAAGTAAGGAGGTAGTTTTGACGGTTTTTCGGGAGGGGGTTTAGGGTTTTTTCCTTTAGGACGAGAGTAATTTGGCTGTTTTTTTTCCCAAATGGAGTTTATGAGGGAAGGGGGGGTGAGGGGCGCAAAAAAGGGAAGAGTTTTGGAGGAGGCACGTTAAAATTTGGGGGGGTGGGAAGGATTGAGGGTTTGTGAAAATTTTGTTAGATTTTTTTTTGACAGTGCAACGTGGATAAAATCCCCCAAAGTGAAACGGTTGGTGAGGGTAGTGAAAGGTCAAGGAATTATGCAAGGGGGACCGTGTATCCAAGTATATTGGGGGGTTATTTGGAAAGATTTTAGTAAGCTTGGGGTACCGGCTAGGTAAGGAATTAAATATATAGGTTTTTTCATGGGGAAATTCCGGCTTCCAAGGAGGTGTTAGTAGTATGGGGTTTTTGGAAGAGGCTTTTTTTTCAGTTTTGGGGGTGGTTTTTGAAACGGGGTTTTTATGGGTCTTCTTTTGACCTCCTTGGAGGGGGTTAGGGTTTATGGATGGGGGGGGTTTTCAGACTGTTGGGGGGGGGGGGGCGTTTGCCGCTTTTAAGGGGTTTACCCACTAAAATGTAAGGGGAAATGCCCCAGGGTGTTGGAAGGGGCTAAATGTATAACCTAGTGGTTATAGGACATTTTTATGGGGAATGAGGGGAAATTTAAGGGGGGATATGAGATAAAAGCGTTGGCGGCTAGGGTTCTATGGGCGAAGTGGGGAATATGCTGGTTTATGGGGCTTCCCCGGGAAAAAAATTTCCCGGAAGGTTATAGGAAAACCCCACTGTGGGTTTTCCCCTTAGGCGGGGTCCCCAGGATGGGCAAAAGGAGTGGTCTCCTTATGGGGGGATGTAAAAGGGGGGGGGTTGTTTTGGTTTTTTTTCTGGAAACTGAGTAGTGTGTTTTAAAAGGGAAAGGGAGTGAGAATTAGGGTTTGGATGGTAAAAGCCCGTTTCACAGAATGTTTGTATAGTGAGTATAAGTGTGGTTTCCAGGGTTACATTTTAAGCCTGATGGTTTTGTTTTACTGGGTTTTTAAAATCCAAACCTAACCTATGGGTTTTTTCCCGCAAAAAACAGACATCAAACTAAATTCCTCAAAACCCCTCTAAACCCTACCCCCCTTGAACCCCGGTTTAAAACCCTTTTTATTGAAAGTTACACACCTGAAAATTTTCAAGAATGGCGGCTTTTTCCCCCTTGCCGCTGGGGCTTACTTGGGCCTCCTTTCAAGGGCTCGGGTTTTCTCTATCAATCCCTCGTTTTCCCTCCAACCCCCCCTGTCCCTTCCCCCCTAGCTTCCCATTGCCCCCCCTCCTCCCCGGATTGCCTTTGCTACCCCGCTGCCCCATCTTTTCCAGGCCCCTGCGCTGGTGTGGGACTTCGTCCATGTCTGATGCCCGTGATTCTTGGGGAGCTACCTTACACAATTTTTTCTGCCCCCCCATCCCTTTTGATGACCTCCCCCCCATGCCTTTCCTTTTGAACCCACTAAGTCTTTCCCTTTCCCTGCTTGTTCATCCATCACCTTGTCATCCCTGACCTCACATCACTTTCCACACCATGCTCGCTTCCCAAAAAATCCTTCAGCACAGCCTCCAAAATCCCGTCCTGAGCTGACTTTGCAAGTACCTAACGGTCTGTCTGACAGCGATATTCCCTCCCCCCCCCCGTTTCCACTGGTAGTGTAACACACGTCCCCAAAAAACCACCTCTCCCCTGTCGACCTCTCACTCCATGGGCCTGTACCCCGGCTTTCCACTTCACCCGTCATAAGGGCCCGCGGCTTTAATGGCGTATCCACAGAAGCTGTCTCCTGACGCCTAGGGCTCTGTCTCCTGGGGTTTGTGCCACCATGTGTTCATAAGAGTCACATAAAACGGAAACGTTTTTCCTCTGCCCCGCATAGTGTAAAAAAAACCTGTGTTCTATGGCTATGCAATGTACATATGATGGTATCGGCCCCCTCGGGGTTTCATTTTCAGTGTGAAGGATCTTCCGCATCCCCTCATAAGGGCCGTCCCTCCACATTCCATGCTCGTCGAGTGTACAGTCCCCTAACCACTGAACACATCTTGTAGGCTGTATGCTGTTGCCTCAAAAGGTACATTCTTACCTTCACCCAAGTAAAATACTTAGACACATCATGCAAGCATTTCTTCCACTGCCCCAATTGATTTCTCATCCGCCTTTCTTGAAATTCGTCGACGATGGTAGAGTAGAAGTCAGCCCTCATGAACTTCAAAGAAGACCTTGACATACCATTCAGTGCCACACCATACAGCTCTTCATTGGGGATGCCATAACAGTCCTGATAAAAGCTTGGCAGGAAGAACGTTCATCGTGGCGTTGCTTAAAGATCCTCTAACCAGCTCAATGCAGACAGTATTTATGCGCCGGTACAGTCGGTCCGCCATCTTGGTGCTAATGCTATGTTTTTTCCTCACCAGGTGGCGTGCAAGAAACCTGGAGAAGCGTCCCTCTCCCCCCCGCAGGTCGAGGAACGAATTTTGTTGAAAAACCTCACTACCTTCCCTCATTTACGTAAAAGTGAATCATGGAACCTTAATATGAGATTGTTACTGTTTTCTCGTTGAACTGAAATAATAATTATTGTGGCCTCACAAATATCTACGTACATTCTTTCTCAGACAGTAATAGGCGAAGGACCAACAAGTGTCGCCATGCACAGACATGGAGACGGACCCCAGCTGAAGTTAAATCCCCGATGAAATGTGCCTTTCTTGGTTGATTCTGAAGGTATTTTTTTCCCGGAATATGGAACCCCGTGCTGATAAATACTGGTGCATGTATTTTAATGATAAACGGAAAAATCTGTGCCTAGAGGGAAGGTTAATTATAATTATTTACTAGTGTTCTTAAAGTAAAGGGTTTAAAACATATCACCTATTTTGGGATTTGACAAGAGGGCAGTGTGAGGGCTCTCCTAAAACTAATCATAAAAATATATATAAAATTTTCC
>NC_069411.1:72958932-72993932 GCF_026875155.1 Cherax quadricarinatus | reverse complement strand
CCTCCCCCTTTAAAAATGCAGGACTGTTCGGTGAAACTCTGCACTTTCTCTAATTTTTGAGTGCTTGGCAGGAGGGGTTAAAAACTGGTGCTGATACTCCTATGGGCCGATGTAAAACGATCCTTATGAGATTTCTGAATGTTTCGGTTTGCTAGTCGGGTTTGCGCAGCAGTTATTTGTCAGAGCGCCTTAGAGAGTTTTGGGGTGTTATACTTACCCAAGACCCTTTTCCCTTGATGAGGTTTGTAGTCTTTGGCCTCCAAAACCCGTATTCTGTCTGCGGTCTTTTTGCCCTTCCCAGTCTTCTGATTACTTTGGGGGGGTTGAAACCCCGGAGCATTTTCTGGACCAGGATTATAGCTTTTCCCGTCCTTTTGTCCCGCTGGTGTCCTCCCATTAATCCTCCTTATTAACTTGCATTAACTGCAGGGCCCTTTTGGACCCTTTAACCGATGGCAAGGTCAAAAGGCGCCCCCCTCTGACACTGTCACGTACCCTGATCGTGTGCCCTTCCCGTAGGTATTCTCTGACCAAAGTAGTGATCCCTAGTTGTACCCCCTTGTTGAGGTTGCAAAGGGGGCGAGCCTACTGTGGTCCGTTTTTTCATGGTCGTATAGGTCATCTCCCCGAACCGTGGCTTTATATACCTGCTTAAAGCTAGTATGGATTTGCCTCCCCCTAATGTTCCCCAAAAATTTCCCCCTTTTGACTGTCTGTGGTGAGTGTGTAGGGGTGTGTACTCACCCAGTTGAGGGTTTCAAAGGGCGAGTCCAAATTGGCCCCGCCTCTTCCTGGTCGTACTAGGTCATCTCCCTGAAACCCTGAGCTTTATGTACCTTGTTAAAGCATGTTGGATCCCGACTCCCCAAAATCGCTTCCCCAAATATTCACTTCCTGACTACTCTGTGGTGAAGAAATACTTCCCAACATCCCCTTTTATTTATCTTGTCTTAACTTCCAAATTGTCCCCCTTTTTCTGTGTCCAGTCTCTGGGAAATCTGTCTTGTCCACCTTGTCATTCCTCTCAGTATTTTGTAAGTCGTTATCATGTCCCCCCTATCTCTCCTGTCCTCCAGTGTCGTCAGGTTGATTTCCCTTAACCTCTCCTCATAGGACATACCTCTTAGCTCTGGGACTAGTCTTGTTGCAAACCTTTGCACTTTCTTAGTTTCTTTACATGCTTGGCTAGGTGTGGGTTCAAACTGGTGCCGCATACTCCAATATGGGCTAACGTACACGGTGTATAGGGTCCTGAACGATTCCTTATTAAGATGTCGGAAAGCTGTTCTGAGGTTTGCCAGGCGCCCATATGCTGCAGCAGTTATTTGGTTGATGTGCGCTTCTGGAGATGTGCCTGGTGTTATACTCACCCAAGATCTTTTTCCTTGAGTGATGTTTGTAGTCTCTGACCCCCTAGACTGTACTCCATCTGCGGTCTTCTATGCCCTTCCCCAATCCTCATGACTTTGCACTTGGTGGGATTGAACTCCAGGAGCCAGTTGCTGGACCAGGTCTGCAGCTGTCCAGATCCCTTTGTATTTCTGCTGGTCTTCGATCGAATGAACTCTTCTCATCAACTTCACGCCATCTGCAACAGTGACACCTCGGAGTTTATTCCTTCCGTCATGTCGTTCACAAATACCAGAAACAGCACTGGTCCTAGGACTGACCCCTGTGGGACCCCACTGGTCACAGGTGCCCACTCTGACACCTCGCCTCGTACATTACTCGCTGCTGTCTTCCTGACAAGTATTCCTGATCCATTGCAGTGCCTTCCCTGTTATTCCTGCTTGGTCCTCCAGTTTTTTTCACTAATCTCTTGTGTGGTACTGTGTCAAACGCCTTCTTGCAGTCTAAGAAATGCAATCCACCCACCCTCTCTCTCTTCTCTTACTGCTGTCACCATGTCATAGAACTCCAGTAGGTTTGTGACACAGGATTTCCGTCTCTGAAACCATGTTGTCTGCTGGTGATGAGATCATTCCTTTCTAGATGTTCCACCATTCTTCTCCTGACAATCTTTTCCATGATTTGCATGCTATACATGTCAGTGACACTGGTCTGTAGTTTAGTGCTTCATGTCTGTTCCTTTTTTAAAGATTGGTCCCACATTTGTGTCTTCCATGCCTCAGGCAATCCCCCTTTTCGATGATGTATTGAAATTGTTGTTAGGGGTAACATAGCGCCTTGCCCCCTCTCTCAGGACCCATGGAGAGATGTTATCTCCCCCCCGCCTTTGAGGTTCTAGCTCACTAGAAGCCTTTTCACTTCGCCCTGGGTTGTGTGACTGTGCCCAGCACAGGTGGGTACCCCCCCCCTCCCCTCTTTTGGGGCCCCCCGTCTCCCTGTAACACTTCTTTTAATCTCTTTTTGATTCCCACATACTTCATGTCATTTCTTGTTTCTCTCCTCCTTCCTTCCCGCCTGATTACCTGGTCTTTGAGTTGTTTTCTTCCTGATGTGGCTGTATAACAGCTTCGGGTCAGATTTGGCTTTTGCTGCTATGTCGTTTTCATATTGACGTTGGGCCTCCCTTCTTATCTGTGCATATTCGTTTCTGGCTCTACGACTGCTCTCCTTTTCTCCTGGGTCCTTTGCCTTTATATTTCTTCCATTCCTAGCACACTTGGTTTTTGCCTCCTTGCATCTTTGAGTGTGTGTGTGTGTTGTGTGTGTGTGTGTGTGTGTGTGTGTGTGTGTGTGTGTGTGTGTGTGTGTGTGTGTGTGTGACGATCTTAGTAAAGGACACTAAGGAGCCGTCGAGTGAGCTAAAACATCTGGCTCTGGTAAATGACACGCTGGGGGTAAGCAAAGACTCCCTGGTAGAAACCATTATAATTTCTTAGAGCAAAGAAATCTAGGCCTTATCTTACACCCTTGGAATATTAATTAATGTCTTACATCCAACACACCACTGAACAAGTCACAGCTGCTCTTCAAGAAGAGCAAATCATTGCTTCCACTATTTGAACTCACCTTGTTTGCTGCACTTGGGTTTAGGGCTACTGGAACGAGTCACCAAGGCGACGCAGGAAGCATTACCCGCATTTTATCTTCGTGTATTGCATCCAGTGAATTATTAAGTGAGATAGTCCCAGAACACATGAATGGTACAGTAGTAACTCATAACTCAATGTTTATCAAATCAGTGTGAGAGGGGAAATAACCTTGCAAAATTTTTCAAGCGAACAGCTGCTCTGAGAAAAATAAATAGTTAAACTGGGAAATAAACATGTGGAGAAAATCGCCCAAATATTGGTTAATAATAACCCGAGAAAGGACAAATCTCCCTTCTTTTGAGGAAGATACTATATGAGGGGGATTTTTTCTTAAATGTTTCTAATTATTTCTTTACTACCCCCCCGCCCCTCGAGCATTTTACAGTAAATGTCTATTCGCCTAACCATCCCATTCTAACAATAATGCATCAGTGTTTCGGCAGATCGTTTTGGGCATCATGGATTCATTTGCTATATGTCAGGAGCAAAGTATACCAGACACGAAGAGATCTAAAAGGATGCAGCATCTGATTGAAAGGGCAAACCTTGACTTTTCTGAAAAAAAAAATTTTTTAACTCCCAAATCTATCTTTTCCCATACTATCTCAACTTATTAATAAATCTCTGCCCAAAACTTTTTCCTGTTCTCAAAAGATATTGCCTCGACTCGCCCAATTTCTTCTTAATTCTATTTTACTGATTAAACACAGACACACAGACAGACACACACACACACACACACACACACACACACACACACACACACAAAACACACACACACACCCACACACACATGCACAAAAACACACACACACCACAGACCCCCACAGACCCCCAAAAAAATTTGAGGGGAAATGAAGGTATGGTACCCCAAAACGCTAATGGAATAGCGAACAAGTGGGAGGAGTGGCACGAAAGAATCAAAGAGGCATTGGTCTCACAAAAAACCAAACTCACGAGTTGATAAACAGATGTCATTTTCCAATGGGAAATCAGATCCTGAGGAAAGACAGAGGTAGCAGAGGGGGTGGAGGGTGTCACTGCACACAAAATCAAGGGGATTTTGAGGAGGTGGAGAGAGGAGACAGAGAGGAAGCAAGATACTACATAATAGGAGCACTTCAGTCTGGAGGTCCCAAGGTGGTAATTGCAGTGATGTATAACCCACAGCAGAATAGCAGGAGGCCAAGACAAGAATATGATGAGAAAAACATTGGCTGAAGTGGGCAGAATGAACAAAGATAACAAAATTGTGGCTGTTTTCAAACTGAGGAAAAGGTGCAGCAGCCAAAGCAGATTGCTAAGTTTCTCGAGAGATTTGGCCAGAGACTTGAAAAATGAGTTTCAGCGTAGACAACCGCAAAGTAATTTTTGGGGTTTATAACTCTCTTAAATATGAATATAAAATGTTTAACAACAAACTAAACGAACTTAAAAGAAAAATGTCTTGGAATAGTCATAAATAGCTACCCTAAAGAATCAAGCAACACCTAACTGCTAGCAGCAATGATAACAAGATGCTGCTAGGTTTCATATCTAGAAACTTCTAGCTGAAAGGTTATAGGTTGTTTACATGTGATGCTTTGAGGTTGAAAGGAGGTGTGGCTGTGGCGGTAAAGGAGACCAGTCCTTTGCGTATCCTGGGTTGGGAGGAGGGGGGGGGTGGGAGGGTTGTCAGGGTGGATGGGTTTTGGGGGGCCAGGAGGGTTAGTTTTGTAGGTGTGTAATGCCAGCAACTGTAACGCTAGAGTGAAGGTAGATTTTGTACGCGAGGTTCTGGTATATCACTTGAGAGGTTTACCTGCTTTTACGGTGATTGGTGGGGATTGGGAAATTGTGTCATTGGAAAATGGTGATGTGGTTCCGGGGGGGGGCGGGTTGTGTTTTGGGGGTTCTGCGGGATGTTTTGCGAGATGTTGGAGTGGTAGATGTGGTGGGAAGTAGGGGATATGGGGGTGGAGCACACTTTTATTCGTAGGGGATATGAGGCACGGTTAGATAGGATTTATGTTGGGCAGGGCATAGGTGTGGAGAGGGTGAGGACTATCGATGTGGGTTTTTTGATCATCGTGTTTGTTATAGCAAAATTTGAGGGTAGATGGCATAGTGAGAGTTTATGCAGGATACTGGAAATTAAATGTGAGGCTACTTAGGGACGAGGGTGACCCTACAGGGTTTGAAGATTGGTGGAAATCCTTTTGGGAGACTAGGGAATATGGAAATGGATTTGCTGGATTGGTGGGAAAGGGAGGGCAAAAATTTGAAATCGCAAAATTTTTTTAAAAGTACGGGGTAAGGAGATGGCTAGGTGGAGCTATGGCCTACAAAATTATCTTGAGGGTCAGTTAAATGACTGTTATGAGAGGAACGGGTGGGGCGGAGTGAGGACATGGAACGTTTGCGAATAGGTTGGCGGAAATTCACAATGAAAAATTGAGGCAATTCGAGTTGGGGCAGGGTTGGAGGATGTTTTAAGGGGGGATAGGCCATCGGGTTTTGTATTAAGGAGGTTTAAGGAACGGCAGGCGAAGACCCCCTTGGCGTATATTGAGGCAGGTACAGGGGGGGGGGGGCTTTGAGGAGGGTAAAGGGCCCTATCCCCCACGAAAAATATTAGTTTGTATGCAGATTTTTGGTTTAGGGAGAAGGGGAAAGGAGGGTTGGCGGGGGAGTGGGTGAGGGACGGTTTGGGGATGAAGGTTTAATAGGGTACTAAGTGAGCAGGACAGTGACAGAATCGAGGGTAGTATTAATGTAGAGGAGGTGGGAGGAGGCAGTTTTTGGGATTGCCAGGGTTAAAACCCCCAGGCTAGACGGAATACCAAACGATTTTATAGGTATCATTGGGGGAGTGTACGGCATTGTCTAGTGGGGGTTTTGAGTTGTATGTTAAGTAGTGGGGGGGATGGGAAATCACAAAGAACGGGTGTCACGGTTTTAGTGCCCAAAAGAAGGAATGCCGAGTTTTGAATGATTACCGTGGGGATTACGTTAATGTGTTCGGATTACAAGATTTTTGCTAAGGTTTTGGGCAAAACAGAATGAGGAAAGTGTTGGGTTTAGTGTTACATAGGGGACAGTTGGGAATTCCCGGGGAAAAAGGATGAGGGATGGACATGGTTTGATTAGGGATTTTTTTAGAGAGATGTACGGGAGGGGGAATACAGGTTTAGATTGGGGTGAATGCTTATGATTGCGTGGACAGAGATTTTTAGGGGTTTGCTTGAGAGGTTGGGGTTTCGGGAGGGGGGTGAGGTGGGTGACACCCTGTATGATGGGGGAGAGGTGAGGGTACAGGTCAATGGGAGGTTGGGTGAAAGTGTACCAATGGAGAGGGTTTGAGGCAGGGCTGTCCGATGTCACAGCTGCTCTTTGCGTGTGTGCAGAATCCTTTTTATGAGTCTGTTGAGAGGGTAATGAACAATCAGGAGATGGAAGGGGGTGCAAAGGGGGCATCGTTGGGTATGTGGATGATACTACTGTTTTGTTAAGGGGTAAGGAGGAGTTAAGGAGGGTGGGTAGAGTGATTCAGATGTTGGTATGAATACCGGGAATGAGAGTTAATACGGGGAAATCAAGGTTACTAGAGGTCGGTAATTGGATAGGGGGGGGGGGCTTGGGGATGGGGTTAGGATGGACAGTTTGGGTTTACAGAAACAAGGTATGTGGGATATGGTATTTGGTGGAAGAGCAGGCATGCAGAAGGGTAAATTCGGAGTCTGTCACGGGAAGGTTTTTTAAATAGACTATGGAGGTTTAAGTGCGAGGGACTTAGCTTTACATCAGGGGTAGTGGTGGTAAAATTTACTTGTCTATAGCAAGGTATGGGGGTGGCAGAGGTTTTTTTTTCCCCTTTGAGGTACGAGATATTGTGGAAATGCAGAGGAGGGTGCTGAAGTTTGGTGGGGGTTTGGGAGGGCATGGTTAAGTAAGGAGGTAGTTATGACGGATGTTCGGGAGAGGGGGGTTTAGGTTTTGTTGCCTTTAGGACTGAGGTAATGGCTGTATATATCAAATGGAGGTATATGAGGGAAGGGGGTGTGAGGGGGGTAAAGTAGGAAGAGTTATGGAGGAGGCACGTAAATGGTGGAGTGGGAAGGAATTGAGGGTTTTTGAAAGATATGTTGAGATTTTTATTGACAGTGCAACAGTGGTAAAATCAAAATGAAAAAGGTTGGTGAGGGTAGTGAAAGGTCAAGGAATTATGCAAGGGGTAGCCGTGTATCCAAGTATGATTGGGGGGTTATTTGGAAAGATTTTAGTAAGCTTCGGATACCGGCTAGAGTAAGAGAATTAGTATATAGGTTTATCATGGGGATTCTGGCTTCCAAGGAGGTGTTACGTAGTATGGGGTTTGTGGAAGAGGCTTTTTGTCAGTTTTGTGGTGATGTTGAAACGGCGTTTCATGTGGTCTTCTTTTGTACCTCCTTGGAGGGGGTGAGATCGGGGGGGGGGGGGGTTATCGGGGGGTGGGGGGGGGGGTCGTTTGCCGCTTTTAAGGGCTTTACTACTAGATGTAAGGGGAGTGCCTAGGGATGTTGGAAGGGCTATAATGTATATCATAGTGGATTATCTGGACATTTTTATGGGAATGAGGGGATTAAGGGGTGATATGAGATAAAAGCGTTGGCGGCTAGATTCTATAGGACGAAGTGGAGGAATATGCTGGTTTATGGGGCGTCCTGGGAAAAAAGTTTCCCGGAAGGTTATAGGAACCTCACTGTGGGTTCCCTTAGGCGGGGTCCCTGAGGATGGACAAAGGAGTGGTCTCCTTATGGGGGGATGTAAAGGGGGGGGGTTGTTTTTGGTTTTCTCTGGAACTGATGTAGTGTGTAAGAGGAAGGTAGTGAGAATTAGGTATGGATGGTACGCCATGTTTCACGAGAATGTTTGTCATAGTGAGATATAAGTGTGGTTTCCAGGGTTACATTTCTAAGCCTGATGGTTATGTTCACTGGGTTTAAAATCACATCCTAACCTATGGTTATGTTCCTGCAAAAAACAGACATCAATACTAAATCTCCTCAAAACCCACTCTAACCATACCCTCTTGACCTCGGTTTTAAGACCGTTTACATTGAAAGTTACACACCTGAATTTTACAAGAATGGCGGCTTACCCCTGTGCCGCTGGGGCTTACTTGGTCCTCCTTTCATAGGTCTCGGTTCTTCTCTATCAATCCCTCGTTCCTGCCCTCCAACCCCTCCCTGTCCCTTCCCACCTAGCTTCCCATTGCTCCCCCCCCCTCCCGGACTTGCCTTTGCTACCACAGCTGCCCACATCTTCTTCCCAGGCCTCTGCGCTGGTTTTTGAGGACTTCGGGCCATGTCTGATGCCCCCGCTGATCTCTTGCGGGGGCTACCCTCTCACACATTTCTTCTGCAACCACATCTTTTTGATGGACCCCCACCACCACATTGCTCTCCTTTCGAACCTCACTCAAGTCTTCCTTACCCTGCTTCTGTTCATCCATCACCTTGTCATCACCTGACCTCACATCACTTTTCCCCACCATGCTCCGACTCTTCCAAAAAATCCTTCAGCACAGCCTCCAAAATCCCCTCCTGAGCTGACCCTTTTCGTTTCCTAACGGTCTGTCTGACAGCGATTTTCCCTCCCCCCCCCCCCCTTTCCACTGGTAGTGTAAAAACACGTCTCCAAAACCACCTCTGCCCTGTCGACCTCCTCACTCCATAGGCCTGTACCCCGGCTTTCCCTTCACCCGTCATAACGTCCGCGGGTTCTAATGGCGTATCCACAGAAGCTGTCTCCTGACGCCTAGGGCTCTGGTCTCCTGGGGGATTGTGGCCACCATGTGTTCATAAGAGTCACATAAACGG
This sequence comes from Cherax quadricarinatus, assembly GCF_026875155.1. Classification (NCBI taxonomy): domain Eukaryota; kingdom Metazoa; phylum Arthropoda; class Malacostraca; order Decapoda; family Parastacidae; genus Cherax; species Cherax quadricarinatus. The sequence continues at coordinate 72,985,093 of NC_069411.1, read as the reverse complement.
CACGTCTTCCTCTGCCCCGCATAGTGTACAAAAACCTGTGTTCATGGCTATGCAATGTAACATATGATGGTATCGGCCCCCTCAGGGTCATTTTCAGTGTGAAGGATCCTTCCGGCATCCCCTCATAAGGGCCGTCCCTCCACATTCCCATGCTCGTCGAGTGTACAGTCCATAACCACTGAACCATCTTGGGCTGTAAAGCTGTTGCCTCAAAAGGTACATTTCCCTTTCCTTCACCCAAGTAAAATACTTAGACACATCATGCAAGCATACTTTTCCCCTGCCGAATTGATCTCATCCGCCTTTCTTGAAATTCGTCGACGATGGTAGAGTAGAAGTCAGCCCTCATGAACTTCACGAAGACCCTTGACATACCATTCAGTGCCACACCATACAGCTCTTCATTGGGGATGCCATAACAGTCCCTGATAATGCTTGGCAGGAGAACGTTCATCGTGGCGTTGCTTAAAGATCCTCTAACCAGCTCAATGCAGACAGTATTTATGCGCCGGTACAGTCGGTCCGCCATCTTGGTGCTAATGCTATGTTTTTCCTCACCAGGTGGCGTGCAAGAGAACCTGGAGAAGCGTCCTCTCTCCCCGCAGGTCGAGAGACGAATGTGTTGAACACCTCACTACCTTCCATCATTTACGTAAAAGTGAATCATGGAACCTTAATATGAGATTGTTACTGTTTTCTCGTTGAACTGAAATAATAATTATTGTGGCCTCACAAATATCTACGTACATTCTTTCTCAGACAGTAATAGGCGAAGGACCAACAAGTGTCGCCATGCACAGACATGGAGACGGACCCTAGCTGAAGTTAAATCCCAGATGACTGTGCCTTGCTTGGTTGATTCTGAAGGTATTTTTCCCGGAATATGGAACCCAGTGCTGATAAATACTGGTGCATGTATTTAATGATAAACGGAAAAATCTGTAGCCTAGAGGGAAGGTTAATTATAATTATTTACTAGTGTTCTTAAAGTAAGGATTAAGCAATATGCTACCTATTTTGGGATTTGACAAGAGTGACAGTGTGAGGACTCTCCTAATAACATAATCATAAACTATATATAAATTTCCTCGCAAATCAAATCCTGGTGACAGAGTCAACTATAGTTCTTCAAGACAGGTTCTTTGATACTTATGAAGGGTGTTTGAAACAAGGTACTGAACGTGTTGTCAACGGTTAATTTGCTTGTGTAAGATAAATATATGGACCAATGTATCTGATACAACAGTTAGAAACGGTTGGTGAGGGGTGTCACCGTTGACCCCATCCCCCCCAGGTTAATAACCCCCACTCTCCTGTGGTTAGTAGCCAGTCCAGTGCAGAATCTCGAGGCAAGACGCGGGTTGTCAGTGAGTTATCTCTCTCATTCATTGTGTTCATTAAATCTTTGTTTCATATATGCATAATTAATCCAGTGTTAATAATTTCCTTTCATGTAATTTCTATTGATTTTTGCCTCATTTTTATATTCGTTGTCTTGTTTTTGTTACAACTGCTATGACTATGTATGAATCACCCCTTAGTGGATCAGATGCTACTGTATACATACCACGACTCATGACACAAACATGTCTCATGACCGTAATGGTTCTTTACCTTCTAACATGAAGCAGAGAGTAAATAAACTTTTCATTTATTACTGGGAACCACTATATGATGTTCATATTTATGGTGAACGTCCAGGTAACCCTGAGTACTGGTTTGCATGTATCGCAGTGCCGCTAACAATGTGTTTGGTGGTATTGTTGAGGAACTGAACCAGCTTATCATGAATCTCCTGCAAAATTTTCGTACTGTCTAGACAAATTGGTAAGGGGAATTTCAGCATCAATGGAGTCTTCAACCTTCATACGTGAAGGCTACTAGCTCGTTGTGCAATATATGCTATCAAGCACATATTGCACAACATATTGCTTGATAGCACATGTGCTATCAAGTACATATTGCCACTTTCTGCTTACGTAATTCTTAGATAATCTGCTTACCGTAGGTATGGAACGAATTGCAGTTCCACTAAAAGTGCGATCAATTGCTGATCCAGGTACTTTCCTTTCTTCAGATTCTAAACTCTAATTATTGTTGTTGTTACTATAATCATGGGGAAGCGCTAAACCCGTAGGATTATACAGCGCCTGTGGGGAGAGGGAGGATGGAAGGTATTCAGGCTTAATTCAGGGAACTGGAGCATAAATCTAATTTCCTAGATCAAGAGCCCCTCACCATCATCAAGCAACCTCCTTTGAGGGATTCTAAACTCTAAGGGTCAGCTACATCAACACGCTTATTATCTCTGTGGTATCTAGTAATTCTCAAGGCGAGTCTTGTGATCAGTCCCGTCCCCCTTTCTAAGAATAGAGCAACGAGTACTCATTCCGTAGCGTTGAAAACAATCCCAGTAACAATAGTCCTAGAAAGTGTTACAATTGTGGCAAGAAAGGACATATTGCTACAAATTGCTGGGTTGTTCAGAAACAACGCCGCACCCAAGATAGCCCTCTGTGTAATGTATCATACTGGTGCATTTAGAATATGAAGCGTCGTATGCAACATACTTCTCAAATTAACATACCATATTGCACTATCTATAATATTCATGGCCATCATACTTCTCAGTAATATACTTGCATGGATAATATGTATTTAGAATTTTCTCATAGTCGCCACAACCGTGGTCACAGAAGTATTAGCTGAAGACATGGCTTTCAAAATAACCAGAACCCTTCTCAGGGGTTTGGGAGAAGCCACGAACCCAAATCAAGCCGTCCAGTTGTGAATGTAACTAACAGTCAGCATGGCATCCCTCATCAGCATTCTTTTGATGTCTTATGCAGTCTCGAGGATGAATCCCTCTTTGGGACGAAACTGTTCTGCATGTTTTCATAAAGATTTTTGAGGATGAACTTGATTAAGTATTCATTGACAATCTGCGACTCATTTGCCTGATTGCACGTCCATTTGATGCAACTATAGGTCCATTTGTAGAAATTCTGTGCTCGATGCAACCTTCATGTCTTCAGGGACTCAGGTGTGCAGGTCAAAATTCGCTCTAGCCTCTTCGAGATAGAGAATTTATAACTTTTCTTGCTGATCAGATCAATTTTCCTGGTTATCTTCTACTGAGATTTGCATCATTGCGCAATCTCTATATATATTTTGCTTGACCCGTATCAATGGCGTACCCGAATCGACTATTTGGGTCGCACCATTCTGGGGCTATCAACTTGAATCCAAGATATGCCAAACCGCGTCCGAGCATGTAGTCTGGATTAGGTCTTCACAGTCCTGTGCATTTTCCAGTAACGTAACCAAGCAACCAGACACTAGTAACACTATATATCCTGTGTGGAAAACAACTCTAACAACTACTTGCAAGCAGGATAGTGTGCAGCTGTTTTCAGGTGCCAGGGGATGCTCAGAAAACCTTGGGCACAAAAATTTTATTCAAGTAGTAGTTCCTTCCAAAGGGTGGGACCGCCTTGTTGGTAACGACTATTTGAAACAAGTTATGCCTTCTCTTGTTGATATCACGGGCATTTTTGCAGAAAGACGTTTCTGTTGCGGCTAGTGCTCTCACTTAGGTGTCATGTTTCTCTGATCGAGATAGATATAATATAGTGGTGACAGTAATTCATGCAGGATGAAGGGTTTGTCAAACATTTTGATATTGTAGGAGATAAGAAGATCTATCTATGTTCATACAATACTGCTAGTCGGGAGTGACCACCTCAGAGCAAACAACGCCCACATTGACCTTGTTCACTACTATATCCTGTTCAGGTAGGGACGTTGTCACCATACCAGTAGGTTGGTGTCTTCTTTTCGGGAAGAGCCCTTTCTTTTTTCCAAACGGTAGAGGAAAAGATTCAGCTCCTATGACTTTCCCCAGAGAAGTCACGAATTTGTTGTATGTGTTTTAACAAATTTACTGCCCCATAGTATTTCACCTTGAACATGGTACCAGGCCTATATATACCTACGTAAAAAACTACCTTTCACAAATTTCTATATGGTGTAGAAATATACCTAGTTGGATGAATCTTATTGTGGCTAGTTGGTCTAGTGGCTAACGCGACGGTCGGGATTTTTGGGAGACTCTCTGACCGTGGGTTCAATCCCGGCCGGGTATTGTTTAGCCTTTGTATACATAGTAGGTGTCTATAGAGGTTTCATTGCAATTTTTTCTTCTATTGCGGGTCCTATGAGATGATTAGGAAGGATGCTTCTATTATTTGGACTTTCCGTCAAGAAAGGACATTTTAACTAAAAAAAATTTTGAATTCTGTTTCTTTAGTTAACATTTCCAATTTAAAAAGCTAGTTCCATAGTCATAGGTGTATCCTAGCTCAGATACTAAAACCAAAAATAACCACGGCTGAACATTATACCATAACTGAGCAAAAAAGCTTTAGCCATATTTGATCTTTAAAGTGCTTCCGAGATATTTACCAGTAGCCAATTCATGTCTTAACATTTTTTCTCCCACTGTTTCCCAATGTTCCAGAAAAAAACTGAGTGGGAATAGAGGGTGTTTTTGATTAGGTCAGTGATCCAGTAAAGTCAATTATGGTATTCAGCCCAGAAACCTGCCTTCCATTTCTGTTTGTCTGAATTCTTACCTTTAGTTTACACCATGGGCAGAGTGCGGTGGGCCAGCTGCAGATATGCTGAATCTCTGGTGGGCCAGATGTGGCAAGACCCTTCACAATGGGCCCCCAATTAAATACAAGGAATGCACATCAATGATACCCTAGGTACTTGTGTAGTATGGGAGAGCTGTTCATCCGTTGGGACACCTGAGTTTGCTTGTATTGGGGTCGTGCAACGGCTGGTATAGCATGAGATAGCTTTTTATTGCTCTGTGAAATTTTAATCAAATTTCACGAAGTACTCTACCATTCGTGTTGAATGGTAGAGAACTTCACTGTATCAAGGCTTGTCGTAGGATAAGTCATCCTAATTAACTAGGCTGTTAATTGATCGCACAGTTGGGCAACTCTTCGTCACCGGCTTCACTCGCGCACAAGATTTTTCGTAACTGTCGGGTAGGCAGGGCACTCATGGTTGGAATAAATGCCCGCTGTTCACAGTTGAGTAGGTTGTGAGAGGTGATGTAAATACTAAGCTATATTAATCTAACTAACTTAGCTGAAATCCCAATAAGTAGTAGTGTATAAACATTAGCCTATGGAAACTTCATTCTAATTAGTCTTATAAATTAAGAATGGAAAGGGAAATGTGGCACACGCTCTAGGGATAGATGGATCTGCTCTTTCCCTTTACCTCTTCCCCCAACTTAGGGGGGTTTAACGGCTCGGGAAACCAAAAGCTGCATGATTTTCCACACAAGGGGGGCAGGAGGGGGTTGACCGGGTCAAACAAGGTCATGGATTATAGCGCCCTTGATACGTTGTTGAGCTTTTCTTCACATCCTTCGGTTTCGCAAGGCTGGGGTCTCTGTCGGGGCTTTAGCTCTCGTGGACAATTTAGTGTAAGTGGCACTTAACTGTCATGGTCCTAGCACACACTGTGCCGGTGGCCTTGATCACACAACAATGTTTTCCCCATGATTTAGGGTATTTGTGAAATGGGTTGCTTCGAAGGAGCTGGCATGCCTCCCATGTCTGAGTGAATGGGCCGTCGGTTAGGGCTGTGCTAAGGAAGTCTGCGAGAATCCCAACGTGACAAACAATGCCTTAATTGTGTGTTGACATTCTGGGTGACCTGGGAAATACATTAGTACTGGTGTATTTGGTGCAGATTTATAACGGGACTCGCCGTGTTAACACGCGTACGTGGGCGTCATTAATCAGATCCGTCAACCCAATGCCTTTTTGGGTAAAAAGATAAGAGGTACTGTATTTCCTGGTAAGGAAGAAACAGTACCTACCTATCTACCTACCTACCTACTCTACACTAAATACACCAGACCTACTGGAGGGCATCCAGAGTGTCAATGCATAACAGTTTAATTACACAGCCCTCACAAGCTGAACCACCAAACACATTGTTAGCATCACTGCGAATACATGCAAACCATTACGGTCATGAGACATGTTATGTATATTAACAGTAGCATCTGATCCACTAAGGGGTGATTCATACATAGTCATAGCAATTGTAAGAGAAACAAAAGATAACGAATATAAAAATGAGGCAAAAACTATAGAAAATACATAAAAACAAAGTATAATACTGACTTAATTCTACGTATATAAAACAGATTTAATGAACACGTCTTGCCTTTACTACAGATTTTTCAATTTATCATTAATAACATGCACCAGCCTTTATCAGCACATCCATACTCCGAGAAAAATACCATAAGGATCAACCAAGGAAGGGCAAGCCATCAGGGATTTAACTTCAGCTAGGGTCAGTCTCCATATGAGAGTAAGTTAGTTGCAATCCGTGCATGGTGACATTTGTTGGTCCTTCGCCCATTACTGTCCAATAAAGAATATACGTAGATATTTGTAAGGCCACAATAATTATTATTTCATTTCGACAGTGAAAGCAGTAACGATCTCCTAACACAGAAACTCTCTTAAGATTCCACAATATATTTTTACGCATGTGCCTTAGTCATCTACTTTCCGGTATTGTGTTCCATTAATATAATGAACTCCCGTTCCACAGTTGCTGTGTGACATCTATGGGTCAGCGTCTCTCCTTAAATAGTATAGTGATTTAATATAGTAGCTCCAAGATTACCGCTTCGCTTCTCAATAACAGTACAGTGATAGGTGTTTTGAAGTGTAATTTAACATACTGGTTGAATATTCTCCAGATATGAGCATGGTCTCCAGTCCTCTCCTGTTTAAAATTCGCGATGGCGTTCGTACCAACCACTTTCCGCTTCCCAGTATTTACTGATAATATTCCAACTAAGACTCCATATCTACAATCTCATATAGTCAAGCGCATATAAGTAAGAACGCGCACGTGCGAACACACACAACAAAACACACACACACACACACACACACACACACACACACACAGGTGTCAGAGTGGTCGCCTGTGACGAGCGGGGTTCCACGAAGGATCAGTCCTAGGACCGGTGCTGCTTCTGGTATGAGTGAATGACTGACGGAATGGATAGGCTGTTTGTAGACGATATGAAGATTGTTACGAACATAGTCAGTTGGTCCCTGGGTTATAGTGCTTTTCGTAATAAAATAACAACCTTAGTACGTCTAGGGGTCTTCACTCGGAGAAGAAAAGGAACTTTCTTAGTTTCTATTTAATTTATTAATAATCATAATAATCACTTAAATCCACCTTCTCATATTTTGCACTACAAGTAGAATACTTCTACCGTTTCTCATTAAAACATCACAGTACTAGGTCAAGTATTTACAAATGGCTCTGAGCGAGTCACGAAATATTAGTATATGTACATGCACAGGCGTTGCTTAAAAACTCGAACACATTAATAGATTTCTTATAATAGGGTTCACTTTACAATAAGTCCTCTTACATTACAGAGGCTTGCTCACTTGGCTTCATTTTCTCTAAGAGCTTCTTAACCGCCTTCTCCAACCGAGATAATCTTAGCAATGAGTTCCTCAAAAATTCCTGGGATTTTCTAGGGGGGCGAATGTTGGTTTAGAGGTGGATACTCCCCCAGACCCTTCCCCGGTCCAGAGGAAGGTATGACCGAACTCGTGAGGCTCCGGGGCCGAGGGGCAAAGTGGGCTTTTTTTCTCGGTTTGGAGCAGGGGTTGGCAGCTCAAATCACCTACTGGTGCTTGGCCAGGTCACACCAAAACAGTTTACACTAATTAAACAACTACCTATATACAAAGCTAAGTAATACGACCAGATAATATTATTAAGTCGAGTAATCCATTTTTGTACTAATGGAATTACTCCTGAATATAATATTAAGTGAAATAGCAAAAATAACATTTTAAAAGTTTTACCATTGTGATAATAACAAGTAGAAACAGTCTACTTAAAATGAATAAAAGGGTGTAACAAAGATAATGCGAAGAATTCAAACGTATGAGGATTAGGCAGGACTACAAAGGGATCTGGACAGACTGTATGCCTGATCCAGCAACTGGTTCCTGGAGTTTAACCCCACCAAGTGCAAAGTCATGAAGATTGGGGAAGGTGAAAGATGACCGCAACTGAGCACAGGTTAGGGGGCCATAGACTGCAAAACCTCACTCAAGGAAAAGGATCTTGGGGTGAGTATAATACCGAGCTCATCTCCTGAGGCACACATCCTGAGGCAAACCTAAGAATAGCGTTTCGACACCTTAATAAGAAAACATTCAAGACTCTGTACACCGTGTACGTCAGGCCCATGTTGGAGTATGCATGACCAATATGGAACCCACACCTGGTCAAGCACGTGAAGAAATTAGAGAAAGCGGAAAGGTTTGCAACAAGACTAGTCCCTGTGCTAAGGGGTATGGCCTATAGGAGAGGTTAATGGAAATTGACTTGATGACACTGGAGTAGAGGAGGGATAGGGATGACATGATAACGACATATAAAATACTGAGAGGAATTGACAAGTTGGATAGGGACAGGATGTTTCAGAGATGAGACACAGCAACAGGGGAGCACAACTGTAAATGTTTGACTAAAATGAGTCAAAAGTATTTAGGAACTACTTTCTTCAGTCACAGAGTTCAGAAAGTGGAGCAGTCTGGAGACTGAAGCAGAGGAGGCAGGATGCAACATAGTTTTAAGAAGAGATATATAAAGCTCATGGAGCGCGAAGAGAGTGGGCTATTATCAACCAGCGAAGGGGGTGGGGCCAGGAACGTGACTCGATACCAGCAACCACAAATAGGTTAAGTACACAACGTAAAAGCAGGACAGAAAAAACCAGGAAGAACTTGATTTTTAACATGCAAAATACCTGGAAGAAATGCATGATGAACAGGCAAAAATTTCTTTTAGAGTCAGTAAAACAGATACGGATAAAGATAAGCCACCGGGATGTCCCTGGTTGGTCGGGGAAAAGGACAGACGCAGAGAAGACGAAGAAATGGTTAAGTTAGACTTTATGCATAGTTTTTTAAAAGCAGGTACGATATGCCCCACGAGGCCAGGAGGGAGTGAATTTTGGCTACCCCAAATAGAGTTCAGGGGCAATGAGCTAATATTCGACCGCTGATACCACATTCAGGCAAGTTTTATTAAGGTGAGCACATACGTGTGAGTACATACAGGCAAGCATATAGTGTGAGTACATTACAGGGAGCACATGTGTGAGTACATACAGGTGAACCCTATGTGGGTGAGTACATCAGGTTTAGCACATATGGTCGAGTACATATAGATGAGCACATATGATTTAGTACATATGGTGAACACACATGTGTGAGTAGATACAAGGAGTACCCCAACACAAACACGCCACCCAAAGACACAGATAAATCAAGCAGACAATATATTTAAAGTGTTGTGGTGGGAAAATAAATATTCACACTTCTGACAAGAGAAATCTTAAGATTTTCTCGTGCGTGAACCATTTTATTTGCTTCACCAAGGTAATGAGTACGCATTATAGACTCCTGAGGTGGACCCATTGTTTGGTACCCCCGGTGGGGACCTTTAAGATTCCCAATTTGTTTTTTTACCCCTGGGCACCCCTTTAAGAAGGTCAATTTTTAAAGGTGGGGACTTAGAGGCCCAAAATTTTTGGTTACCCCCTGGGCCTTTTAAAGGGTTAAAACCCCATTGGTTTGGTACCCCCGGGGGGGAATTTAAGAGTTCTACCCCTGGGCCCCCGGTGGGGATTTAAAGGGTTTTCCCCGTTTGGTCCCCTTTTTTGGAAATTAAAGGGAAATTGTTTTACCCAGGGGGAAAAAAAGGGAAATTTTTGGTCTGGGCCATTTTACAGAGGTAACCATTTTTTACCCCGGTGGGAGCCAAATTTTAAGAGGTAAAATTGTTTTAAAAAACGGTGAAGGCAAAAAATTTAAGAGTCCCTTTTTTACCCGGTGGGGACTTTAAAGGTACCTTTTTGGCCCCCGGTTTGGGGCAAACCCTTAGATTTTCCCCTTTTTGGTACCCCGGGTTGGAACCAAAACAAAAAGGTCCACAATTATTGTTATTGGGAAAACCCCCTGGGGACCTTTAATACCATTTTGGAATTACCCGCCCGGGGGCAACCTTAAGCAGGTACCCATTGTTTGTACCGGTTTGGGGCCACCTTTAAAAGGCCATTTGTTGGTCCCGGTGGGCCCTTAGGAGGCCGCTAACAATTTTTTTTCTTCCCGACTCGCTTCCAACTCGTCTAAACTCGAAAACGCCTCTGCTAAGGCTTCGAATTTTCAAAAGGTTGGCTGTAACAGGCCCAAACTTGGCCTCAGTTACTCCCTTACCAAATTTTTAAAACCACCGCTCCTAATACCAGCAAACTTCATACCCAGTGGGCTTATAAAGTTTAAAAACAAGGCGTCCAAATAACCGATGGTGAAAATTGGGGGGAATTGACGATGAGGGGGTGGAATTGGGGGATATTTGGAATTGGGAAGTAAATTAGTTTAATTTAGAAAATTTAGGGGTTATTTGGCTGGACAGTTTGGGAGGATGGAATTATAATTTTGGAGGGGTCAATTTTTATGGGAGTAAAATTAGATGGGGAAAAATGATGGTGAAAATCTTGAAAAATGGGGATGGGTAAGGGGATATTAAATTTCATGGTGAGGTTTTTGAGGGTTTATGGAGAATCCCGCCTTGAGATGTTTACCTGGGGGAATTTCTTATTCCCCCCCCGCCTTTCCAGCCTCTGTGGATCTGGGATTAAGGGAACCCAAAGCAAAAGGAGGGAACCAAACCACGGATTCGTAATTATCTTTCAGTCACTTGAAAACTCTGCGTTTAATCACCCTTAAATGTGGGTACGTTTACCCGACCGCAGGCCTTGCACTAAGAATGGCACAACTCAGCTTTGCCCCCGCCAGAGGTTGATGCTGCCGTCTGTTACTAGCCAGATATTGCTGCTGCTGCTGCTGCTGGCCAGATATTGCTGCTGCTGCTAGCCACAAGCTGCTGCTGCTAGCCACAAGCTGCTGCTGCTAGCCACAAGCTGCTGCTGCTGGCCAGAGGATGCTGCTGCTGCTGCTGGCCAGAGGATGCTGCTGCTGCTGCTGGCCAGAGGATGCTGCTGCTGCTACAGTGGCCCGACTGTGCCGTCAGTTACTCATACATTCACATATGATCTTAGACACACCACCTCGCTATCACCAGCAAAACCATCATCACCACTAAACGTGTCGCTTAAAGTTTAAGAACAATGCAGATGATGATTGACAAGTAAACCAGCAGTGTGGAGGGGTTGTGGAGGAGTGTGGAGCGATGGAGGAGGAGAGTGGAAGGGTGGTGGATGAGTTTAGGGGAGTGTGAAGTGGTAGAGGTGTAGTGTGGAGATGTGGTGGAGGAGTGTGGAAGGTTGGTGGAGGTGTGTGGAGGGGTGGTGGACGAGTGTGGACAGTTCGTGGAGGAGTGTGGAGAGGTGGTATAGGAGTGTGGAGGGGTGGCGGAGGAGTGTCGAGGGTGGTGGAGGGGTGGCGGAGAACTGTGGAGGGGTGGTGGAGAAGTGTGGAGGGGTGGTGGAGGAGAGTGGACTTGTAATGGAGGAGTGTGGAGTGGATAGTGGAGGAGTGTGAAGGGGATAGTGGAGGAGTTTGCAGGGGTGGTGGAGGTGTGAATGGTTGTTGGAGGAGTGTGGAGGGGTGGTGGAGGAGTGTGCAGCGGTGGTGGAGGAGTTTACCTGGAGAGATTTCTTGGGGTTAACGCCCCCGCGGCCCGGTATGTGACCAGGCCTCCTGGTGGATCAGAGCCTGATCAACCAGGCTGTTACTGCTGGCTGAACGCAAACCAACGTACGAGCCACAGCCCGGCTGGTCAGGTACCGACTTTAGGTGCTTGTCCAGTGCCAGCTTGAAGACTGCCAGGGGTCTGTTGGTAATCCCTCTTATGTAGGCTGGGAGGCAGTTGAACAGTCTCGGGCCTCTGACACTTATTGTATGGTCTCTTAACGTGCTAGTGACACCCCTGCTTTTCATTGGGGGATGTTACATCGTCTGCCAAGTCTTTTGTTTTCGTTGTGAGTGATTTTCGTGTGCAAGTTCGGTACTAGTACCTCTAGGATTTTCCAGGTGTATATAATCATGTATCTCTCCCTCCTGCGTTCCAGGGAATACAGGTTCAGGAGCTGGAGGGATGGTGGAGAAGTGTGAAGGGGTGGTGAATTAGTGTGGAATGGTGGTGGAGAAGTGAGGAGGGATTGTGGAGGACAGTAGTGGGGATAGTGGAGGAGTCTGGAGGGGTGGTTGAGGAGTGTGTACTTGTAATGGAGGAGTGTGGACGGGATACTGGAGGAGTGTGGAGGGTTGGTGGAGGAGTGTCGACAGGTGGTGGAGGAGAGTGGACTTGTAATGGAGGAGTGTGGAGGGGTGGTTGAGGAGTGTTGACAGGTGGTGGAGGAGTATGGAGGAATGGTGGAGGAGTGTGGAGGGTTGGGGAGGAGTGTTGAGGGGTGGTGGAGAAGTGTGAAAGGGTGGTGGAGGAGTGTGGAACGATGGAGGAGTGTGGAAGGGTGGTGGACGAGTGTGGAGGAGTGTAGAGGGGTGGAGGAGGAGTGTGGAGGGGTTGTGGTGGAGTGTGGAGGGATGGTGGACGAGTGTGGAGGAGTGGTGGAGTGTGGAAGGGTTGTGGATTAGAGTGTAGGGGTGGTGGAGGAGTGTGAAGGAGTGGTGGAGTGTGCATGGGTGTTGGAAAATTGTGGAGGGGTGGTGGAGGAGTGTGCAGATCTGGTGAAGGAGTGTGGAGGAGTGATGGAGTGTGGAGGGGTTGTGCAGGAGTGTGGAGGGAAGGTGGTGAAGTGAGGAGGGGTAGTGGAGTGTGAATGGGTGTTGGAAAATTGTGAAGGCGTGGTGGAGGAGTGTGGAGAAGTGGTGGAGGAGAGTGGAGTGGAGGTGGAGGAGTATAGACCAGTGGTGGACGAGTGCGGACTGGTGGTGGAAGAGTGTGGACGGTTGGATGAGGAGTGTGGGGGGTGGTAGAGGAGAGTGGATGAGAGATGGAGGAGGAGTGATGAGGGGATATTTGAGGAGAGAGGAGGGGAGAGTGGAGGAGCCTGGAGGAGAGAGTGGAGAAGAGTGGAGAGGACAGTAGAGGAGTGTTGAGGGGATAGTAGAAGAGTGTGGTCAGGGTATAGTGGAAGAATGTGGAGGGGATAGTAGAGGAGTATGGATGGGATAGTTGAGGAGTGTGGAGGGGATAGTTGAGGAGTGTGGAGGGGATAGTGGAGGAGTGTGGAGGGGATTGTGTAGGAGTGTGGAGGGGATAGTGGATGGATGTGGAGGGGTGGTGGAGGAGTGTGGGCAGGTGGTGGAGGAGTGTGGAGGGGTGGTGGAGGAGAGTGGACTTGTAATGGAGGAGTGTGGAGTGGCTAGTGGAGGAGTGTGGAGGGGTGGTGGAGGAGTGTGGGCAGGTGGTGGAGGAGTGTGGAGGGGTGGTGGAGGAGAGTGGACTTGTAATGGAGGAGTGTAGAGGGGGTAGTGGAGGAGTGAGGGGGGTTGTGGAGGAGTGTGAACAGGTGGTGGATGAGTGTGGAGGGGTGGTTGTAGGAGTGTGGAGGGGTGTTGGAGGAGTGTGGACTTGTGGTGGAGGAGTGCGGAGGGGTGGTGGAGGGGTGTGGAGGGGTGGTGGAGGAGTGTGGAGGGGTGGTGGAAGAGTGTGTACGGATGGTGAAGGAGTGTGGAAGGGTGGAGGAGAAGTGCGGAGGGGTGGTGGAGGAGTGTGGAGGGGAGGTAGAGGAGTGTGGAGGCGTGGTGATTGTTGAGGGGTGGTGAAAGAGTGTGGAGGGGTGGTGGAAGAGTGAGGAGGGGTGATGGAGGAGAGAGGACGGGTGGTGAAGGAGTGTGGAGGGGGGTGGTGGAGGAGTGTGTAGGGGTGGTTAAAGAGTGTGGAGGGGTGGTGGAGGAGAGTGGAGCGGTGGTGCAGCGTAAAGGGGTGGTATAGGAGTTTGAAGGGGTGGTGGAGGAGTGTGGAGAGATTGTTGATAAGTGTGGAGGGGTGGTGGAGGAGTGTGGAAGGTTGGAGGAGGAGTATGGAGGGGTGGTGGTAGGAGTGTGAAGAAGCATGGAGGGGTGGTGGAGGAGTGTGGAGGGGTGTTATTTAAGCGTGAAGGGGTGGTGGATGAAGTGGAGGCGATGGAGGCAGAGGAGTGGAAGGGTGGTGGAATGTGTGAGGAGTGGTTGTGGAGGAATTTGGACAGGTTTGAGGATTAGTGTGGAGGGTGGTGGTGCGAGCGTTGACGGAGGGGTGGAGAGAAGTGTAAAGGGAGGTGGAGGCCATGTGGCAGGGATGGAGCAGTGATGATGGGATATTGGGAGGAGAGAGGAAGGATAGTAGAGGATGTCTGGAGGATGATGTGGAGAAGAATGGAGAGGATAGTAGACGAGTGGATGAGGGGATAGTAGTGGAGTGTGGAGGGGATAGTGAAAGAAAAAAAATGTGAAGGGGATAGTAGAAGAAGAAGATAGGGGATAGTTGTGGAGTGTGGAGGGGTGTCTGGAGGAGTGTGGATGGTTGTGTGGATAAGTGTAGAGAAGTGGTGGAGGAGTGGGGAGTGGGAGGTGAAGGAGTGTGGTAAGGATGGAGTGGAGGGTATGGGGTGGTGGAGTATGTAGAAAACATGGAGCAGGGGTGATGGGAGGAGTGGTGTGAGGGGTGGTTAATGAAGTGTGGGTGGAGATGTGGAGGAGTGTGGAGCGATGTGAGGAGGGAGTGTGGAAGGGTGGTGGAGGAGTGTGGTAGGAGTGTGGAGGTTGTAGGTGGAGGAGTTGTGAAGGGTGGTGGGGAAGCTAGAGTCTGTGGAGGGGGTGGTGGAAGACGTGTGGAGGGGTGGTGGAAGAGTGTGGAGGCGGGTGGTGGAGGAGTGTGGGAGGGGTGGTGGAAGGAGGAGTGTGGAGGGTGTTGGAGGAGTGTGGTGGCGGGGTAGTGGACTAGTGTGGAAAGGTGGTGGAGGAGTGTGGAGGAGTGATAGAGGGGTGGTGGGAGGAGTGTGGAAGTGGTGGTGGAGAAGTGTGGAAGGGTGGTGGAGAAGTGTGGAGGGGTATTGGAGAAGTGTGGAGGGGTATTGGAAGATAAGTGTGGTGGGGTATTGGAGAGAAGTGTGAAGGATTGGTGGTGAAGTGTGAAGAGTGGTGGAGAAGTGTGGAAAGCGATGGAGGAGGAGTGTGGGAAGGTGATGGAGGAGAGTGGAGGAGTGTGAAAAGGTGGCGGTAGGAGTGTGGAAGGGTGGTGGAGGAGTGTGGAGGGGTGGTGGATGGTGTGTGGAGAAGTTTGGAAGGGTTGGTGGAGAAGGTGGAGGGGTATTGGAGAAGTGTGAAGGAGTGGTGGAGAAGTGTGAAGCGATATAGGAGTGTGCAATGTGGTGGTGGATGTGTGGAGGGGTGGTGGACGAGTGTGGAGGCGTGGAGGAGGAGTGTGGAGAGAGGTAGTGGAGAAGTGTTGAAGGGGGGTGGAGAAGTGTGGAGGAATGGTGGGAGTGTGCAGGGGTATGTGAAGGAGTGTGGACGGGTGGTGGTGGAGTGTTGACAGGAGGTGGAAGAGTGTCGAGATGCGGTGGAGGATTACTTGTGGAGTGTTGGAAAGAGGTAGTGGGGGTGGTGTATAGGCCGTGTGGAGGTGCGGTTGAGGAGTGTGGAAAGGAGGTGTGAGGAGTGTGGATGGGGTTGCCGGGATATATGATGGGGTGGTGGAGGAGTGTGGAGTGATGGAGGAGGAGGAGTGTTCAAGGGTGTTGGAGAAGTTTTTTGGTAGGAGTGTAGAGGAGTGGTGGGAGGAGTGTGAAATTGTTAGTGATGAGTTTTTGGAGGGGTGCGTGGACGAGTGCCGAGGTGTGGTTGGTGTGTGGGAGGGGTGGGTGGAAATTTGTGAAGGGTTGGAGGAGGAGTGTGGAGGAGTGGGGAGGAGTGTGTAGTGGTGGTGGAGGAGTGTGAGTTAGGGTGAGTGGAGACGTGTGGATGGAGTTGGTGAGTGTGGCTTAGTGGATAGGGGGTTGGGGGAGTGTGGACTTGCGATGGAGGAGTGTGGAGAGGTGGGTGGATAAGTGTGGAGGGGATGAGGAGGGAGTGTGCGGAGGGAGGTGAAGGAGTTGTGGCAGGATGGAGGAGGGATGTGGGGGTGTTGGAGGATTGTGGAGAAGCATGGAGGGGTGGTGGAGGAGTGTGGAGGGGAGGTGGAGGGATGTGAAGGGGTTGTCAAGAAGTGCGAAGGGGTGGTGGAGGAGTGTGGAGCGATGGAGGAGGAATGTTCAAGGGTGGTGAAGGAGTGTGAAGGAGTGTGGAGGAGTAAAGAGGGGTGGTGGAGGACTGTGGAAGGGTGGTGAAGTAGTGTGGAGTTGTGGAGGAGAAGTGTGAAGCAGTGGTGGAGGAGTGTGGAGCGATGGAGGAGGAGTGTGGAAGGGTGGTGGAGGAGAGTGGAGTGGTTTGGAGGAGTGTGGAGGGGTTGCGGAGAAGTGTGGATGGGTGGTGGAGGAGTGTGGAGGAGTTGTGGAGAGTGGAGGGGTTTTGGAGGAGTGTGGAGGTGTGGTGGAGGAGTGTGGAGGAGTGGTGGAGTGTTGACGGGTTGTGGAATATTGTGGAGGGGTGGGGGAGTAGTGTGGAGGAGTGTTGTAGGAGAGTGGAGTGGTGCTGTAGGAGTCTGGAGGAGTAGTGAACGAGTGCGGAGGGGTGGTGGAGGAGTGTTGACAGGTTGAGGATCAGTGTGGAGGTTGGTGAAGGAGATTTTAGGAGGGGTGGAGGAGTGTAAAGGGGTAATGGAGGATTGTGGAGGGATGGAGGAGGAGTGATGAGGGGATATTGGAGGAGGGAGTAGGCGATAGTGGAAGAGTCTTGAGGAGATAGTGGAGAAGAGTGGAGAGGATAGTAGAGGAGAGTGGAGGTGTGTTGGAGGAGTGTGGTGGGTTGGTGGATAAGTGTGGAGGAGGGGTGGAGGAGTGTGGAGGGGAGGTGAAGCAGTGTGGAAGGATGGAGGAGGAGTGTATAGGGGTGGTGGAGGAGTGTGGAGAAGCAAAGAGAGGTTATGGAAGAGCGTGGGGGGGTGTTGGAGGAGTGTGGAGGGGTGACCATGAAGTGTGATGGGGATGTAGAGGAGTGTGGAGCGATGGAGGAGTGTGGAAGGGTGGTGGAGGAGTGTGAAGGAGTGTGGAAGGGTGGTGGAGGAGTGTGGACGGGGGGCGGAGGAGTGTGGATCAGTGGTGGAGGAGTGTGGAGGGTGGTGAAGGAGTGTGGGGGGAAGGTGGAGGAGTGTGAAAAGGTTGTGGAGGAGTGTGGAGTGGTGGTGGAGGAGTGTAGAGGGGTGGTGGAGGAGTGTGCAGGGGAGGTGGAGGAGTGTACAGGGGTGGAGGAGGAGTGTGGGGGGGTGGTGGAGGAGTGTGGAGGGGTGGTGGAGGAGTGTCGAGGGGTGGGTGAGAAGTGTGAAGGAGAGGTGGACAAGTGTGAAGGACTGGTGGAGGAGTGTGGAGCGATGGAGGAGGAGTGTGGAAGGGTGGTGGGGGAGTGTGGATGTGTGTGGAGGGGTATTGGAGAAGTGTGAAAGGGTGATGGAGGAGTGCGCAGGGGTTTTGGAGGAGTGTGGACAGCTGGTGGAGTGTGGATGGGTGGTGGATTAGTGTGGAGGGGTGGTGGAGGAGAGTTGACGGTGGTGGAGGAGTGTGGAGGGTTGGTAGAGAAGTGTGGAGGGGTGGTGGAGAAGTGTGGAGGGGTGTTGGAGGAGAGTGGTCTTGTAATGGAGGAGTGTGGAGGGAATAGTGGAGGGTTGTGGAGGGGTGGTTGAGGAGTGTGGACTTGTAATGGTGGAGTGTGGAGGGGATAGTGGAAGAGAGTAGAGGGGTGGTGGAGGAGTGAAGGGGATGGTGGAGGAGTGTGGAGGGTTGGTGGAGGAGTGTTGAGGTGTGGTGGACGAGTGTGTAAGGGTGGTGGAGAATCGTGGAGCGGTTGTGGAGGAGTGTTAAGGTGTGGTGGAGGAGTGTGGAGGGGTGGTGAAGGTGTGTGGAGGTGTGGTGAAGGAGTGTGGAGGGGTGGTGAAGGAGTGTGGAGGGGTGGTGGAGGAGTGTGAAGGAGTGGTGGACGAGTGTTGAGGGGTAGTGGAGGAGTGTGGAGGGGTAGTGAAGGAGTGTTGAGGGGGGTGGAGAAGCGTGGAGGAGTGGTGGAGTGTGGAGGGGTAGCAAAGGATTTTGGACTGGTGGTGGAGGAGTGTGGAGTGGTGGTGGAGGAGTGTGGACAGGAGGTGAAGGAGTGTGGCGGGCTGGTGGAGTGTGGAGGAGTGGTGGAAGAGTGTGGAGGGGGTAGTTGAGGAGTGTGAACAGTGGAGGAGTGTATAGTTGTGGTGGAGGAATGTGGAGAGGTGTTACAAAAAACGCGATTCTAAAAGCTTAGAGATCTCCAGTGACTACTAGAAAGGACTGCCCTTCTAGCATCCAGCCTGTTACTGGGTTTTCGTAACAAGTAGTCAGTATCCTTATCCAATTATCCATTAGAATTCAGTATGATTCAATAGTGTTTCAGGATTACAACTGGTAGGCTACTAACTAGAGAAATTAAAATTTAATAAATTTATTAAGTCTAGAGGTATATTATCAAATTAAATTAAATTAATCACAGTAATCAAAATAATATCACTTCTCTCGAGTACAATATTATTGTGCTGAAAGCACATATCACATTTATAATTCTTAAGTACCGTCTGGTACATTAACATTTAATAAGATATTACAAATATGTACAAGTAAGTGTGTACGTGTGTAAGTGCTCTAAGTAGTTTGCTATGTCTCAAGACTCGACTAGACTTAAACAAGTGACTGACAAAGTCCTCACATAAACTAACTTCTTGACCAACTGGCAATCAGAACAGTCTGCTTGAACAATAAAAAGAATGTTAAGCCCAAAAGCAATATAACGAGCATCTGCGACACAAAATCAGGAACAAGGAGATAATATAACGACACTAAGTAGGGACCATCAGCAGATCCTCCACAAAAGTCACAAAACTCCCATACTACTGAATCTAAGTTCAGCATAAGAAAATCCCCGACTGTGATAATACACAAACCAGTACAAATTAGGTCAGAAGCTACAGCTCAGGACCTGAGATGTTTCGAGTGTCTATATGACACACAACCTCAGTACAACGTCAAAAATCACTAAGTCTATACAATGTTCTGTGAACAGAGTTCTACAGAACTAACAAGAATAATGAGACAGACAATCTGTCCAACCACCAAGAGAGTTTAGACCAGACTGAATACTTCAGGCGAGGTGAGGACACCCCCCCCCTCGATCACTTGATAGCTCCGTGGGTCGCTGCCCAGCAACAACGAGAAACCGGCAGTCTAACGAGCCACAAGCGATAATTACAGTAGTTAGACAATCAAGACTTAAACTTAGCACATAATATGTTACATCCTACCTAACAAAATTTAGGTAAGTCAAATAATAATATAAAGCAATATATTTACGATTTTTGTTAAAAGGTTTTAGGGTTAAAGTTAAAAATTTTTAAAGGAATTCGGGGTTTTGGGGGGTTTCAAAAAGGGTTTAAAAATTTTAGATTGGGTTTTTTAATTCCGTAATTCCCCGGGTTTGGAAGGGGTCCTAAAAATTTTGGGGTGTTTAATTCCCTAGATATTTAAAAATTTAATTAATAGTTTTTGGAAAGGGTTCGGGAAAATTAAGAATTAAAAGAAATGTAACCCCAAAATTTTGAAAGGGGGAATTTTGGGGGGGGGTAAAACGATGGGGGTTGGGGGAAAAAAGGGGAAAAGGGTTTTAAAGAAAAGGTTTAATGCAAAAATTAAAAGTAGAAATTAAGATTTGAAAATTAAACATTAAAATTAAAAATATTTTGATTGTAATTAAAATATATAAAAAATTTGAAATTTAAAAAAAAAAAAAAATTATGGAAAAATTTTTTGAAATTAGGGGTTGAAAAGGGGGGAGGGGTTGGGGGGAGGGGGAATTAGGGGGTTTGGGAGGGAAATTGAAAATGTGGGGTGGGGAAAAAAAGTTTTGGGAAAGGTTTTAAAGATTTGGGAGGGTTTTTAGGATTAAAGAATTTTAATAGGAGTTAATTTGGGGGTTTTTAAAGTTTTGGATTAAAAAAATTTTTTGGGGGAGGATTTATTTTAAATGTAAGGGGTAAAAGAATTTTAGGGGTTGAAGGGGAGGGGTTAGGGGAGTGTGGGGGGGTGTGGAAGGGGGGGGGTGGTAAAGGTGGAGGGGTTTGGATTTTTGGAGTGGTGGGGAGTGTGGAGGGGGAGGGGAGGGTTTGGGGGGGGTTGAGGGGGGGTGGAGGAATTTTGGGGGGGGGGGAAAAGGGTGTGAAGGGGGGTGGGGGAGGTGGGGGTGGTGGGGGTTTTGGGAAGGGGGGAGGAGTTGGAGGTTTTGGGGTGGGAGATGGGAGAGTTTTTTGAAAGGTGGGGTTGGGGTGGGGGGTGGGAGGTGTGGGGGTGTGGAAATTTGGGGGGGTGGGGGAAAGGGGTATGGGTGTAGGGGTGGTGGGGAGGGGTGGGAGGGTGGGGGAAGGAGTTGGAGGGGGGGGGGGGATGTGGAGGGTGGAGAGGTGGGAGGGGTGGTGTATTTGTGGGGGTGGGGGATGAGTGGAGGGGTGGTGGGAGTGTGGAGGGGTGGTGGGGGATGTGGGGGTGGAGGAGTTGGAGGGGTTTGGAGGTTGGGGGGTTTGGTGGAGGATTGTGGGGATTGGGGGAGGGGGGGTTTTAGGGGTTGGAGGTGGTAGGGGTGGGGGAGGGGGGTGGAGGAGTTTTGGGGGGTGGGGGGGGGTTGGGGGGTGGGGGGGGGGGGCGGGGGGGAGGGGGGGGAGGGTGTGGAGGTGTGGAGGGGTGGGGAAATGTGGAGGGGGGGGGTGTGGGGGAGGAGTGTGGAGGGGTGGGGAGTGTGGGGGGGTTTTGGGGGAGTGTGGAATGGGGTGGGAGGAGTGGGGAGGGGTGGTGGGGATGTTAAGGGGTGGGGGAGTGTGGAGGGGGGGGAGTGTGGAGGGGTTTGGAAGGGAGGGGTGGTGGAGGGGGAAGGGGTGGAGTTGTGAGGGGGGTGAGGGTGGAAAGGGGGGTGGGGTGGTGGGGAGGGTGGTGGAGGTGGGGAGGGGGTGGAGGAGGTGGAGGGGGGGTGGGAATTGTGAGGGTTTTGGGGATTTGGGGGGTGGGGGGGTGGAGGGGGAGGGGTGGAGGGGTGTGGAGGGGTGGGGGTTTTGGGGAGGGGGGGAAAAAGTGGGAGGGTTGGGGGGTTTTGGGGTTGATGGGGGTGGAGGGGGGGGAGGGGTTTTTGGAGGTGTAGGGTGGGGAGTTGGAGGGGGGTGGAGTTGGGGTGGGGTTGGAGGAGGTGGGGGTGGGGGGAGTGTAAAATGGGGGAGTGTGGAGGGGTGGTGGGGTGGGATTGGGGTGTGGGGGGGTGTGGAGGGTGGGAAAGTGAAAGGGGGGGTGGGGGATGGGAGGAGTGGTGGAGGTGGGGGGGGTTTGGAGGATGGGGAGGGGTGGTGGGGGAGTGTGTAGGGGTTTTGGGGAGGGAAGGGGGGGGGAGGGGGAGTGTTAGGGGTGGGAGGAGGGGGAGGGGGGTGGAGGGGTTAGGGGTGGAAGGGGTGTGGGGGGTGTGGAAGTTGGGGGAAAGGGGTGGAGGGTGTGGGGGGTGGGAGGTGTGGGGGGTTGGGGGGGTGTGGGGGGGTGGTGGGGGTTAGGGGGTGGAGGAGTGTGGGGGGTTGGGGGGTGGGGGAGGGGGTAAGGAGTGTGGGGGGGGTGGAGGGGTGTGGGGGGTGGGGAGTGGGGGGGTGGAAAAGGGTGTGGGGGGGTGGAGGGTGTGGGGGGTTTGGGTGGAGTTAAAAGGGGTGGGGAGGGTGGAGGGTGGTGGAGTGTTGGGGGGGGTGGGAGGAGGGGGGGGAAAAGGGGGGGGGGTTGAAAGGGGCGTGGGGGTGTGGAGGGGTGGTGGAGGTGTGGGGGGTTGGAGGAGTGTGGGGGGTGGGGTTTTGGGGAATTTGGAGGGTGGGGAGTGTGGAGGGGTGGGGGTGGGGAATTAAGGGGGGGGGAAAATTGGGGGGTGGAGGAGTGTAAAAGGGTGGGGAGTGAAAAATTGGGGGGTTGGAGGGGTGGAGGGGTTGGAGGGGGGATTAGGGGTTGGAGGAGTGTGGGGGGGGGGGGGGGGGGGTGGGGAATGGGTGGGGGGGGAGGGGGGGGGGAGTGTTAATGGGGTTTGGAGGAGTGGGGAAAAGGGGGGGTGGAGTGTAAAAGGGGTGGAGGGGTGGGGGGGGGTTAGATTTTGGAAAAGGGGTGGAGGGATGTTGGAGGGGTGGGGGTTTTGGTGGGAATGGGGGTGGAAGTGTGGAGGGGGGGAGGAGTGTTGAATGGGTGGAGGGATGTGGAGGGGGTGGGGGGGTGGGAGGGGGGGGATGGGGGGTTTGGAGGGAGTTGGGAGGGGGGGGGTTGGTGAAAGGTGGAGGGGTGGGAGGGGTTTTGGGAAAGGGGGTTGGAAAGGGTGGGAGGGGAGTGTGGAGGGGTAAAGGAGTGTGAGGGGGGTGGAAGGGGGAGGGTTGGGGGGTGGTGGGGTGGGGAATTGGGGGGTGGGAGGAGGTGGGAGGGGGAAAGGAGTGTGAATGGGGGGGGGGATGTGGAAGGGTTTGGGGGATGTAAAGGGGTGGGGGGAAGTGTGGAGGGTGGGGGGAGTGTGAAAGGGGGGTGGTGTGAAAGGGGTGGATGGGAAAGGGGGGTGGGAGTGTGGAGGGGGTGAAAGGGAGTGTGAATTTTTGGGTGGGGGGGGGTTTTTAGGGGGTTGGGGAGTGTGGAGGGGGGGGAGGTGTAAGGGGTTTTGGGGGTGTGGAGGGGGGGGGGGGTTTTGGAAGGGGTGGAGGAGTTGGGGGGGGAAAGGAGTTAAGGGGGGGGGAGGAGTGTGGAGGGGGGGGAAGGATTTTGGGGTGTGGGGTGGAGGGGTGGAGGGGGGGAGGATTTGTGAAAGGGGTGGAGGAGTTGGAGGGGTTGGAGAAGTGGAAGGGGGGTGGGGGTGTGGTGGGGGGGGGGAAGGAGTGTTAAAGGGGTGGAGGAGGGGTGGAGGGGTTGGGGGAAGGAGTGTGAAATGGGTGGAGGAGTGTGGAGGGTGGTGGAGGTTTGGGGGGAGGAGTTGTGGGGGGGGGGTGGTGGAGGTAAATTAGGGGGGGGGAGGGTGTGGAGGGGGGGGTTGGGTGTGAATGGGGGTGGGAGTGTGGAGGGGTGGTGGATTTAAAAGGGGGGGTTGGAGGGGGAAAAGGGGGGGAGTGGTGGGGGGAATGGGGGTGGGGAGGTTGTGGAGGGGGGGGGGGAAGTGTGAATAGGGGTGGAGGGGTGGAGGGGTGGTGGAGTTAAATAGGGGTGGGGATTTGTGGAGGGGGGGGGGTTTTTGTGAATAGGGTGGAGGGTGGGAGGGGGGGGGAAATGGAATAGGGGTGGAGGAGTGTGGAGGGGTGGTGAGTGTGAATAGGGGTGGGGAGGTGGAGGGGGGGGGAGGTAAATTTGGGGTGGAGGGGTGGAGGGGTGGTGGGTGTGAATGGGGGTGGAGGTGTGGAGGGGTGGGGTGTGAATGGGGGTGGGGGGGGGGAGTGGAAAAAGGGGTGGGGGAGTTGAGGGTGGTGGAATGTGAATGGGGTGGGGATGGGAGGGGGTTTGGGGAGTGTGATGGGGGGTGGAGGAGTGTGGAGGGGGGTGGGTGTGAATGGGGTGGGGGAGTGGGAGGGGTGGTGGGGAGTGTGAATGGGGGGTGGAGGAGGTGTGGAGGGGGTGGGTGTGAATAGGGGGGGGGAGTTGGAGGGGGGGAGTGGTTAGGGGGGGAGGTGTGGGGGGGTGGTGAGTGTGAATAGGGGGGTGGGGAGTGTGGGGGGTGGAGTGTAATAGGGGTGGGGGGTGGGGGGGTGGTGGAGTGTGAATTTTAGGGGTGGAGGGGGTGGGGGGAAAAGGGGGGAGGAGTGTGGATAGGGGGGGTGGAGGAGTGTGAGGGGGTGGAGTGTGAATAGGGGTGGGGAGTGTGGAGGGGTGGTGGAGTGTGAATAGGGGTGGGGAGTGTGGAGGGGTGGTGGGTGTAAATTAGGGGTGGAGGAGTGTGGAGGGGGAGGGGGTGTGAAAGGGGGGGGGGTTGTGGGGGGGGTGGGGAGTTGAATAGGGGTGGAGGAGTGTGGGGGGTGGTGGAGTGTGAATGGGGGTGGAGTGTGGAGGGGTGGGGAGTGTAAATGGGGGGTGGGGGGGAGGTGGGGGGTGGGGTAAGGGGAGTGTGAATAGGGGGGGGGAGGTGGAGGGGTGGGATGTAAAATAGGGGTGGAGGAGGTGGGGGGGGGGGAGGTGATGGGGGTTTTGGGGGAGTGTGGAGGGTGGGGGTGTGAATGGGGGTTTTGGAGTGTGGGGGGGTGGGGATGTGTAGGGGTGGTGGTGGGGGGGTAAAGGGTGTGAATAGGGGGGAGTGTGGAGGGGGGGGGGTGTGAATAGGGGGTAGGAGGGGGGGGGGATGGAATAGGGGGGGAGGGTGTGGGGGGTGATTTGGTGAATAGGGGGGGGAGGAGGTGGGGGGGTGGGGGGTGTGAATGGGGGTGGAGGAGTGTGGAGGGGGGGGTGTGATAGGGTGGAGGGGGTTGGGGAGGGGTGGGGAGTGTGAATAGGGGTGGGGGGAGTGGGAGGGGTGGGGGGTGAATAGGGGGGAGGAGTGTGGAGGGGGGGGTAAGGATGGAATAGGGGTGGAGGGGGGAGGGGGGGTGTTGTGAATAGGGGTGGAAAAGTGTGGAGGGGTGAAGGAGTGTGTAGGGGTGGGGATGGTGGGGGGGGGGGGGAGGGGGGGTGGGGGGAATGGGGGGGAGTGGGGAGGGGGTGGATGTGAAATAGGGGTTGGAGGAGGGGAGGGGGAAAGGAGTGAAAATTTGGGGTGGAGGAGTGTGGAGGGGTGGGAAGGTGAATGGGGGTTGGGAGGAAAGTGTGGAGGGGTAAAGGGAGTGTGAAATAGGGGTGGAGGAGTGTGGAGGGGTGGAGGAGGGGGAAATAGGGGTGGGGAGTGTGGAGGGGTTTTTTGGTAAAGGGGGAGTGTGAATAGGGGTGGAGGAGTGTGGGGGGGGTGGAGGTAAAAAGGGGTGGGGTGTGGAAAGGGGTGGTGGGTGGAATAGGGGGGGGGAGTGTGGGGGGGTGGTTTGGAGGTGAATGGGGTGGAGGGTTTTGGAGGGGGTGGTGGTGGGGGGGTGAAAGGGTGGGGGGGGGGGGTGGTGGGTGTGAATGGGGTGGAGGAGTGTGGGGGGGTGGGGAGTGTGAATAGGGGTGGGGGGTGTGGAGGGGGGGTTGGGTTGAATAGGGGTGGAGGAGTGTGGAGGGGTGGGAGTGTGAATAGGGGGGAAAGGGTGTGGAGGGGGGGGGAGTGTGATGGGGTGGAGGGGTGTGGGGGGGTGGATGTGAATAGGGGTGGGGAGTGTGGGAGGGGGGGGGAGGTGAATAGGGGGGGAGGAGGGGTGTGGGGGGGGGTGGATGTGAATAGGGGTGGAGGAGTGTGGGGGTGGTGGATTTGTGAATGGGGGTGGAGGAGTGTGGAGGGGTGGGGGGTTTGAAAAGGGGGGGGGGGGTAAGTGTGGAGGGTGGTGGAGTGTAAAATAGGGGTGGGGGAGGTGGAGGGGTGGGGGGGGGAGGTAAATAGGGGTGGAGGAGTGGGAGGGGTGGTGGAGTGTGAATAGGGGTGGAGGGGGTAGGGGGGGTGGAGGGGGGGGGGGGTTAGGGGTTGGGGGAATAGGGGGTGGAGGAGTGTGGGGGGTGGGGAGTTGAATGGGGGTGGGGAGTGTGGAGGGGTGGAAGTGGGGAAAAGGGGGGTGGAGGAGTGGGGAGGGGTTTTGGGGAGTTGTGGGGGGGGATGGGGGGGGTGGTGAATTAAAGGGGTGGGGGGAGTGGAGGGGGGAGTGTAAATAGGGGGGAGGGGGGTTGGAGGGGGAGGAAGTGTGAATAGGGGTGGAGGGGGTTGGAGGGGTTGGGAGGGGGGGGAGGAGTGGAAATAGGGTGGAGGGTGGGAGGGGGGGGTGGATGTGAATAGGGTGGGGAGTTTTGGGAGGGGTTTGGGAGTGTGAATAGGGGTGGAGGAGGTGGGGGGGTGAAGGAGTGTGAATAGGGGTGGAGGAG
>NC_069411.1:72943389-72958432 GCF_026875155.1 Cherax quadricarinatus | reverse complement strand
AGTGTTGAGGGGTAGTGGAGGAGTGTGGAGGGGTAGTGAAGGAGTGTTGAGGGGGGTGGAGAAGTGTGGAGGAGTGGTGGAGTGTGGAGGGGTAGCAAAGGATTTTGGACTGGTGGTGGAGGAGTGAGCAGGGGTGGTGGATGAGTGTGGAGTGGTGGTGGAGGAGTGTGGAGGAGTGGTGGAAGAGTGTGGAGGGGTAGTTGAGGAGTGTGAATAGTGGAGGAGTGTGTAGTTGTCGTGGAGGAATGTGGAGAGGTGGTTTAGGAGTGTGGATGAGTGTGGAAGGGTGGTGGAGAAGCGTGGAGGGGTATTGAAGAAGTGTGAAGGAGTGGTGGAGAAGTGTGGAGCGATGGAGGAGGAGTTTGGAAGGGTGGTTGAGGAGTGTGGAGGAATGTGGAGGAGTTTGGAGGGGTGGTGGAGGAGTGTGGAGGGGTCGTAGAGAAGTGTGGAGGGGTGGCGGAGAAGTGTGGAGGGGTGGTGGAGGAGTGTGGAGGGGTCGTAGAGAAGTGTGGAAGGGTTGTGGAGAAGTGTGCCCTGCATACCATCTAAAAGGGACCAGGAGGCACAGACCCCACAAGACAAACAATAGTAGCTACGACAACCCAACTCCAGGTGATTTTTCAGTGGCAGGAAACGAAAAAAGAAAATGGAAGGAAATAACAAAAATAGTCCACCACCTTGGAGCCTTGTTGGACTGGAGGCGCAGCCAGTGGCCACCCATGGCCCTCAAGAATTACAACTACCGATGCCAATAACAAAATCCCCCCAACAAACACAGAATACAACCTCGTTCATATTTGCTAATATACAGGGCCTTAAGCCATCCACCAACAACAAAATACCTTTTATCAGTGGACTTCTAGTGGAGTCTAATGCAATGTTTGCAGCCTTCACAGAGACTCACACAAAAGATCACTTTGACAGTGAAATATGGATAAGTGGTTACCTCCTTTTTAGATGCGACAGAAAAAACAGGCAACAAGGGGGGGGTTGGCCTGTATGTTAAAGAGTCCCTTATCTGCACGGAGTTGCTGAACACCACAAATGAGGTAGTTGAAGTTCTATCAATAAAGATCGAGAACCAAAACCTAGTCATTGTGGTTGTATACAAGCCACCAGATGCAACCTCACAACAGTTCAAGGAACAGCTACTGAAAATCGATTACTGTTTGGAAAACCTTCCAGCTCCATCCCCAAACATCTTACTGCTTGGTGATTTCAACCTAAGGCATACAAAATGGAAGAATGTAGCAAATAATGTTATAGCTGAAACAATCCCCGGAGGCAGCGCAGATGAAAGGTCACACACACATGAGCTACTAAGTCTCTGCGAAAAACACACCTTAAGCCAGCAGATAGTGGAGCCAACAAGACTAGAAAACACACTTGACCTTATCTTCACAAATAATGAGGACCTGATAAGAGACATAAGAATATCAAAAACAACTAATTCCGATCACAATCTAATCGAAGTCCAGACGTACATGCATAGGGGTCCTGAACAGCAGAATGCATGTACCTGTGAAGGTGTCTTCACAAAATACAATTTCAACAATAAGAACATCAACTGGGACCAGGTAAACCATGTCCTAAACGAAACATGTTGGGAAGATGTCTTAAATGACATGGATCCAAACCAGTGCCTTGAAAGGATAAACTTCCTGGTAGCCGAAGCATGTTCTAGGCATATTCCCCTAAGAAAGAAAAAGAGCAGGAGTAAACTGGAGAGAAAAAGACGCTCCCTCTACAGAAGACGACGAAGAGTCACTGAGCTCCTCAGGAGTGCTAGAATATCTGATACACGAAAGGAGGCGCTGACCAGGGAAGTGGAAACTATCGAACTTAAGCTAAATGACTCTTACAGGAACCAGGAGAGGCAGGAGGAGCTTAAAGCTATTAGTAAAATTGAAAGAAATTCAAAATATTTCTTTTCATATGCCAAAAACAAGGCAAATACCACATCTAGTATCGGGCCCTTATCAGACAAAATGGGACTTACACAGATGACAACAAGGAAAGAAAAAATATTAAAATCCCAGTACGATCTGTGTTTAGTGAACCACTAATCGGTTGAGGATCGAGCCCAAAGTTTTTAATAAATAGCCTCAAAACTCCAAATTATCCAATTTCCGACTTTCCCCTAACTCTGTAGATTTCGAAAAAGCCATTGACAACATGCCTATGCACTCGGGGCCCCGGGGCCCAGCTCGGGGAAAACCTTTTTTCATTAAGAACGCAAAACCCCTCCGCGTGCCCTAAGTACACTATGGGGAGGAGCTTGGCCAGGGTGAAATTCCACATCACTTAAAACAACGATAAGCCCCACCATGAAGGTGGCAGAAAGCATTAGCAAGAATATGACCAATACTCTGACGTCCACATCAAAAAAAATCTTTGAAAGAGTGCTAAGAAGCAGGATTGCAAATCCCCCGGGATTCCCAAAATTGCACAATCCGGGGAAACAGGGGTTCAGGGCAGGTCGCTCCGCTCTCCAACAAACGGATCCTATACATCCCTTTGGATGCATGAAAAAAATCAGAATGCAGAGTAATATACACAATTTTGCAAAAGCATTTGACAAATGCAAATATGGCGAAATACCCAAAAAATACGTGCTAAAGGAATAGCGGGAAAGGGGGGAATGGATCTTCAATTTCCCAACAAATCGAACACAAAGAGTATGGGCAACAAGTTAAATCGGAGGCTGCCATAGTGAAGAGCTCTGTTCCCAAGGCACAGTATCGCCCCCCTCTTTCCTTATCCTCCTTTTTAAAACAAAAACAAGATATTACCACACACCGTACATTTTGGAGATACAGGGTCGCTGAGGCGTCATCTGCTGAGGACGCGTTAACCTCCAAAAAGATAAAACAAAATTTTCCAGTGGAACGGTAAAAAAATATGATGTTCAAGGGACAAATCCAACTAAATGTTTTTGGGAAAATGGAGGGGATAATAACTAAACAAAATATACTACTACTCCCGGGCCCTACAATAGAGCGGAAAAATAATGTAAGGGACCTGGGAGTAGTAATTTGAGGATCTCCTTTCATGGATCCAAAAATGCCACATCGCACGTGCAAAGAAAATGATAGGATGGATAATGGAAATTTCAAAAGAAGGGTCCAAGCCCAAGATGACCTTTCAAATCACTTGTTCTCTCTAGGCTGGAATACTGCTGTACTTAACCTCCATTCAAAGCGGGGAAATCGCAGATCTAGAAGTGTACAGAGATCCTTTACTGCACGATAAATTCTGTAACACCTTAATACTGGGGAAAGCTTGGGAAACACTTGACTTGTACCCTTGGGAAAAGCAGGGGGGAGAAATTCATAATTTCACTTGAAAATCTTGGAAAGGGAAAGGGGCCCAAATCTGCCAAGAAATCACTCCCCACGAAAGTAAAAGCGGCAGGGATGCAAAAAACCCCCCCAAAAAAAAGTAGGGGCGCCATTGGTACCTAAGGGAAAACACCTAAGGTCCGGGGCCCAAAATGTTCAACAGCCTCCCCCTCAACATTAGGGGAATTTTCCAATAAACCCCTGGCTGCCTTCAAGGAAAAGCGGACAGAACCTAAAGTCATGCCGATCACCGGGCTGTGGCTCGTAGTTGGACTGCGGCGGCCACAGTAAACACCAGTTTATCAGGCCCTGATCATCGGGGGGCCCGGTCTGGACCGGACCGGGGGGCGTTTTTCCCCGGAAAACCTAGGAATCCCGGTAAGTGGAAGGGAGGGGGAGGAAGTAGATCGTAATGGAGGGTGGGAGGGAATATGGGGATGTTTACGGTGGGGAGGATTGGACTTGTAATGGGGGAATGAGGAGGGGATAGTGGAGGGGGTGTGGAGGGGTTTTTGGGGGTGAGGAGTGTGGCAGGTGTTGGAGGAGTGGGGAGGGGGGTTTTGGATTTATATGAACTTGTAATGGAGGAGGAGGAGTTGAAAATGAGGAGAGTAAAGGGTGAGGGGGTGTGTGGGCAGGTGTGGGGGGGTGGGAGGGATGGGGGGAGTGTGGAGGGTTGGGGGAGGAGTGTGGAGAGGTGATGGAGGAAACGTGGAGGGGGGGTGAAAGAGTGTGGAGACGCGGTGCAGGGGTTTTAAGGAGTGCTGGGGGAGTGTGAAATAGTGTGGAGGGGTGGTGGACGAGTGTGGAGGGGTGGTGGGGGAGTGGGAGGGGTAGTGAAGGAGTGTTGAGGGGGGGGGAGAAGTGTGGAGGAGTGGTGGAGTGTGGGGGGTAGTGAAGGAGTGTGGACGAGTGGAGGAGGAAGTGCAGGGGTGGGGATGAGTGTGCAGGTGGTGGATTAGTGTGGACGGGTGGTGGAGGGTTGTGGAGCGGTGGTGGGGAGTTGGAGGGAAAGGGGAGGAGTGTGAAGAGTGGTTTGGGGGAGTGTGGCGGGAAGGGAGAGTGTGGAAAGGTGGTGGAGGAGTCATAGGGGGGTTGGAGGAGTTTGGGGGGGAGGTGCAGCAGTGAGCAGGGTGGTGGGGAGTGTGGAAGGGTGGTGGAGAAGTGTGGAGGGTGGTGGTGGAGTGTGGAGCGATGGAGGAGTGTGGAAGGGTGGGGGAGTGTGGTCGAGTGTGGGAGGAGTGTGGAGGGGTATTGGAGGAGTGTGGAGTGGAGGTGGAGGGGGTGTGGAGGGGTGGTGGAGGGTTGGAAAGGTGCTGGATGTGTGTGGAGGGGATGTGGATGAGTGGGAACAGGTGGTAAAGAAGTGTGGATGGGTTGTGGAGGAGTGTGGGAGGTGAGGGGGAGAAAGGAGTGTTGCGGGTAGTGGAGGAGGTGTGAGGGTTGGGAGAGAAGTATGGAGGGGTTGGTGGAGAAGTGTTTAGGGTGCTGGTGGAGAGTGGGCTTGTAATGGAGGAGTGTGGAGGGAATAGTAAAGGAGTGTGGAGGGGTGGTGGAGGAGTGTGGACAGGTGTGGAGGGGTATGGAGGGGTTGTGGATGATAGTGAACTTGTGATGGAGGAGTGAGAGGAGATAGGGAGGATAGTAGAGGGGTGGTGGGGGAGTGTGGAGGGTGATGGACGAGTGTGGAGGGGTAGTGAAGGAGTGTTGAGGGGTGGAGAAATATGGAGGAGTGGTTTGGGGTGTGGAGGGTATGAAGGAGTGTGGAAGGGTGGTGGAGGGGTGTGGACAGGTGGTGGAGGAGTGTGGAGAGGTTGTGGATGATAGTGAATTGTGATGAGGAGTGAGGAGGAGATAGTGGAGGATAGTAGAGGGGTGGTGGAGGATGTGGAGTGGTTGGGGGACGAGTGTGGGGGGGTAGTGAAAAGTGTGAGGGGGTGGAGAAATGTGGAGGACTGGTGGAGTGTGGAGGGGTAGTGAAGGGGTGTGGAAGGGGGCTGGAGAAGTGTGGGGTGGTGGATGAGTGTGCAGGGGGGGTGGAGGAATTTGGACAGGAGGGGAAGGAGTGTGGATAGTGGGGGAGGATTGTGGAGAAGTTTGGAAGAGTGTGGATGGGGTGTAGGAGTGTGGGTGTGGTTGAGGATGTGAATGTGGGGGAGGTGGAGTTGTCGTGGAGGAGTGCGGAAAGGAGGTGGATAAATGTGAAAAGGGTTGTGGAGGAGTGTTGAGGGGAGGTGAAGGAGTGTGGAAGAATGGGAGGAGTGGAGGGTGGTAGAGGAGTGTGGAGAAGAATTGAGAGGTGGTGGAAGAGCGTGAGGGGAGGTGGGGGAGTGTTGAGGGTTGGTCGAGGAATAAGAAGGGGCGTGGAGGAATGTGGATGATGGAAGAGGAGTGTGGAGGGGTTTGTGGAGGGGTTTGGAGGGTAGTGAAAGAGTGTTGAGGGGGGGAGAATTCGGGAGGAATGGTGGAGTGTGCAGGGTAGCGAAGGATTTTGGACGGGGGGTGGAGAGTGTGCAGAGGTGGTGGATGAGTGTGCAGGGGTGGTGGAGGAGTGTGAGGGTGGGGGAGGAGTGGGGGCAGGGGTGGTGGATGAGTGTGCAGGGGTGGTGGATGAAATGGAGGGGTGGTGGAGGAGTGTGCAGGGTGGTGGTGAGTGTGCAGGGGTGGTGGGTGAGTGTGCAGCGGTGGTGGAGGAGGGGGTGGACAGGATGTGCAGGATGTGGCGGGTGGTGGAGGAGTGTGGAGGGTGGTGAGAAGTGTTGAGGGTGGTAGAGAAGTGTGGAGGGTGGTGGAGTAGTGCGGAGGGTGGTGGAGAGTGTGGAGGGTGGTAGAGAAGTGTGAAGGGGGTGAGAAGTGTGGAGGGTTGGTGGAGGAGTGTGGATGGGGGATGGGAGGAGTGTGGAGGGGTGGTGGGAGAGTGTGGAGGGGGTGGTGAAGGTGTGTGGAGATATGGTGTAGGAGTGTTGAGGAGTGGGAGAGGAGTGTGGAGGAGTGTGCAAATGGTGGTGGACGAGTGTGGAGGGGTGTGAGGAGTGGGGTAGGTGTGGAGGAGTGTTGAGGGGGTGGAGAAGTGTGGTGGAGTGGTGGAGTGTGGATGTGTAGTGAAGGATTGTAGATGGTGGTGGAGGAGTGTGGAGGGGTGGTGGAGAAGTGTGGAGGGTGGTAGAGAAGTGTGGAGGGTGGTGAGTAGTGGGAGGGGGGTGGAGGAGTGTGGAGGGGTGGTAGAGAAGTGTGAAGGTGGGGGAGGAGTGTGGAGGAATGGTGGAGGGAGGTGGGGGGGGGAGGGGTTGTGCGGGGAAGTTGGGGGGATGTGGAATTGTGGTTGAGGAGTGTGGAATGTTGGTGGAGGATTGTAGAGGGGTGTTGGAGGAGTGTGAGGGGGTGGAAGATGTGAGGGGTGGTGGTGGATGTGGGGGTGATGGAGGATGTGGAGGATGTGGAAGGTGGTGGAGAATGTGAGGGGGGGGAGGAGGAGTGGGAGCGATGGAGGAGGAGAGTGGAGGATGGTGGAGAATTTTGAGGAGGTGGAGGAGTGTGGGGGGTGTTGGGGGGTGTGGGGTGGAGGTGAGGAGTGTGGATGGGTGGTGGAGGAGTCTGCAAAGGTGCTGTAGGAATGTGGAGGATGGGGGAAGATTGTGGACATGTGGTGGAGGTATTGTCTGGGTGGTTTGGGGGAGTGTGGGGTGTGGGAGGAGTGTGGAGGATGGGGGAGGAGTGTGGAGGGTTGGTAAGAATAGGAGGGGTGGTGGGGAAGTGTTTAGGGGTGGTGGGGGAAGTGGTCTTTTAATGGAGGAATGTGGAGGAATAGTGGAGAGTGTGGAGGGGTGGTGTGAGGAGTGTGGAACATGGTGGGGAGGTGAAGGGGTTTTGGAAAGAGAGACAACTTGTAATAGGAGTGTGGAGGAGATAGTGGAGATAGTATTGGGGAGGTGGAGGGTGCACAGGTGGTGGAGGAGTGTGGAGGGATGGTGGATGAGTGTGCAGGGTGGTGGAGGAGTGTGGGAGGAGGTGAAGGATGGGAGAGTGGTGGAGGATTGTGGAGAATTGTTGGAAGGGGTGTGGGTGGTGTGTAGGAGTGAGGGGTGTGGTGAGGAGTGTGAATGGTGGGAGTTGGAAAGAGGGGATAAGTGTGAAGGGGTTGTGGAGGAGTATGGAGGGTAGGTGAAGGAGTGTGGAAGAATGGAGGAGGAGTGTGGAGGGGTGTTGAGGAGGTGGAGAAGCACTGAGGGGTGTGGAAGAGCGTGTGGGGAGGTGGAGGAGTGTTGAGGGTTGGTCGAGGAATAAGAAATGGCGGTGGAGGAGTGTGGGGATGAGGAGGAGTGTTCAAGGGTGGTGGAGGAGTGTGGAGGAGGGGTGGAGGGGTGCGGGGGGTGTGGATGAGTTGGAGGGTGGTGGAGGACTGTGGAGGGGTGAGGAGGATGTGGAGGGTGGTGGAGAAATGTGAAGCGATTGAGGGGGGTGTGGAAAGGAGGTGGATAAGTGGGAGGGGTGGTGGAGGAGTGTGGAGGGTAGGTTTAAGGAGTGTGGAAGAATGGAGGAGGAGTGTATAGGGGTGGGGAATGTGGAGAAGCATTGAAAGGGGTGGGAGAGTGTAGAGGTGGGGGGAGTGGGAGGGGTGGTCGAGACGTATGAAGGGGGGTTGGGAGTGGGGGTGAAAGGAGTGTTCAAAGGGTGGAGAGGAGTGTGAAGGACTGTGGAAAGGGGGTTGAGGGGTGGTGGAGGAGGTGGAGCTGTCTTGGAAGACTGTAGAGTGTGATGGAGGAGGTGCAGGGTTGTGGGAGAAGTGTGAAGCGGTGGTGGAGGAGTGTGGAGCGTGGAGAAGAGTGGTGGGAAGGGTGGTGGAAATGGGGAGGAGTGTAGAGGTGGGGGTGGAGGAGTGGAAATGGTTGGGAGGAGTATGGAGGGGTGTACAGTGTGGAGGAGTGGTGGAGTGTGGAGGTGGTGGAAATGTGAAAGGGGTGGAGAGGAGTGTGGAGGGGTGGGGGAGGAGTGTGGAGTGGGATGGAGGAGTGGTTGAGAGTGTGTGGGTGGTGGAGGAGTGTGAATAGGGGAGGAGGAGTGTGGAGAGGTGCTGTAAAGATTGGAGGAAAAGTGGTAGATGCGAGGGGGGGGGGGTGGAGCGATGGGAGAGTGTTCAAGGGTGTGAAGGATGTGTAGGTGTGTTTAGAATGTGGAGGGGTGGGAGGACTGTGGAAGGGTGGTAGAGGGTGGGTGTGGTTGGAGGGGGAAGTGGAAGCAGAGGTGGAGGAGTTTGGAGCGATGGAGGAGGAGGGGTTTGGAAGGGGTGGAGGAGGATGGAGGAGGTGTAAGGGGTGGTGGAGGGGTGTGGAGGGGTGTGGAGAAGTGGTGGAGGTTTTGGAGAAGTGGGATGTGGGTTGGAGGAGTGTGAGGAGTGGTTTGGGGTGTGGAGGGACTGTGGATTATGTGGAGGGTGGAGAGTAAAATGTGGGAGTGTGTAGGAGTGTGGAGTGTGTGGAGGAGTGTGGACAGGTGAGGATTAGTGTGGAGGATGGTGGAGGAGTGTTGGAGGGGTGCAAAGTGTAAAGGGAAAAGGAGGGTTGTGGAGGGAAAGGAGAGAGTGATGAGGGGATATGGGAGGGGGGAGGAGGCGATAGGGAAGATTTGAGGAGATAGTGAGAAGGTTGGAGGATAGTAGACGAGTGTGGAGGTATGTTGGGAGTGTGGAGGTTGGGGGATAAATGTGGAGTAGTGGTGGAGGAGTCGAGGGAGGTGAAGGATGTGGAAGGGTGGAGTAGGAGTTGTAGGTGGTGGAGGAGTGTAGAGAAATTGAGGGTTGCTGGAAAATGTGTTGAGGGAGTGGAGAGTGAGGGGTGGTAATGAAGTGTGATTGGATTTGGAGGGAGTGTGTACGAAAGAGAATAGTGGAAGAGTGGTCGAGGAGTGTGTAGGGTGTGGAGGTGTGGTGGAGGAAGTGTGGGGGGGTGGTGGATGAGTGTGGAGGAGGGGTGGGGGAGCGTGGAGGGTGATTGAGGAATGTGGGGGGAAAAGGTGGAGGAGCGTGGAAAGGTGTTGGAGATGTTAAATGGTGGTGAGTGGAGGGGGGGTGGAGGAGTGTGCAGGGGAGGTGTAGGAGTGTGCAGGGGTGGTGGGGGAAAGTGGGGGAGTGGTGGTGTAGGAGCGTGGAGGATTTGAGGGGGGGTGTGATAAGTGTGAAGGAATGGTGGAGGAGTGTGGAGCGAGGGAGGAGAGTGTGGAAGGGTGGTGGAGGAGTGTGGAGGGTATTGGAGGAGTAGGAGTGAGGTGGAGGATGTGGAGGGGTGGTGGAGGAGTGTGGAAGAGTGGTGGAGGAGTTTGAGGGGGTGGTGGAGGAGTGTGGTGGGTCATGGAGGAGTGTGGAGGGTTGGTAGAGAAGTGTGGAGGAGTGGTGGAGAAGTGTGGAGGAGTGGTTGAGGAGTTTGGACTTGTAATGGTGGAGTGTGGAAATATAAACACAAATGCAGTATAATGTGATCCTTTATTGACTACGTTTCGCCCACACAGTGGGCTTTTTCAAGTCACAAACAGAACTACCTGGGGTGGAAGGAACGCGAGTATTTATAGTCCGGCTGAGGTCAGGTGAAGAATGCTGCATCTGATGATGTACCGAGTGGGGTAATAGAGTCTAAAAACTTGGGTAGCTTGGAAAGGAGATTGGATAAGTTTGTGAGCAGACCTTCTACAGTGTTCTTATGTGGGATAGCGATGAAGAAGTTTCTTGGCAAGTGGTTTCAGCTATGTTATAGAAGCCACTGTTCTGGTTGAAGTTGTCGATATAGAAATAAGTGATGATTCCAGGATTCTTCGGTATTGAGTGTTGTCTTCTGTGGCGATAATCTTGAGTTTCTGTAGTTTATAAAAGTGGTTGTGTGAATTACGGTGTTGTACGCAGGCATTCCTTTGTCGTCAGACCTGCTTGCGTATTGGTGTTCTGAAATACGTGTTTGGAGGTCCCTTGATTTTTCGCCCACGTATAACTTGTTGCAGTCATTGCAAGGGATTATGTATACCCTGCAGAGGATGGAGGCTTGTCCTGCCTACTACTGGTATGTCCTTGATGTCGGGGTTGTGGAGGTAGAATACTTGGAATGATGTTTTGGTAAAAGATGTTGGAAACATGTTTGGCAATGGAGTTGGTGGGAAGGACTATGTATCTCTCTCCCCAGTGTCTTCTCTGGGTGGGGTTTAAGATGTTTAATTCCTCGCCGTCTGCAGTCTCTGATGAAGTGACGAGATAGTGGAGTTTAGAAAATATTTGTTCAATTATAGTGCATTCTTCCTCAAGGAACTCTTTTGCTGCAGATTCTGAGTGCACGTGGGAAGAAGCCTAAAATTACACCACGTTTGGGTTTTGGTGTCGTGGTGGGAGAAAGAAGTGGAGAAGATCGTTTTGGTTGGTGGGGTTTTCGATAGACTTTAAAACGAAGTTCGTGGTCAGCTTTGCAGAGCAGGACATCAAGGAAAGGAAGAGTGTTGTCGACTTCTTCTTCAAGTGTGAACTGGATTAAAGGGCTCGACCTGGTTGAGCTTGTCTTGGAGAGCTTGAACGTTAAAGCGTTTAGGAGTTATGAGGAGAATGTCGTCAACATAACGAGCCAGGTGACAGACGAAGGAATAATGGTGGAGAAACGTTCGGCTTCTAGATGTTCCATGTATAGGTTCGCCAGACTGCACTGAGTGGCGAACCCATGGGTATCCAAAAGTCTGCTGAAAGAGGTGATTTTCAAAAAGAGAAACACAGTAAAGTCACACATAGTTCAACAAGTCGATGAAGTCGCTGGCTGGAAGGGGAAGATCAGTGAATCGTCAATTTTCCTGCGCAAGAGATTGATGGCTTGTGTAGTAGGTACTTGGTGAATAGGGAAGTCACGTCAAGCTGGAAAGTTTCTTGTTCCTGATTTGAATTTGGGGAATGCGATTGAGAAGATCACCTGAGTGTTTGAGATGTGCTGGACTGATAGTGCCCAAGATTTAGAGAGGTGTTTGGCGAAAATTTCCTGAGAGCTGGTGGGGAGCACTGCCTATTCCCGAGGATATGGGCCTCAGTGGGATACCAGGCTTGTGATCTTTGGCAGGCCGTACATTCTGGCAGGTCTGGGGTTCTGGGCACGGTTGTTAGAAGTTTCTTCCCTGTTCTGAGCCCCTCAGAATGCGGCGAGTCCTTTGAAGAAAAGTTTTGTAAGGTTGTCCACTTGGTTGGGTTGTGAGAGGTTTGTAGGTATCTGGGTCATTAAGTAGATTGAGCATTTTGTTCCTGTAATCGTCAGTGTCATGATAACAACACCACCTCCTTATCAGCGGTGGTGACCCTGAGGTCGTGTCTTCTGCTAAACCTTTGAGTGCATTGATGTAACGTCGAGGTATGACTGGGGAGCTGCGTGTTGAGATGGCTGCTGAGATGATGCCTTGAAGATACCTTTTTGGAAGTCGGAGTCATTGTGTCTGTAGTTTTTTGGCGATGAAATTGAGGTTTTGTTTTGGTTTCGTAATTCCTGTTGCGAATTTAAGGCCTAAGCTGAGGGTTTTCAGTTTCTGTGGTTGACAGTGGACGAGATGAAAGATTTTGAATAATTTCAGGTCTTCCTAAACTTTTCCAATTACTATTATCGCAGAGTGTTTGTAGTTTCCTAGTAAGTCTGATCTTCTGTTGAACATTCGCTGTGGTAACTCTGCTGCGAATGATTTCGGCGGTGCGTCTGTTCATGTTGCCCCGGAGTGTTGTGCCTAGTGTTCTGGCTTGGAGGAAAGCTTCCTTTGTAGCATTGTTTAAGTCATCTGCACACTCTTCAAGGTAGGTCCGAGCTGTAGCGGAGAAAGGTGGTTTGATGTTGGCAATTTGAGGAGGAGTAGATCTTGGTAAGACCATTTCTTGGATGCAATCACGAAGAAAATTGTGTCTGTTGCGAAGTGAGTAAGCTTTTAGGAGAAGGTCCAGCACATCTCAAACACTCAGGTGATCTTCTCAATCGCATTCGCAACATCAACATCAGGAACAAGAAACTTTCCAGCCTTGACGTGACTTCCCTATTCACCAAAGTACCTACTACACAAGCCATCAATCTCTTGCGCAGGAAAATTGACGATTCATTTGATCTTCCCATTCCAGCCAGCGACTTCATCGACCTTGTTGAACTATGTGTTGACTTTACGTGTTTCTCTTTCGAAAATCACCTCTTTCAGCAGACTTTTGGACTACCCATGGGTTCGCCACTCAGTGCAGTCCTGGCGAACCTATACATGGAACATCTAGAAGCCGAACGTTTCTCCACCATTATTCCTTCGTCTGTCACCTGGCTCCGTTATGTTGACGACATTCTCCTCATAACTCCTAACGCTTCAAAGTTCAAGCTCTCCAAGACAAGCTCAACCCGGTCGAGCCTTCAATCAGTTCAAAACTTGAAGAAGAAGTCGACAACACTCTTCCTTTCCTTGATGTCCTGCCTGCAAAGCTGACCACGAACTTCGTTTTTAAAATCTATCGAAAACCCACCAACCAAAACGATCTTCTCCACTTCTACTCCCACCACGACACCAAAACCAAACGTGTGTAATTATAGGCTTCTTCCTACGTGCACTCAAATCTGCAGCAACGAGTTCCTTGAGGAAGAATGCACTATAATTGAACAAATATTTTCTAAACTCCACTATCCTCGTCACTTCATCAAGACTGCAGACGGCGAGCATTAAACATCTTCAACACACCCAGAGAAGACACTGCCGAGAAGAGATACATAGTCCTTCCCACCAACTCCATTGCCAAACATGTTTCCAACATCTTTACCAAAAAATCATTCCAAGTATCTACCTCCACAACCACGACCCTCAAGGACATCACAGTAGTAGGCAGGACAAGCCTCCATCCTCTGCAGGGGTATACATAATCCCTTGCAATGACTGCAACAAGTTTACGTGGGCGAAAAAAACAAAGGGGGCCCCCAAACACGTATTTCAGAAAAACCAAAACGCAAACGGTTTGACACACAAGGAATGCCTGCGTACAACCCGTTTCACACAACCACTTTATAAACTACAGAAACTCAAGACTTTCGCCACAGAAAACAACACTCTACCGAAGAACCTTGAATCACACTTATTTCTATATCCAAACTTCAACCAACATGGCTTTTAACAAAACGAACCACTTGCCAAAAAACTTCTTCACGCTATCCCACATAAAAAACTGTAAAAAAGGGCGCTCACAAACTTTTCCAATCTCCTTTTCCCAAACTACCCAATTTTTAGACTCTATTTCCCCACCGGGACATCATCAGATAGCATTCTTTACCGACCTCACCGAACTATAAATACTCGCGTTCCTTCCACCCCAGGTAATCTGTTTGTGACTTAAAAAGCCCATGTGTGGGGGAAACGTAAAAATAAAGG
This sequence comes from Cherax quadricarinatus, assembly GCF_026875155.1. NCBI lineage: Eukaryota > Metazoa > Arthropoda > Malacostraca > Decapoda > Parastacidae > Cherax > Cherax quadricarinatus. Next base: position 72,944,711 of record NC_069411.1, on the reverse strand, counting down.
GCACATTTTCTGCATTTGTGTTTATATTTGCCCTTGTGTCGGTAAATTTTTTACCTTTATTTCCCTGTGGAGGTGGGGGGATAGTAAAGGAGAGTGGAGGGGGGTGGGATAAGAGTGTGGACAGGTGGGGGGGAAAATGTGGAGGCGTAGTAGATGAAAGTGAACTTGTAATGGGGGAGTGGGAGAATAGTGGGGGAGAGAAGAGGGGAGGGGGAAGGGGGGGGACAGGTGGTTTAAGGATGTGAGGGATGGTGGGGGAGGGGGGAGGGTTTGGGGGAGATGTGAAGGGTGGTGGACGAGTGGGGGGGGTGGGGGGGAATGTGGGGGTAGTGAAAGGGTGTTAAAGGGGGGGTGGAGGATTGGGGGGTGGGGGAAGGAGGTTGGGGTTTTGGGGGAGTGGGGGGGGTGGTGGGGAGTGTGGATTGGTGGTGGACGAGTGTGGAGGGGGTTTTGGGGACTGTTGACGGGGAGTAAAAAGTGTTGAGGGGGGTTGGAGAAGTTGGAGGAGTGGTGGAGTTGGGGGGGTATGAAGGGGTGTGGATGGGTGTGGGGGTGTGCAGGGGCGGTGGATGAGTGTGCGGGGTGGTGGGGATGTGGACAGGAAGGGAAAAATGCGGAGGGGTGGGGGAGGAGTGTGGAAAAGTGGTGGAAAGTGTGGAGAAATGTGGAGTGTGGAGGGGGGGAGTTTGGGGGGCGAATGGTTTGGGGAGTGTGGGGTTTAGTGGAGGAGGGGGGGTGGGGGAGGAGTGTGGAGGGGTGTGGAAGGGGGTGGAGATTTTTGGAGGGGTTTGAGAATGGGGGGGGGAAATGTGGAGCGATGGGAAGAGGTTGGGGGGGGTGGTGGAGGAGGGTGAATGTGAAAGATGGTAGAAGTGTGAAGTAGTGGTGGAAAGTGTGGGAGTGTGGAGGGTATTTGGGAGTGTGGAGGGAGGTTTTAGGATGTGGGGGGGTTTTTTAGAAATGTGGAAGGGTGGTGGAGGGAAAGTGGGGGGGTGATGGATGGTGTGGACAGTGGTCGAGGATTGGATTGGATGGAGGAGTGTGGGGATGGGGAGGATGTAAGGGGTGGGAAGAAGTGGATGGGGTGTGGAGGAGTTGGGTGGAGGAGAGTGTGGGGAAAAAGGGGGTGAAGTGGAGGATGGGAGGGTGGTGGAGGAAATTGGAGGGGGTGGGAGAGTGTGGAAGGGGTGGAGAGTGCCGAATGAAGAGTGGGAGGAGGGGTAGGGGTGAGGGTTTTTGGGGGGTGTGGAAGGTGGGGGTGGAAGGGTGGGGGGGAGGGGGAGGGGGTGAGGAGGGTGTTTGGGGGGTGGAGGGGTGGAGGT
>NC_069411.1:72877284-72942889 GCF_026875155.1 Cherax quadricarinatus | reverse complement strand
CAAAGCATGGGGGGCCTGAACAACAGAATCAGTACCGTGAAGGGTCTTCAAAAAATACAATTTCAACAAAAAAACCCATCAACTGGACCGGGTAAACCATGTCCTAAACAAACATGTTGGAAGATGTCTTAAATGACATGGACCCAAACCAGTGCCTTGAAAGGATCAACTGCCTGGTAGCCGAAGCATGTTCTAGGCATATTCCCCTAAGAAAGAAGAAGAGCGGGAGTAAACTGGAAAAAAAAGACGCTCCCTCTACAGAAGACGACGAAGAGTCACTGAGCTCCTCAGGAGTGCTAGAATATCGATACACAAGGAGGCGCTGACCAGGGAATTAAAGCTAAATGACTCTTACAGGAACCAGGAGAGGCAGGAGGAGCTTAAAGCTATTAGTGAAATTGAAAGAAATTCAAACTATTCTTTTCATATGCCAAAAACAAGGCAAATACCACATCTAGTATCGGCCCTTACTCAGACAGGATGGGACTTACACAGACGACAACAAGGAAATGAGTGAAATATTGAAATCCCAGTACGACTCTGTGTTTAGTGAACCACTAATGGGTCTGAGGATCGACGACCCAAATGATTTCTTCATGAATGAGCCTCAAAACTCCATAAATGTATGCCAGATTTCCGACATTACCCTAACTCCGATGATTTCGAAAAAGCCATTGACAACATGCCTATGCACTCAGCCCGGGCCCAGACTCGTGGAACTCTGTTTTCATTAAGAACTGCAAGAAAACCCCTCTCGCGTGCCCTAAGTACACTATGGAGGAGGAGCTTGGACATGGTGAAATTCCACAGTCACTTAAAACAACGGATATAGCCCCACTCCATAAAGGTGGCAGCAAAGCATTAGCTAAGAACTATAGACCAATAGCTCTGACGTCCCACATCATAAAAATCTTCGAAAGAGTGCAAGAAGCAGGATTGCAAATCACCTGGATTCCCAAAATCTGCACAATCCAGGCAACATGGGTTCAGGGCAGGTCGCTCCTGCCTCTCACAACTACTGGATCACTATGACATGGCCTTGGATGCACTGGAAGAAAATCAGAATGCAGATGTAATAATACACAGACTTTGCAAAAGCATTTGACAAATGCGATCATGGCGTAATAGCCCATAAAATACGTGCTAAAGGAATAACTGGGAAAGTGGGGAGATGGATCTTCAACTTCCTAACAAATGGAACACAAAGAGTAGTGGTCAACAGAGTTAAATCGGAGGCTGCCATAGTGAAGAGCTCTGTTCCACAAGGCACAGTACTCGCCCCCATCTTATTCCTTATCCTCATATCAGACATAAACAGAGATATACACCACAGCACCGTATCATCGTTTGCGGATGATACTAGGATCTCCATGAGGCTGTCATCTGCTGAGGATGCGGTTAACCTCCAAGAAGATATAAACAAAGTTTTCCAGTGGGCAACGGTAAACAATATGATGTTCAATGAGGACAAATTCCAACTACTATGGAAAACTGGAGGAGATAATAACTAGAACAGAGTATACTACTGACTCCGGCCATACAATAGAGCGGAAAATAATGTAAGGGACCTGGGAGTAGTAATGTCTGAGGATCTCACTTTCAAGGATCACAACAGTGCCACGATCGCACGTGCAAAGAAAATGATAGGATGGATAATGAGAACTTTCAAAACGAGAGATGCCAAGCCCATGATGATCCTTTTCAAATCACTTGTTCTCTCTAGGCTGGAATACTGCTGTACATTAACATCTCCATACAAAGCAGGTGAAATCGCAGATCTAGAGAGTGTACAGAGATCCTTTACTGCACGTATAAGTTCTGTCAAGCACCTTAACTACTGGGAACGCTTGGAAGCCACTTGACTTGTACTCGTTGGAACGCAGGAGGGAGAGATATATCATAATCTACACTTGGAAAATCTTGGAAGGAATGGTCCCAAATCTGCACACAGAAATCACTCCCTACGAAAGTAAAAGACTGGGCAGGCGATGCAAAATACCGCCAATAAAAAGTAGGGGCGCCATTGGTACACTAAGAGAAAACACCATAAGTGTCCGGGGCCCAAAACTGTTCAACAGCCTCCCATCAAGCATTAGGGGAATTGCCAATAAACCCCTGGCTGCCTTCAAGAGAGAGCTGGACAGATACCTAAAGTCGGTGCCGGATCAGCCGGGCTGTGGCTCGTACGTCGGACTGCGTGCGGCCAGCAGTAACAGCCTAGTTGATCAGGCCCTGATCCATCGGGAGGCCTGGTCGTGGACCGGGCCGCGGGGGCGTTGATCCCCGGAATAACATCCAGGTAACCTCCAGGAGGGTGGCGAGGCGCTATGGTAGGGTGGCGAAGTGCTATGGGAGGGTGGCGAGGCGCTATGGTACGGTGGCGAAGTGCTATGGGAGGGTGGCAAAGTACTATGGGAGGGTGGCGAGGCGCTATGGTAGGGTGGCGAAGTGCTATGGAAGGGTGGCGAGGTGCTATGGTACGGTGACGAAGTGCTATGGGAGGGTGACGAGGTGCTATGGGAGGGTGGCGAGGCGCTATGGTAGGGTGGCGAAGTGCTATGGGAGGGTGACGAGGTGCTGTGGGAGGGTGGCGAGGCGCTATAGTAGGGTGGCAAGGTGCTATGGTAGGGTGCGAGGCGCTATGGTAGGGTGGCGAGGAGCTATGGTAGGGTGGCGAAGTGCTATGGGAGGGTGACGAGGTGCTGTGGGAGGGTGGCGAGGCGCTGTAGTAGGGTGGCGAGGCACTATGGTAGGGTGGCGAGGCGCTATGGTAGGGTGGCGAGGTGCTGTGGGAGGGTGGCGAGGTGCTATGGTAGGGTGGCGAGGTGCTATGGTAGGGTGGCGAGGTGCTATGGTAGGGTGGCGAGGTGCTATGGTAGGGTGGCGAGGTTGGGAAGGGGGCGAGGCTAGGTAGGGTGGCGAGTGCTAGGGGGGTGCGGGTCTTGGAGGGGGGCGAGGGCAGGGGGGGGTGGCAGGCTATGGGGGTGGCGAGGTGCTTGGGAGGGGGGCGAGTGCTATGGAGGGTGCGAGGCTTTTTAGGGGGGCGGGGCGCTTGGTGGGGTGGCGGGTGCATGGAGGGGGGCGGGCTTGGGGGGGTGGAGGGCTTGGGGGGGGCAGGTGTAGGGTAGGGTGCGAGGCTATGGAAGGTGGCGAGGAGCTTGGGGGGGGGCGAGGTGTTGGGGGGGGTGCGAGGTGTGTGGGGGGGTGGCGAGGGCTGTGGGGGGGTGGGGGGGGGGGGGGGGGGGCGAGGCGTGGGGGGGTGGCGATTTTTCCCGGTCGAGCCTATTTTAATAGTCTAAAGGCAGTTATTTTCGAAAAACTTGTAAGCAGCAAAAGTGGTTTAAAAAGGCTAAGGAATCACCTAAGTAGAACTTTGGGTTTGGCCCAGGTGGTAAAGCAATGTATTTAGTTTGTTTTTTAAGAAGGTGTGGTAGTGAGATGTTTCCCTATTTTTTTTTAGCTTAAACCGTCTAGGGGTTTTAATTATTTTTATCGGTTTTGTAAAGGGTGCCCGTCCTGAAAGGGTGGCGGGGAAACCAGGGTTTAACCAATGTTTTGGGGTGTCTTTTCGTTTTGTTCAAAACCATAAGGGGCAAATATCAAACCCAAAATTAGTTCATGTTAAATTGGCAGGTGCTTGTACAGACTTGTATTGCATTTGAGTTTCATTAATCACTTTCGTTTTTAAGAGTTTCCTTTGCTTGTGTGAAACTAGGTAGAATTCTTTGTTTCCCATATGGTAGTGGGGACAAAAATGCGGAGAAAAAGGGCTGTAAATGGATGTATCAAATCCCCTCCGGGAAATTTTTCCACAATTTCTTACATTGGCGCATCCGATCCCAAAAAGTAAGAAAACCCTGATAACTTTTATCCCGGAAAAAAATTTTTTACACCCCGATCATTTCTAATACCCCCTTTTAATCATTAAGGGTAAAAAAAAGGAAAAATTTTAAAGGGGGTTTTGTCGGAATTCCCATTTTGTATAGTGAAAAGAAAAAATTTTTATTTTTTCTTTTTTTTAAACAAGATTTAAAATTCCTCTAAAATTGAAGATTTAAAAAAGTCGCTTTTCGAACAAAAAATAATATTAAAAATCCTAAATGGTAAATTAGGTTTTTTACACAGCGAAACCCTAATTAATTAAAGAGAACATTTCTAAAATCCCGTTGTTGAAGGTCAGAATTCTTACAAGTTTATAAAGAAAAAAAACGAAAATAATCGGGCAAAAAACAAATTTTCAATGAAAATACACATTTTTTTCCGTCTAAAATAAAAAAAAGCAGATAACCTCACCGCAAAACAATAATTTTTTCTCCATTAAAGTCCCCCCTTTTTAAAGAAAGTAAAAGGGGGAAAATTTAAGTGTTTTTTGGAAGTTTGTATTAATTAAAAAATTTGTTTGGAATTTGAAAAATAAATAAATTGGAAATTAAAATATTTAAACCCGTTCCATTAAAAAAATTTAATAAAAAAAAAAAAAATTAATAAAATTAATAATTAAAAAATAATAATAATTTTCAAAGAATTCAAAAAACCGCTTAGGACCATCAATTCATACTACATAAGAGTTTTCCCTTAAAACAATTTCCAAAAATTAATCATTTTTCCCAGTCAAATTAAAAAACCCGGGAAAATTTTTTTAAGGTAAATAGAAAAACCTTTTTATAAAAGTCCAATTTTTTAGGTAGGGATATGGCCTAGTTTGGGGAAACAGGCCCTTTTTTAAAATTTTTTCCACAAAAAATAATAAAATTGGTAACTTAAAAACTTACCAACCCTTCCGTTTTTCTTTAAAAAAAAAAATAAAAAAAAATTTAATTTCCCACAGTTTTTTGTAAAGGTATTATCACAATGCAACAAAATTTGGACTTTTTTTTTTGGGGCAAGTTTCGTTTGGGAGTTTTTGTAACCCGAGCGCAAATTTTGCAACCGAGTTAAAACCCTTTTAGAGGGAAACTGGCAAAAAAATTCAAACATTATTTTTACTTTGTCCTTTACTTCATTGTGTAATTCTACCAATTATTCCAAACATTTTTTGGTTTAATAAACAAAAGGGCTACACAAAAATTTTCTCTAACATTTACATTTTTTTTGGCCACGAATGTTTTGGGAGTGTTACAATTGAAAAATAACAATTTTTAAACCTTGGGGGTCAAATGGGCCAAGTAACGAAAATTAAAATTCGACCAAAGCGGAGAAAACTCCGTAAAGGGGCCAAGATCTTTCTTTCACGGTAAAATTTTGAAAAAATACGGGGTTTTAAAATACAAAAATTTCAATTTTGAATTAAAAATAACATTTCACCTTTATATTTTTCCAAAAACGGAATAATTTTTGAAGATCAAAATTGTTAATTACTATTTTAAAAAATGGGGAATAAAGCTTTGAACAGAATTTCATTCACACCTAAAATCCAAATTTTCAAATTACAAAAAACAGATTAAAATTTGAAACCCAGTAAAATGGGGTTTCTTCATAATAAAAAAACTTACAACAAACAAAATTCGGGGTTTTTAATTTTCCCCAACGGTTCTGTTTCCAAAAAATTAAAAAAAAAAAAATATCCCTTTTTAAAAAGAATACAAAATAAATCCCCATTTCCTTCTTTCCAGATAATTTTTTTAAAAAATTCTTTTTAAAAATTTTTAAGTCAACGAAAAAAAATTTTCTTTTGATTTAAATTTTTTTTTAAAAATTAAAAAAAAAAAAAAGGACCCTGGAAAAAATTTAGTACAAAAAAAACTGAAGTTTTCCCATTTGGGGTTAATTTAAAAAAATTCTATTTTAAAAAATTTTTTAAACCCTTAAAGGTTAATTAGATTATTTTATAGGCCAAAAAATAGCATTTTCCACCTGGCCAAAAAGTCAAAATATTTCCCAAAAAAATTTTTCCATTAGTGTTTCCAAGAGATTTTCTTTTCCACTCAGTGTTCCAAACGTAGATTTCTTTTCCACCTAGTGCCCAAATTAGATCTACTTTTTCCACTGCTATTTTCCAAAGAAATCTACGTTTCCCACTGCTAGTGTTCCAAAGTAATTACTTTCCACTGCTAGTTTTTCCAAATAGATCTCTTTCCCCACTCTGGGTTTCCAAAAAGTAATCTACGTCCGCTAGTGTTCCAAACGAGATCTACTTTCCACCAATGTTAAAAACGTAGATCTCGTTCCACCACTGTGCTTCGAACGTCGATTTAAGTTTTTTTTCCACCATCCTGGACAGGCTTCTCTGTCATTTTCCATTCCCCTGAAATTGTTTCCCCCTCATATTCCATCCCCGACGGTTTTTCTTGTCATATTCAATCCCCCTGGAGGGTTTTCTCTGTCATTTTGCCCCCCCTTGAGGGTTTTTCTGTCATATTCCAACCCCCCCTTGACGGGTTTCCATGTCATATTCTTTTCCCCTTGGGACGGTTCCTGTCTTTATCCACAACCTTGGATGGATATCCTTCTTTACCCACCGCCCCGGAGGGGTACCCTGTCATTGTCCACCCCCTTTGGGATGGGTGCCCCTTCATATCTCCCACTTTGGAAAGGGGTATCCCTTCATTATCCCCCATTCTGGCGGTTCCTTGACATTATCCACCACAGGACGTGTACCCCTGTAATTATCCACCACATTGAACGGTACCCCTGTCATAATCCACCCCCTGAAGGGGTATCCCTGTCTTTTGCACCACCCCCGAGGGGTTTCCCCTTTTCATTTCCACTCCTGGAGGGTTTTCCCTGTCATTATCAAGCACCCGGAGGGGTATCCGTCATTACCAACCACCCCCTGGGGGGGATCCCTGTCATTCCCAACCACCCGGAGGTATCCCCTGTCTTTACCTCCCGGGACAGGTTTAAATTTATTCCATCTCCTTGACTGATTTTCTTGTCTTTACTCGCCCTTGAGTATTTTTTTCCCTTTTTTAAAACCCATCCCCTTTGGGATGTGTTTCCGTGTCACATTCCTTCGCCCTAGGAGATTTCTTTTGTCATTTTCCCTAGAGATAAGGGTCCCTTATCATTTTCCATGGAGCTTCCGGGGTTTCCCTCATTTTCCGCCGCAATGGACGTTTTTTTTTTGTCATAACCCCAAACTCTGAACTTGTTTCTCTTCATTTTTACTCGCCCTGGGACGGGTTTCCTGTCATTTCCGTCGTCATAGAGGGGTTCCTTTTCTTTTTTCAATTGTCCTGGACGAGTTTCCTTGGGTCATTTTCCATCACCGGGAGGGGTTTCGTTGTCATCTTCAATCGCCCGGGGAAAAGGTTTTCCCTGTCATTTTTCATTCCCTGGAGGGGTTTTTCTGTCATATTCCATCGCCCTGAACGAGTTCTCTGTCATATTTTTCCCCTGAGGGGTTTCCCTTTTATATTTTTTGTTTGGGTCTTTTTTTCCCTTCATGTTCCATTTTTTTTGGGGCGGGTTTCCCTGTCATAGCCTACTCTGGACGGTTTCCTTTCTTTTCCATAATCTGGCGGGTTTCCCTGTCAAGTCCTCACTCGGGACGGGTTTCCCTTTTGTCATATTCCTAATCGGGGGGTTTTTTCCTTTCATATTCCATCCCCCTAGAGGGTTTCCTTGTCATTTTCCATCGCCCGGGAGGTTTTTCCTTGTCATATTCACTCCCTGGAGGGGTTTTCCCTTGTCATTTCCCATCGCCCTGGGGGTTTTTCCTTTGTCAATTCCATCGCTCTGGAGGGGTTTCCTTGTCATATTCCATCGCCATTTCCGTCTCATTTTCCCAAACCCGTGAAAAGAGGTTTCTCTCCAATTCATTGCCTGTACAAACTTCCCTTAAATTTTCCCATCTCCCTGGACGGGTTTCCCCCATCATATTCCATTCCCATGAACGGTTTACCTGTCATATTCCCTGATCTTTTTTTTTTTTCATTTCCATCTCCCTGGAATTTTCCATCAATTTTCCATCGCCCTGGGGGGCTTTCTGTCATTTTCCATCGCCCGGAGGGGTTTTCCCTGTCATTCCACGCCCGGGCGGGTTTCCCTTTGAAAGAGCGAAGTTAAAAAATTTGAAGAATAGGAAAGTTTACCGTACTCGAACATAGATTCAGGGACACAGCAAAAACCTCAGAGTAAAAGACACGGTGATCAATTCCAAATCCGATCGAATTTTTCCCTAATTTATTAAAGAGGGGTTGTCTATTAGGGGATGTGCGCACCAGAATACCCCGCACCTCTACGAACATGTTAACTTTAGAAAAGTGAAGAAAGGGTGCGGTGCTTTTTCCCAGATTAAGGAATAAAGTGCGATGAACGTTAACAGAATGTAAAGACCCGGAGACACAAGTTCTGTTTTTTCCTGTTTTAAGTGTATAATTTTTTTTTCAGCTCTAGTTTTCCAGCACCCCGAATTTTCTGTTGGTCACAATTATTTAGCAGTTGGTATAACTCCTGGGCTTGGGGGCCATTCCTTACTTCTTGGAATGATTAGTCGGGGGATTTGAATTTGTGGGGTTTTCTTTTCATCGAGAACTGTGTTTCTGAGGAAAAAAAAAGTCTGGAAGAAATGGACCCTCTACTGTTTTCCTATATAATTATCCACTTTAAATTTTCTAGAGGAAACATCTGCACAAATTAATCGTGATTGGACAAAAAAAGAGACAAAATTCTCTTTCCCACGGGAAAGAAACTTAAAAAATAAGTCGCTAAAAGAAAATCTCGTGGAGACACCCACACGCAGATTATAATCCCCACTGCTTGATTCATCTTAAAGTAACAAATGATCCTTTCCAAAATCTTTTCCCAACGGGTTCCCCCCAAACTCTTTTCCCCACAAAAAACCCCCCAAAATCTTCTATCAATAGTCTTCGGTAACAATCCTTCCCAGTAGCGTCCAACTTACTCACTTAAAACCTAGCAACAGTCCAAGAAAGGAACCCTGCTAAAAAGTTTTTAAGGATGTTGTTTGAAAAGTTAGGTTTCCCCTTGACTTCTATGAGGATAAAATTTTCCCCAAAATTTTTAATACTTTATATGGACCTTTCCATGCTACAAAAAATTTTTTGACTTAAAAGGCAAAATTTACAAGAACTTCATCACCTATTTTAAAACTTCTCCCGACTTTTGGATCAAAATAGGTTTTTTGTACGCCCATTGCAAATTTTAATTTTTTTTCGAAACTATGTCAAGGTCCCCCTAAATTTTGGATCAAAGGCAAGGAAAACTGGTAAGAAGACAAACCTCAGCATTTCCTCCTCATTATCCATAAGTCATAAAGGAGGGAAAAAAGGGCTCGGGCCCCTGTTACCAAGAGAAGTTAAAAAGGTGAAAAAACCCCAAAGGTCACTGGAATTTCCCCTTATCCCAAAAAAAACAAGGGTATAACGAGAGACTCCTTGGTTTTAAGGAGAAAAAGTTTCCTTAAAAAAGGGATTTGAGAATCGAATGCGGCGCTCAATCCCCCCTTTACAGCTGGGATGAAGGGTGGGGTGAAGAGAGGCTTCCCCCCAGAAGTTGGTAAGATGTTGCTTTAATCAGATGTGATTGTTTTCCCACAGTCGGAAAAAATTTTTCTTAGGGATGCCACTCTGGAAAAGAGGGAAAAAAGGGCTTCAGCCCCTCTGTAGTAGTTATGGTCTTTAAGGGAAGGGGTTCGGAAAAAACCGAAGCATAATCAACTAATTTTTAATATATATTATGTCCCCGATAAAAAGGGGAGAAAAAGGACCAACGATGTCAATAGCTACTCTTTCAAAAGGACGAAAAGATGGCTTTTGAAAAAGGGTACCCCGCCGGGTACCTCGGGGGATGCATTTTGGCAAATTTTACACGTTTCTACAATAAGAGTGACATCTGAGGACATTTTAGGCCAAAAAAAGTTTCCCTAATTTTTTTTAAATTTTTTCGATGCGAGAAATGCCAGCCACGGGCATGTCATACCATTTTAAGAACAGTCTCTCTGATTGATTTTGGAAAAAAAGGGAAGTCTTTTCTATCTGATTAAAATTTGAATACGACTTTACAAAAACCTTTTTTATAAAAATTTATATGAAAATTTTTTCCTTTTGGGATAACTTATTTTTTTTTAGCGGCATTTGGCTTTTCTGAAAAAAGGGGCAATTACTTGTAATTTGCAAAGGAGCCCCTTCGTGTATCAAAGGCTTAAAGCAGGGAAAATAAAAGGAGGGACAGTAGGGGAAGCATGGGGTTTCGTCTGAGCCCTGTCAAGACTTTTATGGTATGGGAGGTGATACCTTCACTTTCATCTAACCAGTAAACCCGGGTGATCCTACAAACCCGTTTTCGAGAGTAGCACAGGGTTTTTAATCCCACATAAAACTCACGAGACATTGTCTCATTAAACTTTCGGGGCTCTTCGCTCTACAAGAAGAGGTTTAAAACATTTATATCCATTTTTGTGATAAAGGTCAAACTCAAAGGAAGAATCCCCTTTAACTTTACCTTTGTACGGAGCAAAAAGTGATGGGGCTAGTACGGCTTCAGCCCCAACCTGTGAACCTTTTAGACCTAAGAAAAAGGGATGGTAGGAAAAAAGTGTCTGTATGGCCAAGTATCGAAAGTATAGCGGAATGATTTTCTTAATTTTGGGAGCATTTATCAGAAATTGCAATACATGTGATCCATGTCTCAAAAAATGGTAATACATTAAGCCTTTAAAACTCTTCCAAACAAAGGGGCTTGGCATTACAGTTTTTTAAAACATCTTCCAATTTTTTGGACCTTTCTTAGAAGGACAATCGGAAGTTTAGCCCCTTAACACCACACAAATGCAACGGGAAAATAAAAGAAGCCCCATTTTATTTCCACAGAGGCTTTGATTTCTTAAGGTCTGTAACCCTTCCCCTTTTGGGGGTTCGATTCCCTTTAGGTTTTATAGGAATTGTGACCTCAGCATCAGTCACAGCCTCAGCAACTTCCTCACTTAATCATTATTCTCTATGAATGTTCGTATTTTTGAAAAGGGCTGTCGGGAACGGGTCAAAACCCAAGAAGTCTCAAAGAGATTCTAACTGTGACAATTCCAATCTTACCAAAAGTCGAACAAACGAAAGAGTTTTCCAAAAACTTTTGAAAGTTCTGGCCGCGTAAGGTGGCATACTTGAAATCTTTCCTGTAAAAATTTTAGTGGTTTTTTTGATATGCTTTAAGGTTGCCATTTAGTGGGTTATAATTACATAACCTGCGACAAAGTTTGCTAGAATTCAAAAGAGTACCAGAAAATCCCCTTTCCTAACCTGGGCCCAGGTGTCCAGGCCATTGACAGAGGGTGCGGTTTTCAAACCTGAAAGTATAAAGTTTGTTTCCCCCCTCTGTGAAGGGAGGAAATTGGGTTTTGGAAATGTGCATGACTTCACGTTGTTCCATTACCCTTCCTCTAATTGTTGTGTTAAAAGTTAACTTTTTTTTCTTAATTCAAGGCGAGTTTTTTCGAGCTCGTGTCCTTTTCTCTTCCTCAAGTTCCTTAATTTAACTTGTTCTTCACATATCTTAGCTTTTTTCCTCCTTCTCTAGCTTTTTTCCTCATGATAAAGTCTATCACGCTTTTTTGGCCCCGTTTTTTCCCCCACTCTTATTTTTTTCCCCCTTTTTTTTTCCCTTTCCGGTTTTTTTTTTTTCCTTTTCTCTTCAATTCTCTCTCTTTTTTTTCCCTTTTTCCCCTTTTTTTTGTCTTTCGGTCCCCCTTTTTTTTTTTCCTTTTTTCTTCTTCCCTTTTCCCGGATTCCCCTTTTCTTTTTCCTTATTCTTCTTCCCTCTTTTTCCCTTTTTCAAAAAAAAGCCTTTTGGGTCCTTTTTCCCTTTTCCCTTCCCCCCTCAATTCCTCTTTTTTTTTCCTTCAATTTTCCTTTCCCCTGGAACCCCCTTTTCCCCACAAAAAAGGGGAAAGAATTTTTTAAATTTTCCCTTTTTTATTTTCCAAACCCCCTTTTTCCAGGCATTTTCCAATTTCAAAACAAATAAACTGGTAATCCTCCCCATTTTCCCCCTTTTTGGCAAAAGGGAAAAAAAAAAAAAAAAAACCTTAAAAAAACCAAAAAATCAGGGGAAAAAAAAAATAAAAAATGGAAAAAAATTTTAAAAGAAAAAGGGGGGGGGGAAGGGTTAATTTTCCGGGGGGGCCTCCCCGGGTTTTTCCAAAACGGGGTAAAAAAAATTTTTAAACCCCAAAGAGGGGGCCCGTTTTCATCTCCAATTAAAAAAAATAATTTTATTAAAAGGGGGAAAAACGAAAAGGGGTTCCCCAAAATTCCCCCCGGGGCTTTCCCGGGCCAAAAAAAAAAGGGTTAAAAAAAAGAAATGGGGCCCCCCCCTGTAAAAAAATTCCAAATTCTTTTTTTTTTTCCCAACCCAAATTTCAAGGGGGGGGGGGGGGGTGGGTTCCCCCTTTGCCCCCAATTTTCCTTTTAAAAAAGGCCAAAAACACGTGACTAAAACCTTTAAACTATTCCCCAATGAAACTCACATAGGGGAAAAAGGGGGAATTTGTTTTTCCCTCCCTTAATAGAGCCATAAAAATTTTTAAATTTATTGACCAATCAACGAATTTTTCCTCAAACCCCTTGGGTATCCCTTAACCAGGGTAACGTTAAAAATCGAATAAACCCATCCCAGTAAAATGTATCACCCACTGATTTACCCTCTTCCCGTTATGATAAAAATAATAAACAATTAACCACTTATATATTAAAACACTAAAACAAAAACATGGTTCTATAAAAAATAAATAAAATTTAAAATACTTAAACCATACTAATATAAAACCCTTCCCACTGTTTGAAACCCCTTGTTACCCCTATAACCACTGCTATTTTAAACCATATAATAAAAACCTTTTTCCCAATGAACAAACCCCTTTAAATTACCCTCAATAATGTGGTTACCCTAATTTTCAATTACCCTGCACGGAACCCCCTCAAAAAAACCTCTTACCCTCTTCGTTAAAACCCCTCTTAAACACCCTAAAATTTTACGTTAAAAACCCACTCTAAATAAACCAATCCATGCTTCATACAAACATAATATACAACTCAACCGCAAAGGGAACAAAAATAAAAAACCTTAACCTTTTCTATACAACCCTTCTAAATAAACCTTACCCCTTGTTTACGAAAACAACCATCTAAAAATAAAATTTAACCACTGCTAAGTTAAACCCCCAATTTTCAACCTATCCACTTTAGGTAAAACCAAAAACAACCTCTTACCCGTATCTTAAAACCATTCAATAAACCCTTTTCCCAAAGGGGAAGAAAAATACAATTACAACCTTAAACGTTGCGAAAAATAAAAAATTTACAAAAAACTGCTATACAAAACAAACTATAAATACAACCTCTTCCCTGCTTTATACAACCACTACTAAATACAACCTCTATACCCGCTTACATACAACCACTACTAATAAACCCCTCAACCCCTTACTATAAACCAATAATATAAAACCTCTATCCCACTCTTATTACAACCACACTAATATACAACCCTATACCACTGCTTACGTTTACAACCCACTAAAAAAACCTCTATACCACTGCTATAGTATACAACCCAACCTAAATACAACCTCTAAAAACACGCTAATTTTAACAACACTCTAAAACAACCTCTATCCAAAGCATGATAAAACCCAAAACATACAACCTTATACCACTTAACGATAAACCATCTAAAAACAACCTCAAACCCACTGTTTAAACAAAACAACCCCACTAAAACACCTCTATACCATGCTTAGTATACAACCACTACTAAATAAAACCCTCTATACCACTGCTATAACGTATAAAACCACTACTAACTAAAACCCCTCTATCCCACTGCTTAAATAAAACCCACACTAAATAAAACCCTTTACCACGCTTAGTATACACCACTAAAAAATACACCTCTATACCACGTTACGTTACAACCACTACTAAAAAACCCCCTTATCCCCCGCTATACGTATAAAACCCCTCCCTAAATCAACCCTAACCACGCTTTACGATACAACCACTACTAACAACAACCTCTATACACTGTATAGAACAACCACTACTAACTACACGTGTAGTGTACATCCTCATAAAAATTCCCCATAATTTTTATACTTGCTGAATGAAATTATATAGCAAAAACAATGAAAAGTGAACAAGGAAAGTGAAGAAAATTTTATATAGATCCTGGTGACACTGAAGTTGAATATTGTTAATTTTTTGAAATTTTTTAATGAAAAAAGTGGAAAATAAAAACAAGTGAGAGACATTGTGTTGGAGAAAGGAAAGACTTGATTGGTGAAGACATTTTTTTTTGGGGAAAAGACACTTTATTGGAAAAGAATTGAAAGGGGGGAAAAACACTTTATTGGAAAAACACTTTTTATTGGATGAAGAAAATTTTTGGATGAGAACATTTATTGGGAAAAACACTTGTATTGGAAAAAGGGGGGGAACACTTTTAGGTTTAAAAAACAAATTTAAAGAAAATTTTTTTGGAAGGTTTATTGGATGAGAACACTTTTATTGGAAGAGACACTTGTTTGAAGAGAACTTTTTTAGAAAGCTTTTTTGGGAAAGAAAAAGGGAAACTTTTATTGGAAGAGAACAAATTTTTGGATAAAAATTGTTTTGGATGAAGAAAACTTTAAAATTTGGGTGAGAGACACTTTTATTGGGTGAGAGGCCCTTTTATTTGGAAGAGAAACCCGTATTGGGGAAAAGACAATTTTTGGAAGAAAACTTTTTAAAAGAACCTTTATTGGAAGAGAACACTTGTATTGGATGAAAAAAAACACTTGTTTTGGAGGGGGAGACATTATTGGATGAGAACAGGGAAAAACCCTTTAATAAAAAAACACTTTAAAAACCAAAAATTAAAAAGAACTTTTTAAAAAAACAAAAAAAAAAAAAATTTAAAAAAAAAAAAAAAAAAAAGGATGAAAGAAAAATTGATTGGAAAAATGGAAAAACACTTTTATATTGGGTGAAAGAGCAGTACCCGTAAATACCCCTTAAATTGGTAGAAATTGTTTGGATAAAAAATTTTTGGATAAAGAGAATTAATTATAAAAAAGAACGCGAACATAAAAAAAAATCATAAAAACAAAAAAAATAACCCAAAAATTCAACATACCCCAAAAAACCCCAAACCCCAAAAAAAACCCCAAAAAAAAAAAAAAAAAAAAAAAAAAAAAAAAAAAAAAAAAAAAAAAAAAAAAAACCATTTTAAACTTAAAACTAAATGAAAGGAGCCCCCAAAACCTTTTTTTTTAACTTTAGACCGTCCTTACATTTAAAAAGTAAATTAAATTTATTCAACTGGGCAAAAGAAAAAAATTTAAAAAAATTAAGTTCTCAAAAGGGAAAACTCAAAAAAATAATCAAGTTCAACAAAAAAAATTCACTTCCGTAACAATAGTAGTTGGGGAAAGCAAATTTTAATTTTTTTTTAAAAAGTTGACAACATTTTTAAAAATTACAAATTGTAAAGAGTTTTTGGGGGTCTTTAATAGCGAGTCTTCAACCAAACAAAAGGAAGAAAAGCCCAAATAAACTAAAATTTTTACCAACGCATCAAACAGCGGAAATAAAAAAAAGTAAACCCCAACAAAAAGCAATGGACACAGTCGGGAAAAAAAAAAGAAAAAAGGGGAATACAGTTACAAAAGGGAAAAAACCCCCTAAATAAATTGTTCCAAAAAAACCCATTAATAACAATACCCTAAATTAGGTAAATCGCCAACCATTAAATTTTTAAGGAAAAATATCAAAACCAAAAAAAAAATTTCCCAAAGGTTTCAACAACAAAAGAACAAAAACACCCAACAAACCCAAAAAAATTTTAACCATTTGTCTAATTTCCCCCCCCCCCCCACTTTTTAGAAGCTGAAACCGGGGGAGGGGAAACACCCCCCTTAAAAAGGGGTCTAGGGGAAGTAAGCCCGAACAAGCGGGGAAAAGGGGAAAAGGGGTAAACGGAAAAACAAAAGAAAAAAATGGAAAAAAATTTTTTTACACTACCTAATAAAAATAAAAAAAAGAATAAATTTTTGATTTTG
Source organism: Cherax quadricarinatus (assembly GCF_026875155.1). Lineage (NCBI taxonomy): Eukaryota > Metazoa > Arthropoda > Malacostraca > Decapoda > Parastacidae > Cherax > Cherax quadricarinatus. The sequence goes on along the minus strand of NC_069411.1, from coordinate 72,926,892 downwards.
ATTAAAAATTAAAAAAAATTTAAAATTTTTTAAAAAAAAAAATTTCAAACAAAGAAATTTTGCAAACCCTTCAGGGGTTAAAACCCAAACAGCCCCAAAAAAAAGAAAAAACCCAAAAAACAAAAAACCCAACCAAAACCCGAAAAAAAAAAAAGAAACCATTTTTAGATAAGCTGAAGGAAAACCCAAAGGATAAAAAAAAAAATGGGAAAGGGGGACAAAAACAAAACCTGGGCTTCGAAAAAAAAGAATGGTGGGGTCAAGAAAAAATGGGGCAACAATGGAAAAAGGGAAAGGTTTCAAGCAGTTAAAAAAACCGAACAAGGGGTGGGGAAACCCCGGTGTTAAAGAAGAAAGAACCCCATTTAGGGAAAAAATGGAGGCGAAGTGGAAAAAAATGAGGCCAAAAGGGGCAAGAGACGAAAGGAAACATCCGGGGAAAAAACAAGGGGGGGACCCCCCCCCCAAAAAAAACCCCCTTTTTTTTTAAAAAAAATTTCACAAAACCCCCCTTTTTTGGGGGGCCCCCCCGGGGAAAATTTTTTCATCCAATACAAGGGGAAAAAAAAAGGAAGGGAAAAGGGGGGGTAATAAATTATGGATTCAGGGGGTTTAAGGGCACCCAAAAAAGAACAGGGGGGGAAAAAGTTTAAAACATCATTTTCAAGGGAAGTTGGGAAAAAACAGAGGGGGGGGAATTTTCAAAAAAAACGAAATAATTGAAAAGAAGAGTGAAAAACAGGATTTCTACAACCAAAACCTGTTTGGTCCAAATTTTTAAAAATGTTTAAACAAAAACAGAAGGGAAGGGGAAAAAGAAAATGAGGCAAAAGAACCGTGGAAAAAGGAGCAGGAAGGCCAAAAGGAAAATGCCTTTGGGGAAACAACCAAAAGTTACAGAAAAACCCCCAACCCCCAAAACAAACAAAAAGTAAAAGAAAAAACCCATTATCCCCTTTAAGAAAAAAAAAAGATCCCCCAAATTTTCCTCCCCCCTAGCCGTTTTCCCCCATTTCCCTACGAAAAAAAAAGCTAAATTTTGGAACCCTCAGGTAAAAAAAATAAATGAAGACAAGAAGACAATCAAAAGGGGCTATGAAAAAGAGAAAATTCAGGTAGAAAAGAGAATTTTTACGGAATAAAAATTAAAAGGGGGGAACAAAAGGGGAAAAAGGGGGGGGGGAAAAGGGTACAAAGCCCCAAAAAAAAAGTTTTTTTAAAAATGGGGGAAAATTTAAAAAAAAGGAAAAGCATCAAAGTTGAACATTTAATGGTGGTCCAAAAAAGGGGGAACAGGGGAAAAAACCATTAACGAAGAAAAGGGGAAATAAAAGGGGGGCAAGGGGATAACAGGAATGGCAAAGGGGGCCAAATTGGACAAATTTTAAATATTTAAAAAAGAGAGGGAAAACCCAAAAAAGGGGGACCCCAAAATGAGGGTATGTGTTTAAACTTTAAACAAAAATTTTGGGATAAAAAAGAGGGAAGGGGTGTTAAAAGGGGTTTTTTACCGAAAATTAAAAAAAATAACCAGAAAGACCCCCGACGATGACATAGCCCCGGGGGAAAACTTTTTATTAAAATGAAAAAAGCAGAGAAAAAAGGGGGGGAAAAAAAAAACTTCAGAAAAAGGGGGCATGAGGTGAGAATTTTGAAGAAGGCATGGGAAAAAATAAGGGAAAAAAGAAAAAAGTTTAAAAAAGAACCCTGTGCAGGGGGGCGAGGAAATTGAAAAGGGAACAGAAAAAATTTGGAAACCAGAAAATTTTTTTAATTAGGAAAAAAGGGGCCAAAAAATTTTGCAAATAAAAGTTTAAAAAAAAACAAGAAAACAAAGGGGTGGAAAGAACCCAAAAAATATTTCAAGGTTTTAAAGACCCAGAGGCAAAAAAGAACACTCATAAAAGAAAGAAACCAAATTGATAAAATACTTAGGGAAAAAAAGTGGAGGAATCGGTGGGGAAAGAGGGGGGGGCTCAAAGGTGCCAAAATTTTTGTTTAATTTAAAAAAAAGATTTGGGAAAAATAGATCGGGAAGTTCCCCAAAATTGGGGGGGGTGACCCAAGGGGGAAAAAAAAAAAGTAAGTAAAAGGGGCTAAAAAAAAGTTTGACGGGGGCCCCGGGTTACCCTTTTGGTCGAAGAGGGAGCAAGGGGGGTTGGGGAAAAAAAATTTGTAAATTACCCAACAAATTCCTGAGGGAAAAAAAAAACCCCCAAAGAGTTCCCCTTTTTGAAAGGGGAGACACGATTTAAAACATCCCGTTGTACACTTTTAGTAAAACCTAAAAGTTTATCAGGAAAATGTGGAAAAAAAAAAATTGGGTCAAAAATACAAAGAGGTTTTTAAATGGGGGAACCTTTCCAATTTTTTTTTTTAAAAAATAAGGGTAACAGAAAAGAGGGGAAAAGGGGGGAGGGGATGACTTTTTTTAATTCAAGAGGCTTTTTAACGTAAAAAAGGTTGGGGAAAAATTAGAAGGGGGCCAGAAAAAGGGGGAAAACTGAAGGCAAATTTTAAAAGGAAAAAAGGGTTTGTGTAAGTGTCGGGGCGAATTTGAGGGGGGACAAGTTCCCTAGGGGGTTTTTTGTATACAATTATGGGGAAGAAAATAAATTAAAAGGGGCAGGGCTATGGAAAATTGGGGGAAAAACAAGTGGGCAAAAGTTTAAAACAAGGGGCGGGCAAACCAAAAAACCCAAAAACCCCTGGAGTTTTGCCCATAAGGGGGTTTAACAGAAAATTGGGGGGGACCGGAAAAAAGGCAGAACAGGTTTGAAAAAAAGGAAAATCAGTAAAAAAAGGGGGGGAAAAAAAACATTCCCCAGGCCCAATAATAAATAATGGAGATATGGGAATTGGAAAAAATGAATTCTTTACTTGAAGAACAATTTTAATGACTAAGGCCAATTTGGATATGCACGAGGGGGGCCCATAAAAAACCGGGGAAATTAAAAAAAAAAAAAATTATCCCAAAAAGGGGGGGGTTTAGGGAAATTGGGCCAAACTGAAAACCTAGAAAAGGGGGAAAAGGGGTGATAAGTTTAAAAAACTGGGGCAATACAGGGGAAAATGAATTTTTGGTGGGTAAAAAAGGGGGGCCCAATGAAAATGCCCAGTGATCAAGGGGGTTGAGGATATTTTTTGAGAGGGGCAGGAACAATTATCTAGAAAATAGGGGGAAACAAACCCTAAAGCTTTAAAGGGTTTAAAAAAAAGGGGAAGGGGGAGGTAAAAAAGGCGAATAAGAAAGGGGGGAAGCTTGAAAACCCCGCAAACCCCTATTTATACAAAGGGGTAAAAAAAAACCAAAACCCCACAAAACCCAAAGGGGGGCCCCTTTTGGGGTTTTTCCCCGGGAAAAAGGGGGGAAATTTGGGCCACTTGGGGGAGAACGGGGGCTAAAGGTAAAAATTCTGGAAAAAATCTTTACAAAATTTTTAAGGGGCCCAAAATTTCCCTCTCAACTTTTTTTCATTTGGGGGTTTTTTTATTTTTTAACCATTCCCCCAAAACCCTTTTTTGAAACCCCCTTGTTTTTGTGGGGTAGCATGGGCGGGGGGAAGTGGGATGGGGGAAAAATAGGGAAAATGCGTCTAATTTTGGGGGCGGGTCCCCGCCCTTTTTTGTGATCTTAATCTTTCAAAAATTTTTTTCTGGTTCTTTTCCTAAAAACGTGCCGGTTTTTCAAAAAAGAAAAGACCTTTTTATGAAGATTTAAACTGGTTTTTTCTTCAATCTATAAACTTGGGGTTGGTTTATTTGGATTTTTTTCGCACTTTTTCGGAAAAAAAAAAACCCACAATCCAAAATTTCCCATTTTTAAAACTTCTTTTTTGGGACCTGGGCCTTCTCTCTCCCTTTTGGGGTATTGGGATTTTTTTTTTTGAAAAGGGAAAAAAATGGGGGGTTTAAAAAGCTGTAAAATTTTCCCCCAAAATTTTAAAAAAGATGGGGGGGGTGGGTTTGGGGGACCCAAAACTTTTTTTATTTGGGTTACTCTCCTTCCCAAAAGGGTCAGAAAGGGGGGGTCACTTCTGCGGGGGTCCACCCGTCGCTTTTTTCAATACCGCTCATGCTTTCCCCTTTTATGTTTTATGTGGTGGGGGATGTTCTTTCGTGACCCCCCCCAATTTTTTAAAACATCCTTTGTAAAACCTTCCTTTTTAAAACCCTTTTTTTAAAAATTGTGGGGTGGGGGTTTTAAATTGGGCTTGGGGTTTAAGCATTTTCTGGGGGTTTTAATTGTTTTGGGGTTTTTTTTTTTAAGGTTTGGTGTGGGGGCGGGGGGTTTTTTTGGGGTTTTTTTTTTTGTGGGGCCCCTTGCCTTTTGGGTCCTTTTTGGGGTTTTGCCCCTTTTTTTCTGGTTTTTTCCCCAAAAATTTGGGCTTTTTCCCCCCTTTTTTAGGGAAAACCCGAGGTTTTGATTTTAATTTTTTTTTTGGGAACCTTTCCCCCTTTTTTTTAAATCATTTTTTACCGGCCCTTTTTTTTTTATAAACCTGGTTTAAAAAATTTACTTTTTAAAAAACCCCCCCTTTTTTTAAAAGTTTCAACTCTTCCTTTTTTTTATCTTTTTTTTTGTGTTTGGCCCCCAAAACCTAAAGGTCCGGTCCCTTTGACGGGGGTTTTTTTATTTTTTTCGTAAACCTTTCTGTTGGGGTTTTGGGGAGTCCATTAGCCTTTTTTAATTTGTGCTTTGGGTTTTAAAGCTTGGGGGATTTTTTGTGCCACCCCAATTTCCCCGGTTGGGTTTTTTGGGAAAATGGAATAGTGGGTTGCAGGGTGAAAGTTGGGCCCCCGGGACTGGAAAATTTACCCCTTTTGATTTTTTGGGAAGGGAAATTCGGGGGAAATAATTTTATTTGGGGAAAATAAAGAAAATTAAAAAATTTTTTAAATTTGTGAATAAGTAAAGGTTTTTTAAAAAAATTATTAAAGGTAATGATTTTATTACCCTTTCAATTGTTTTTTAAATTTTTTTTTCTGGTTATGTAAAATTGGGTTTTTGGCCTTTTCTGGGGGTGATTCCCCCTAAAAAAATTTAATTTTTTTTTGGGGTCATTTTTTAAAAAAAAGAAAAATTTTTGAGGGGTAAAATTTTTTCTTTTTTCCGGGGGATGAGGGGGGGTTTGTAAAAAAAAAAAAAGCAAAAGGATTTTTGGGAGTTGCCGAAAACCCAAAAATTTTTTTAAAAATTAAAATTTTTAACCGTTTTTTTTATTTTTAAAATTTTTTTGTTTTTTTTTTTTTTTTGGGGGTGTTTTTATCATTTTTAGAATTTTTTGAAAGAATTAAACCTTTAGGCCCATGCTACAGAAAAAAAAAGGGGGTTTTTAATAAAACCAAATGCCTTAACCCCTTCGGAAAATCCCATGAAAACAAATATTTTTGAAATTTTTTCCAGGGGTATAAACTCAACCGTATGCAGTAAAAAAAAAACATTTTAGTATTAACGGGGGTCGGGTTAACAAGGGGGAGGGTGCATGTTTATACGAATGGAAATTTTGGGTAAGGGGGTGGGGGGGGGAAATAAGTGGGGTAGCAGGTAGGGGAGGGGGGTTTTATGGGAATGGAAAAAAGAAACGAATGGGCTTGGGGGACTTTTTGGAGTTTGAGAAATTTCCCCCTTTTTACCTGTTTTATCGCGTTTTATGGGTTTAGGAAAAAAAAAGATAAAGGGATTGGGGAAAAAAAAATGGGGGAAAGGGGGGTTTTTTTAACCAGGAAGTAAATAGATTTTGGGGTTTAAACCCAAAAAACATGGTTTAATTTTTTCGGGGAGAAAACCAACAAAACCTTTTTAAAAATTTTTTTGGGCTTAAAAGTAAATTTTTAGAGAAGGGGACCCTTTTCCAGACCCCTTCAAAAATTTTTAGATTTTTGGGGAAAGGGAAAAAAATTTTGGGGCCCAAGTACGGAAAAAGGGGAAAAATTTTGAGGGGGGTTTTTTTTCTTACCAAAAAAGGGCATTTTTCCAAGGGGCGAAAGGGGGGGGGGGGGGAGGGGGTTTTTTTTTTGGGGGGGGGGGGGAAAAATTTTTTTTGGGCCCCCTTAAAAAACCGATACCACCCCAAAAGGGGGGGAAAAAATTTTTAGGGGAAAACATGAATAAAGGTATTTGGGGGGTAAAACTCCCCTTCCTCCAACCGCAAAGTTTAAAAAATGTTCGAAAAATAAAAAATTTTTGGAATGGCTTTAAATAAAATTTTTGAAGAAAGTAATGAATTTAAAAACCCTTTCCCCGGAAAGACCCGGGAGGGTCCAAAAATCAGACGGCCTGGAGGTTTTTTCAATTTAAAAGTTTGGAGAGTTTGGGCTTTTTAGGGGCTTGAGGGGTTGCAGGGCTGGGAACTTGAAAAGATTTTGCCCGTGTCCTATGGAGTGAGTGGCACAGGTTTGGGTTTTGAACCCGACGGGGTTTACCCCGCCTTTTTGGTTTTTTGGGCATTTGGGGGAACCTGATGAAAAAAAATAGGTTTTTTTTGAGCCCAAAAAGGGGGAGCACAGTGAAAACCAAATTTTTTTTTAAATTTAAATTAGGGCCCCTTTTGAGCTAATTTTTTAATAGTAGAAAAAGAGCAGGGCCTAAATTTTTTACCAGGCTTCCCCTAATTTTTGGGGAAGGGGAATCTTTTAAACATTTTTGCACATTTTTTCCCAAGTTTTAAACCAAATTGGGGTAAAAAACCTTTTATTCCCTTTTCCAGCAAGAAACAAGGCCGTCCTGAAAAAACGTTTTTGGGGGGGGGTTTTATTTTCAAAATTTCCCTTAAATTACCAAAGCCTTTTCTACCCTTTTTCCCCAAGGGGAACCCCTTTTGGTTTTTTTCTTTTTTTTAAAAATAAAAATTTTTTGGGAAGAAGTTATTAAAATAATTAAAAAAATTAAACCTTTTGGGTAGCCCCCTTTTAAAACCGGGGAAACAAAATTAATCCCTGGGGGGGGGGGGGGGGAATTGGGGTTTAAAACAATTAAGAATTGAAATTTTTTGAAAATTTTAAAAAATTTTTTTTCCCTCCCTTTACACGCATTTGTTTCAAAAATTTAAAGAGATTTTTAAAAAAAATAAAAAAAAATAAATTCTAAATTTTTACAAAGTTTGTGTGAAAGGGGTAGGACGACCCCCTTTTCCTTTTGGCAACCGGGTTTTAAGGGGGAACATTGCCAACAATGGCAGCCAATAAAAAAGGAAGAATGAGTTTCGAAAGGGCCTTCAGGGAGGAGGGGAACAGTTCCTTAAAATTTAAAACCCGGCATTGGAGGTTTAAATTTTTTTCCTTAAGAAATATGGAAGGATTATACGATCCTGTGAGGGGGGGTAAAAAACAACCCAATGAAATTTTCTTTGCAAACTGGGGAGAGGGGAAAAGGGGCCAAAAAAATCGGGGGCACTGGCAAAATTAAAAATTAGTTATACAGGATAGGGAGGGGGAAAATAAAGATAAATACCAAATTTGGGGGAGGAATGGATTTTAAATTTTTTGGGGGGCGGCGCTAAAGTTGGATAGGCGGTTTAGGAAAATATAAGGAAGGGAAGAGGCGGTACAATCATACAAGTTTTTGGGGGGTACAATTTTGGCGGGAGGGAAGGGGGCATTTAAAGGGAAAATTTTAAAGGAAAAACTAGATTAGACTCCAAAATGGGGGGGGCAGTAAAAGGGGGCCCAAATTTTTATCATCCCGGAGGGAAAAGGGTACGACAATGATTAAATTTTTTTGCATTAAGTGTTCACCTTCCAGGAAGGGGGGGAAAAAAAAATGGTTAATTTTTTGAAAGGGGCCTTTTTTTTTTACAATTTTTTATTAACTATTTTACCGGTGGAAAAAAACCAGCCCAAAAAAAAGAAAATTATGTTCCTGGATCAAAGGTTTCGCCCCTTTTTAAAAAATTTTATATCGTACTGGTTTTTATTTTTAAAAAAAATAAATTTCTTTCATCCTGTGAACTTAGCCCTTTTTTCCAATTGAAACAATTTTTTATTAGGATTTCCCAATTTGAAATTTTTTAGGAACCTTTGGGTTTTTTTTTTAAAAAGGGCAAGGGAAAGACCAAGTTTTTTTAAAAACCTTGCCATTGGATCTTTTTGGGAAAATTCCCCAAATTTATCAGTCCAAACAAAAAAAAATGGTGATGATGTTTAGTGAATAATCAGAAGGAGTTGACGTATTCAGTCCTTCAACTGAGGTCGATGTAATTCAGTCTACAATCTTGTAAGAATACAGCCAGATGCACGAAGTGGCTCATATACTGCATTCTTATCAAGACTTATGGATTGATTATATCGACTTCATGCTGAGGGAATGATTACCTCAAAACTTATTTTCTGATATTGATAAAATTCTTTTTGCATTAGACTGACGAAGCTACTGCGTGGCAAAACGTTTCACACAATTAAGATACCGTTTGCACATGTGTCTAAATTTATCAAATAAAATAGTTTACTTAGGCCTAGTATTCAAGGTAAGTATTGAAACATTTAAATTGTATAAAATACCGAAAGATTGTTAGGTAAGACACATGTGCAACAGTTAGGTTTCTATTTTTCGGAAACGTTTCGCCTACACAGTAGCTTTTTCAGTCGAGTACAGAAAAGTTGATAGAAGCAGAAGAGACTTGAAGACGATGTACAGTCCATCACCTTAAAGTTTTTGGGTGGTCAGCCCCTCAGTCTGGGAGTAGAGCATTGTTCAAAGTCTGAAACAATGATATTTCAGACTTTGGAAACAATGCTCTTCCCAGGACTGAGGGGACTAACCACTCAAAACTTTAAGGGTGTGGACTGATTTACACTCGTCTTGCAAGTCTCTTCTGCTTATATCAACTTTTCTGTTACTCGACTGAAAGAAGCCTACTGTGTAGGCGAAACGTTTCGAAATAAAGATACTAACTGTCTGCATATGTGTCTCTCCTAAACAGGTAAGTCATTGCTGTTACCTCTTAACAGAAATTGGAGCCTTAATTACCCACGTGAAATTACAGTTCCAAAGCCATCAGTCTATTCCATTAATATAAAAACATGATTTTTATTCATTGTCAAGTTCAATATGGAGCACTACTATTGAGCAAACAGTGAAAAATAATCTGAAAAGAGATATTGTGAATTTTTGGTTTCAGTTGGGAGCCCTCTTCAGAACGGTCCTAGACCGGGGTCAAAGTTACATATCTTTCGTACATGTGTTGTAATTTTCCTACTTGTCTCTTAACTCTGTCATTCAATGTCTGTGAATACTTTTTTGCCAACGTTTGGCATTAAAGGAATTATCATATGTTTTCATTTCATTCTCTGAGTGGATTGTCAAGGTGGCGAATTTTGATGAAGGAGGAGAGGCTGCGCTCTGTTATGGTGAAAACCTTTGAATCCAAGAGACTGGAAGCCCACTCTGCTCCTCTTTCTTGAACAAACTGATTGCCTCACAATTTTTGCCTCTATACATCTGAGGAATTAATCGGTGAATACATTATAATCGCGGCTCCAAAACAGTTCAGTGGGTGCATCCAGCTAACATGTGCGTGGTGATCAGCTAAACATGTTCATGAGTGGTGATCCAGCTAACTTGTTCGTGTTGATCCAGCTAACATGTTCAAGTGGTGATCCAGCTAACATGTTCGTGTTGATCCAGCTAACTGTTCAGTGTTGATCCAGCTAAATGTTCATGTTGATCCAGCTAACTTGTTCATTGGTGATCCGGGCTAAACATGTTTGTGGTGAATCTAACCAACATGTATAGTGGAGATCCAGGCTAACATGTTCAGTGGTGATCCAACCAACATGTTTCAGTGGTGATCTGCTAAGAAATTTAATGGTGATCCAACCAAACATCTTTGGTGGTGATCCAACTAACATGTTCAGTGGGATGAGAAACAGATATCCAGTGATTTGATCCAACTAACATGTCTAGTGACGATAAAAACCATTTTAAGTAGTGATCTGACCACAGGTCCATTGGAGATCTAGAACAAGAGGGTCCACTTGTCATCCAGACAATGTGTCCAGTGGTGATCCTAATGTCTAGTGGAGAGCCATGACAACATGTCAGTGGTGAACTCTGCCTGTTCAGGTGGTATCCAACAAAACATACCCAGTGGTGATCCAGACAACATATCCACTGGTGATCCAGACAACTTCTCCAGTGGAGATCCGAACAAAATGTCCAGTGGTGACTCAGATATGTTCAGTGGTGATCCACACAACATACCCAGTGGGGATCAACAAGACAACATGTCCAGTGGTGATACAACCAATACGTTCAGTGGTGATCCAGACAACATGTCCAGTGGTGATACAACCAATACGTTCAGTGGTGATCCAGACAACATGTTCAGTGGTGATCCAAGCAACATTTTCCATGGCTATGTTGTTTCATTATCAGTTAAGTAAATCTCACTGAAATTTAAAAGATAAGAAGCAGGAATTATCTTGCATACGAAACAGATTAAAAGATAACTTACTGATTGTTTTATGCAGAATCTGTTATGTGTGAAGAAGGGAAGTGAACAAACCATGAGAGTGATGCTGATATTAATTAACATGTCTTATCCGAATCAACTTTATTAACCTCGGAATTTGAGAACCAGGTATCTAGTTATAATTGGTAGAATGGGTTGGATGGCGCTTCTTAAAATCAAAGTCGTCTGAGAAGTGAACTACACAGTTTACCTTTCAGACAAGGCCTAGAAACGGACAGTGGGTAAAGGTTCTGATACATGATATATGCTGGATGAAATGCACCGGATAATCGAAAAGAAGCACCAAGGTACTGGTGTGCCTGTGATTGGAATCATGTAAAAATAGGTCTGAGATAATTTTATATTTTGTAGTGATGGGCAATTACTGAACCACAAACACCCCAGAGCAGAAGCCCTGTATGTCTTGTACGAACAGGAACACACTGTACAGCAACTCTTAAATCTGTTGGAATCATAGACAAATGAGGTTCAAAACTCGATGAGTTGTAGTGATTTGGTGGGCAGCAGAAGTAGATTACCTTCTTCCTTGCTATCAGACATTCTTGTATACCTCACCAACCTAAAAACCTGTTAGTGCAACAGAGCTATCAACTGTGCTAATAAAGTGCAGAAACTGCCTTACTTTCAGCCATGGCTGTATAAGACACTTGTCATAGAGGGTATAATACAGTGCGAACTAGTGGTGAGACTTTGGGGTGGTCCTGAGATGATCTTGTGACTGTGAATGTTGTTACGCAATTAATGTGGGATAGCTGGGGGCTTGAGCCTGGTCTAGGGCAAAGGTAAAAGATACACTAATCTCCAAGCCCAAACCGGCCACCCCGGGCTAGCCCAGTTTATTAAAAACAGAAGCGCTAAAACCAGTATGTGTTACTTCATAGGGGTTGGAGTACAGAGGGTAGGCAAAAATCCCAATTTAGGAAAAATATATCTATTTAATCTCCATAACATAAAACCGTAATTCTACACGCCCAAAATGAAGGTACACACAGCTGGATGGAGGTTCAGACACCAATACCACTAGGTTTTCGTAGGTTCAGGCCGTCATGGCACCAAAAAACATCATTTCTTCTTCATCACTCATCACCAAAGCACCCTGACCATGTCAGTGCCTGGGTTAACTTAAGGTAAGCCATATGAAGCCTATGGCTTGAATTGGATATAAACAAAATGAGTGTATTATTGCCAAACTTAAATTAAAATCATACAGCATCCTCCGACGCAGCTTCTACCGACATCCTACGTCACGGGACCTCCTCCCCCCCCACGCTTTACTCTGCATACCCAAACATCTTAGAAAATAAATACTAACTCCATTCTTATCAATTATAGTTAGAGTACTTGTACAGTACCTCCAACAATGCACTATGAATTATAAAAATTATTCCTTACAATACAATATTCATATTATTATGGCAACTTCCCCACTATATTAAATACGATGTCATGGAGAACCCTGCATATAACACCCCCACCCCCTGACCATAGGTCTCACTCTGCTAGCGGGGTCCAATGGGTCCACGCTAGGCAAAAAGAAAAAAAAGAATATAAGCCCACTTTAAGGTCTGAGGCAACTGGCAATTTTGATAAGGGGGATTATCCCACCCATACCAATCCGGTCTTTTGGTACTACAAATATGCAATATTTACAAACTTAGTACTAGAGTGCAGACATATGAAACTCGTTCGAACATAAAGTGTCAAGTTCTATGTCCAACGAGCTACGTCACACTCTTAGACAGCTGTTTTAAGAAAAGGCCCATTACACACAGCGCTGGCCAGGCGCTGGCGTTGATGCTTTTTAACTAAAATTACATCAAGCAAACTTATAAATAAGCAAGTAAACTTTGTACAAAAGGTTGCCATGAGGAATGCCGTTAATGAAGTAAACAATAAGTTCTGTATGTGGCGTGGCAGACCAAACTGTAGGTGCCACTCAAAAACAACTTTTAAACAGTAAGTACATTTTCAAGGACGTTCAAAAGAAAAGAAAATAATATGTTACATGTTAAATTCTACGGGAGAAAACAAAATCGCATTATCACTCCCATCTCACAGAAATCTTTATTAAACAAAACTGGTTCCCCATGACACACCTCTGCGAGAATCAGGAGGCACAGGAGAGGGGAAAATCTCAGGCCCCTAAAACACAACGGGTGGATAGGCACATACATCTTGTTGGTGGGGGACTGCGGCCGTAAAAACCCTCGGAGTCATCACTGAGAGCCCGAAAAGGAGGACCTCCCAGGCCGTCACCTACATGTCTTCCAAGGACCTGGAGTCACCCCAGTGGTGATCCAAAAAGGAAAAAATTGAAAAAAGAGTCTGGAGAAACCAAAACACCTCGATCAAAGGAATGACCCAACTCAGTGGAGCGGCCATCACCGCCAGACCCCACATTCACTACTAACATTAGGTCAACAGTCCCTATACCAAACATAAAACAGATGGATGGCATTCCAGGCCAACACCTAAAAAAAAACGTAGCATACTTACCTAGCTATGGTCTTTGATGTGTCTACCCCCTAAAATACACAACACTTAGGAATCCTGATACCTCCAGCTCCAGCTTCAACTGCCCTTCTTCCTTTGGCGGTGAGCCCAGAGTTCCATCTACTCGTTCTACCCGAAACCACTGCAAAAATAGAATAGATAAAGTGATCTATACACTACATTGTGCCACTTTTTAAACACGAGACCAAGGCATCAGCAACCAATTCTCCGCTTACCTTCACTAACGAATCACCAGATTAAGAGTTGGAAGAAAAACAAGGACCCTCGTAAGTTCTCTGATTGTGGTTCACTCATTAAATGAAGGAAACGTAAGGGATTATGGTCACTATACACAGTTATAGGGTGTAACTGATTAGTATGTGCACGTCAAAAGTGTTTGTACATGCCAACACTATAGCAAGAGCTCCTTTTCTATGGAGGTTATAACTTCTTTGGTACCTGCGACTTTTTGATGAGAAAGCAGCGAGTCGCATTATCTTCTCCTGCTATACCCTGCAACAAGGACTGACCCAACCTCTGTATTATTTGCAAAACCCGGGGGGAGGGGTAACTAGGATTACAATAAAAAGGATCTTTAGGGTTAATGGCCATACAAAAGGTACATGGTCTGAGATTATTAAAGTACAAAATACGGGCCCTTGTGTGAACTTGGCACACATGGTCGTGGGAAGCAGATGACGCAACCCATGTTCATTCACACAATTTGCATGTAGTTCATAAAGAGGAGACAAAACCTTATTTTTTTAACTCGTACCTGGATAGGCAGTCAGTGCTCGGTGTTCAAGGTATAACCTAGTGTGAGTGCAGTAAAAAACAACGTCCACAGACTCTCGCTGGGATTACAAATAACGTCTTCTAGAAATAAACACTTCACTTCCTTCAAGGAAAACCTATTTCACCCCTAGTTACATCATGCCAGACCTGCTGACATTTCCACAAAATCGGAAACCTCTACTCATAGGGGTTTATCATGGCCCAGTTTTCAGCATCCCAAAAACTCTTTCCACTATGGTGACACCACGGCTGAGCCAACCTTAACAGTCTTTCAGAAGATCCAAAATCTTCCAAATCCTCTTACAATTTTCTGCATACATTATCTTTCTCAGGACTTTATCCATCATCTTTTTGAAAGTCACCACACAGTTCCTCATAGCCTTCCCAGGACCCGGTTCAAATGCACTCCATCTCTCCAGCTTCCAAGATATGTGTAGGCACCACCTCATAGTCCCACGTCATCCTGGGCAGGACTGGCAGACTGGTGCACTAGTGCCATCGACCTCATCTTAGCCAAGTTTTTCTTGGGAAACCGAGAAAGAAAAAACACGCCGGGGAAACATCACCATCCTCACGGTCTGCACATTGACTTTAATGATTCCAGAGTGCTTCCCCATCACGGTAATGAAATGGGAGGGGACTTCCCTCCTCCCAGGTCTTCTGGTACTGGGGAAAACAAATATGCATTGGCCTAGAGAGACTGGGATAAACCATGGAGCTTTTCTTTGAACTCCTAGGATGGATATACATTGGTAAATTTAACTCAAGTAGGCCTCTCCAAAACTCATGACAATTCATAAAAATATGACGTCTGGGTGATTTGTTGCAAAGCTAAGTGACAAAAATGTTTAACCAGAAATCTCAAACACTACACACAATTATTCAGAAAGGGTACAGACTCTGGATAACTGTTAGAAAAGGTTTTATTATAAACACTGATTATTTAGAAAATCTCTCACGTCTTAACATTGAAATGCCATTCCTTTCAGAATCTGTAAAATACTGGACAAAGCACTTTAATAGTTCTGCCGCGTCCACGTAAGACAGGTCCTCTTAAAAAGAGTCTTCTTGACTCATTTGATCAAACTCTGCCAAAAATAACACTTGGTAAATTTGGGAACCACATCCTCGCGACAACTGATATTGGAATTAGGTCGGAGGTCACAACCTTCCCGGGCCTCACTCAGCTGCGCAGAGTCAGGGGTTTTTTCCCCATCAGCACCAAGTCCACCTTCTCCAACCGAGTTCGGTTGAGCCGGTTCATCACTGCTCAGAATTCCTGCAGGTTCAGACTTCAATGGAACAGGGCTCCCCTTGCCAACCACACCACAGTTGCACAAGGGTCACAGTGAGGTCACAAGTTCCTACCTTGTTCCCCTGTTTAGTCCGAACTGCCACATTGAAAAAATATTCAGGTTTACCGCTTGCTCCAATTGGGTCATTACCACCTTGTAAAGCCGGTCCTGGCAAAACAAACATTCCTCATTTTGAGGAGTCCCACAACATTGTTGCCTAGTAGAAGGTCAACTCCTTCAAAAGGGTTCATCCTTCTGCAATACCTACAGGTAGGTACCCAGACTGGTATTCAGACTCTATCCATAACCTTGTACTACCCTGGAGTCCTGACAGTGGACTCCAGTTATCCCTTTAAGAATAAATGTCCAATCCGGTGTGGTGTCATCCGACACTGGCAATACACCCCTGCGAAGACAGGTGTATGTAATACAAGTGTCCCGCAAAGACCTAACCCCGTGACCCTACCTTCATTTTGGTGTAAGGGCCACAGTAGACTTACTTGAATAGACCTTCATCCCGAGGAGTCAAAGACTGACTGGTCTTCTGGATACCTTGGGGCAAAACTGCAATGAAGCCACATAATGTTGTAATTCGGTGTATTTACCTGGAGATGCATCTGTCGCAGCCTTTGGCTTCCTAAGCATTTTCGAACAATATGGCCTTGCAGGTGGCCCTGTTTATTGCAATATGTACATTGATAAGGTTTAAAAGGCCCCCTGCCCATCTGACCTAGGTTGGATCCCTTGGTTCTGGGGAACTGGGCTCGTCCCACCTGTTCCTTGTAGTCCTGGACCTGTGACAGCTGACTTAAACCTCTCGAGTGGGGTACTGGGGAAAATTAGGGTTATTAAACCTTGTGGTTATTAGGCTGATAATGGGTGGTTAAACTTCTGAAATCTTCTTATTCTTTTTGTGGGTGGAGAAAAATTAACATTATTAGTTGTGGGGTGTGGTAACCTGCTACCAAATTTTTGGTTAGCTAAAATCTGTCACCCAGCTCTAAAGCATTATTAAAATTCTATCAAGATCCTTCGCTCAAGATATGCCTTAAGGTCAGGAGGACATTTCTCAAAAGATCCTCTAACAAAATTTAAGGTAATTACACCTTCATAATTGCCTACCACCCCTTTGAGCGAACCCCACCAATTTAGACAGTGGACATTCTTCTACTTACCACATATTCCACCAAAAGACTCTGCCCTCCTGACTGAAACTTAGTCCTCTGAATTTCTGACCTGTACCGTTCCGGCAACATTTCTGATGAGCCAGTAAACTACCTCTTTTAGCTTATGATAATTAGATTAGGCGATCCTTCTTTAAAAAGAACTAATAGCCTGTAACCCTTTACAACTAATTGGGTTCTTGCTAATGTCGCCCATTCCTTTACCGGCCAACCTTGGGAATTTGGCCGTACTTTCAAATACAGAAAAAAATGGTCTGGGTCTTTCTCTAGGAATTTGGGCACAAATTTTATGGCTTTATCCAAATGAAAAACATCTACCCTTGTGTCTGTGTCTGGCGTGAGAAGCAAGCTTTGCCTTCTTTTGCTCTTTTCGTGAGCCCTAAGGTCTCCTCTAAGGCTCTTCTGTTCCTGGATCTTTGTCACGCTCAATTCAAACCGTTCCTTTTCTTTGCATAGGGTTAATTTCATTTGTAAAATTACTAACTTCCTTATCCATGTCCCCTTCTCATGGGGATTTGATTCAATGTCACTTCCAAAATGCCATGTCATCACAGTATTTTCACCAGTGTCAGCATTTTGGGAAATATAGCACCAAAATCTTTCTACAAGCCCCAGAACTTACTGATATATAATAATAATAGCACCAGCAAGGTTACATATACTGAAGTAGGATATTCAAAAGGAGTTGTCATGTGACTCCCTCAATTAAAGAGAACTGAACACAAAAAGAAAAATCCTGGCAGAAAAAAAAATTATAAAAGAGACTACTGCACTTGCAAAGGTAAATTTTTTATTTCCGAAATTTAGGTGAGCATAACCTCCCAAAAAAATCAGCAAGATTGTACCTGCCAGGGTATAATTATGCACAAACACATCAAGTATTATAACATCTAAAAATCAACAATATGGTACAGAAAGGTAAATGATTTATAGGAGCATTAATTAATAAAAACACCCTAAAACCAGCAATATTATACCAGAAAAGGTAAATTATTCACAGGTATTAATTAATAATACACCCTAAAAACTAGCAAATTACACAAAGGTAAATTATTATTTTAGTGTGAGTGTTATAGTGAAAGTTTCTCTGACCAACCCAGTAAAGAATTATTATTGACCTTTCCAGGGTTGCAACTTGAATTAACCACAAAAATTTGATTAATTCTTCCCATTGACAGAGCCCCATGTTACCAAAAATGTGGGATAGCTGGGGTGCCTTGAGCCTGGTCTAAGGGCAAAGGTAAAAGTTTACACACATCTCAAGCCCAAACGGCCACCCCGGGCTATCCCTAGTTAAAAACAGAGAAGCCCCGCTAAACCAGTATGGTTATCTTCAAGGGTTGGTAGCAGGTGGGTTTAGGCAAAAATCCAATTAGGAAACATATATTATTCTTAATCACCATAAACATAAAAGGCCTTAATTCTACACGCCCAAATGAGGTACACACTAGTGGATGGATGGTTCAGCCCCATTACACTAGGTTTTCGTCAGCGTGGCCCGTCATGGCACCACAAACCATCCTTTCTCTACTTCATCAACTCATCCCTCAAGCCACCCTGTCCATTGTCAGTGCCTGGGGTTAACATACAGGTAAGCATAAGAAAGCCTATGGCTTTTGAATGGTTAAACAAAAATGAGTGTATTATTGCAAAGCTTAACTTAAAATATTTACGCATCTCCGACGCCAGTGCTACCGCCATCCTAAGTCACGTGACATCCTCCCCCAACGCTTACTCTGCGTACCCAAACATCCTTGGAAAATAAAATCACGAACTCATTCTTTAGAATTATTGGTAGAGTAATTTACAGTACCTCCAAAAGCACATTATGAATTATAATATTATTCCTTACAACTACAATATTCAATTATTATGGCCACATTCACCACTAATATGTACATACGATGTCTTGAAGAACCCTGCATACAAAAGTTGTCGATGGGTCCTGAGGAAGAGGCAGCATGACAGAAAGTGTTCGGCAACAGAGGTGTGGTGATCTATGTATGTTTCTTTCGTGGATGCAAGAGTGCTAACCTTTATTCGGCGCTTTATTACACACCCTCATTGAAAGGCTATCTCCCTCAACAGCGAACCAGGTGCTTAGGGGTTGTTGATGGGGCCCGTCGTTCAATCAGTACCCAAGTTCCAGCCAATGAAGGAAGATGGTTTTGGCAATCGCAGAGATGTTGTGGGTACCACACACCTGTCTTGCCCTTGTCATTTCCCATTCTGATAAATTAGCACATGTGCAATCTTGGGTATCTTTAGTGATAGAAAAAAACGTTTAGCCACAACATCAGTCCATACTGATGGAGATCTTAATACTTAGGAATTCTTTGCTTGCCTAATTCTTGGGCACGAACCTACTTCCACATTGAACAAATGTGACAAGACCTATGACTGCTGCACCCTCTCCTGCCATACGGTTTATAAGCTGCTTTTCCGATGATATGCCGTATTCTATTCAAGATTGATGGACTCTGAAACACATCGACTCAAGGTTGAGGGGACTGATTACCTCATTTCTCACTCCTGTTCTTCAAGTTTCTTTACGTATGGATGATGAAGCCACTGTGTGGCGAAACGTTTCCTCAATAAAGATACCCAAGAGTTGCACATGTGTCTAATTTATCAACATGTCGGTTCTCAGAACCATTCATCACATTTCCAATTCTAGAGGCTGGTTGAGCTCGGTATGTCTTAGTGCTTCTATTCTGCATTGCTTTACTGTGTGAGTGCACTAATACCTATTGTTGCACATAGTGTATATAGTGTACATACTTCTCTTCTAAACTGGTGAAGGATAATACAAGTCAAAGGTTTTTCTGCTGTTTATTTTGCTCCTTTTACACAGTATAACAGGCCTTTGGGACTCCTGGGTTTTGTAAATACTCTTAAAGGAAATGTTTAGAGTGTGTGTCAATGTTTGTTTGGTATTAAATTAAATGTTTAGGTATAAAGTGAAAAGTTTATTAAGTTTCTTAAGAGAAATGCTAGGACCTGTGTGAGTGCGTTCGTCAAGTCTCGGCTGTAAAATGATGCTAGATGTTTTACGATTCTTCATTCAATTCAAACGACAATATATAAAACATGATGATTCTTAATCTTTCCCTAATTCCTCGTATAGATGAGAAAGGGAAGTTATGGCTCACATAAAGAAGGTAGAATTAAGAAATAATTGTTTTCTGTTAGTAATAGAAGAAGGAAGACCATATTAATTTTATATAAGTAAGCAGAAGGACAATATTAATAACTAAAAAAGCAGAAGACTATTAATAATTTATAGAAAACAGAATGTGTTAATAATAATGTTTTTGCAATAAGTGATTATGTGGTGTAACCTAAGTTGTCATGACGGTGGTTGGTAGATGAATGGTTCAGAGAACGACTGTTGATAATTTAGACATATGTGCAACTCTTGGGTATCTTTATTGAGTTGAACGTATGTCTAATTTATCAACATGACGGGTTGGTAATGGAATATCTGTTGTATCGTGACTATGTTTGATGGTGTTTGTATGTGGACTGAATGTTTGATGGATGTTGTATTGTGACTGAATGTTTTTGATGGATGTTGTTATGTGACTTGATGTTTGATGGATGTTGTATGTGACTGAATGTTTGTGGATGTTGTAGTGACTGAATGTTTGGTCGGATGTTGTATGTGACCTGAAATGTTTGATGGTTGTTGTTATGTGACTGAATGTTTGATGGATGTTGGATGTGACTGAATGTTTGACGGTTGTTGTATGATGGAATGATGTTTGATGATGTTGTATGTGATGATTGTTTGTGGTAGTTGTTGTGACTGAATGTTTGACGGATGTTGTATGTGACTGAATGTTTGACGGGATGTTGTTGTGACCTGAAGGTTTTGATGGATGTGCAGTGAATGTGGTATTTTTAGAAATAAACCCCATTACTATTGTTTAATGTGAAAAAATGTTGGAGATCAAAGATGGTGGATATGATGAATGTCGTTGAGGTCTGAATAACGAATCTAAATGGAGTATAACCTGGAAGGTGTTCTGTTGGTCATAACGCCCCTGTGGATCTGGCCATCAACCAGGTTGTTTCTACTAGCCGCACGTAGACAACGTACGGAACACAAGCTGGATGATCGGGTATGACTTTAGGCGTTGTCAATAATAATAATAATAATAATAAAATAATAATAATAATAATATAAATAATATTAAAATATACTAGTATAGAAAGCCTATGTTTATACAGAGTCATTTCAGGCAACAACATCATCTTGGTGAACAGCAGCAGCAGAAGGGTGTGTGTAACATTGTTTAATTACAAGTGTAACTACTACTAATAATATTATTTATTATTATTAGTAGTAGTAGTAAGTGGTTTCATCTTTTGGGTTCACCCCACTTACTCTGTTTTTGTGTCCCTCACATGTTTCTCCCTTCCCCACTTCCTATCCTACGCCCTCAGCAGTTTTCACTTATAAAAACCTTCCCCATGCGTTGTCCAGGAGTCCATCTGTGTCCCCTCACATGTTCTCCCTTCCCCACTTCCTATCCTACGCTCAGCAGTCCTACCTTCCCCAGCGTGTCCAGGAGTCCATCTGTGTCCCCTCAGATGTTCTCCCTTCCCCACTTCTATCCTACGCTCAGCATTCCTACCTTCCCCAGTGTGTCCCAAGGATTCCATCTGTGTCCTTCAAGATGTTCTCCTTCCCCACTTCTATCCTTCGCTCAGCAGGTCTACCTTCCCCAGCGTGTCCAGGGTCCTTCTGTGTCCACCTCAGATGTTCTCCTTTCCCCTTCCTATCCTACGCTCAGCAGTCCTACCTTCCCCAGCGTGTCCAGGAGTCCATCTGTGTCCCCTCAGATGTTCTCCCTTCCCCACTTCCTATCCTCCGCTCAGCAGTCCTACCTTCCCCAGCGTGTCCAGGAGTCCATCTGTGTCCCCTCAGATGTTCTCCCTTTCCCACTTCCTATCCTACGCTCAGCAGTCCTACCTTCCCCAGCGTGTCCAGGAGTCCATCTGTGTCCCCTCAGATGTTTCCCTTTCCCCACTTCCTATCCTACGCTCAGCAGTCCTACCTTCCCCAGCGTGTCCAGGAGTCCATCTGTGTCCCCTCAGATGTTCTCCCTTCCCCACTTCCTATCCTACGCTCAGCAGCCCTACCTTCCCCAGCGTGTCCAGGAAGTCCATCTGTGTTAACCCCAGGGATGTTCTCACTTCCCCACTTCCTATCCTACGTCAGCAGGCACTACTTCCAGCGTGTCCAGGAGTCCATCTGTGTCCCTCAGATGTTCTAACTTTCCCCCCTTCCTATCCTACGTTCAGCAGTCCTACCTTCAGCGTGTCCAGGAGGTCATCTGTGTCCCATAGATGTTCTCCCTTCCCCACTTCCTATCCTACGCCAGCTGTCCTACCATTCCCCCAGCTGTCCAGGGAGTCAATCTTCTTCCCCTCAGATGTTCTCCCTTCCCCATTCCTATCACGCTCAGCATCCCCTACATTCTTCCAGCGTGTCCAGGAGTCCATCCTGTTGTCCCCTCAGATGTTCTCCCTTCCCACTTCCTATCCTACGCTCAGCTGTCCTACCTTCCCCAGCGTGTCCAGGAGTCCATCTGTGTCCCCTCAGATGTTCTCCCTTCCCCACTTCCTATCCTACGCCTCAGTTGCTGTCCCTAACCTTCCCCAGCGTGTCCAGGAGTCCATCTGTGTTCCCTCAGATGTCTCCCTTCCCACTTCCTATCCTACGGCTCAGCAGTCCTACTTCCCCCAGCGTGTCCAGGAGTCATATGTGTCCCCTCAGACGTTCTCCCTCCCCACTTCCTATACCTAAGTCAGCAGCCCTACTTTCCCCAGCTTGTCAAGGAGTCCCATCTGTGTCCCCTCAGACGTTTCCCTTCCCACTTCTATTCTACGCCTCAGCAGCCCACCTTTCCCCAGCGTGTCAGGAGTCCATCTGTGTCCCCTCAGTGTTCTCCCTTCCCCACTTCCATTACGTTCAGCTGTCTACCTTCCAGCGTGTCCAGGAGTCCATCTGTGTCCCCTAGATGTTCTCCCTTCCCCACTTCCTATCCTTCGCTCAGTCAGCCCTACCTTCCCCTGCGTGTCCAGGATCCATCTGTGTCCTCAGTTGTTTCCCTTCCCACTTCCACTATCCTCTACACTCAGCAGTCCTACTTCCCCTGCGTGTCCAGGAGTCCATCGGTGTCATCCAGTTGTTCTCCCTTTCCCACTTCCTATCCTACGCTCAGCAGTTTACCCTCCCCAGCGTGTCCAGGATGTCCATTGTGTTCACCTCAGATGTTCTCCCTTCCCACACTTCCTATCCTACGCCCTCAGCAGCCCTACCTTCCCCGCGTGTCCTGGAGTCCATCTGTGTCCCAGATGTTCTCCCTTTCCCACTTCCTATCCTTCGCCCTTCAGCGCCCTACCTTCCCCAGCGTGTCCAGGAGTCCATCTGTGTCCCCTCAGATGTTCTCCCTTCCCCACTTCCTATACTACGCTCAGCAGCCCTACCTTCCCCAGCGTGTCCAGGAGTCCATCTGTGTCCCCTCAGATGTTCTCCCTTCCCCACTTCCTATCCTACGCTCAGCAGCCCTACCTTCCCCAGCGTGTCCAGGAGTCCATCTGTGTCCCCTCAGATGTTCTCCCTCCCCATTCCCAGGTCCGGGGTTTCGTATACACCATTCACACTTCCCTGAGGTCAGCTAGTCCCACCCCAGGTCCCGTGGTTCCAGGTATTCACCCTTCACCCACTTCCTGAAGGCTCAGCAGTCCACCCCAGGTCCGTGGTTCCAGGGTATACAACCCTTCACCACTTCCTGATGGTTCAGCAGTCCCACCTCAGGTCCCTGTGGTTCCAGGATACAACCCTTACCAATTCCCTGAGGTCAGCAAGTCCCACCCCTGGTCCGTGGTTCCAGGTATTCACCCTTCACCACTTCCCTGAGGTCAGCAAGTCCCACCCCAGGTCCGTGGTTACAGGTATACAACCATTCACCATTCCGAGGTCAGCAAAGTCCCACCCCAGGTTCCGTGGTTCCAGGGTATTCACCCTTCACCACTTCCCTGATGTCAGCAGTTTCAGCAGCTTGAAGCACTGTCCATATATGATATTACTACACAAGTGTATTTAATATCAGTATACGATGGTAGATGTTATTACAGAGGAGGACACGCAGATAATCTGCGCTCTGTTATAACTCCTCATGGGACAGACTCGAACGTCGACTTACTGAGTCAAGAGAGATCTTATCACAGTTCCGTCCACCTAGAAACTGGCACTAGTGAAAATTGGAACATAGAACATATATTTATTATTTAATATTGTACCATGTCGATTATTAAACTTATTCGTGGATTTAGTTGTGTAAGTGTGTTTGTGAACGTTTTTATGTGCGAATATTAGTGTGGGTGTGTGAAAACCTTTGTGCTCCTGCATGATAATTTGTAGTTAATTGTTTTCAGTTATCTTTTGCCCTCGTTATTGATCTTTATTTTCAACAAGTTACGTTTTAGGTTCACAAGCTCGCACTCTTCTATACACTCAGCTTTCTGTATTTCACATACACAATCTACCACTCACACACTACACATACAGACGCACGTACAAGCAAACACACACACAAAATCATCTGTATCCATACACACACGTACATTAATTCAACAGTGCATTTATAATCCTCTCTTTTCAGTTTTGCTTGTATGTAAACACAAATACACACGTACCCAATCATTACACTTTTAACTTCTAGGCTACACGCACACACACACACAAACACAAACATGTAAAATCAATATTTAAAATAACGTGTGCCAAACACGGGCAATTCCTTCAGGAAGAGAGTGACGGGTAACCATCTGGTGAAGATCATGTCAACACAGACACCAACTTGTAAGTTAATCAAATCTCAAAGTTCGACACAAAAAATTAATTATATTAATTGAGAGCTCCATCACACCCAAAACTCTTAAGACTGACACATGTATCTGGTGTACAAATCACTAGCACATACACTGAGTTTACACAGTCAGTATATATCGTCTCATAAGTTGAACTCTAGCTCCTGGTTTGTCTCATGCTTCCAGCTAACGCGGGATTTCCTTTTTTGTTCTTGATTCAAATTAGAATTATTCTCTATGTGTATTGACCTAAAAAGTGTGTGTAGATAAATGGCTTCAGAGAACCGGACATGTGTCAATAAATTAAAACAACAATGTGCAAACACTTGGGTATTATTTATTGTTAACGATTCGCCACACAAGGGGTTTCATCAGTCCAATACAAAGAAGAATGGTGATGATGTTTAGTGAATAATCAGAAGGAGTTGACGTATTCAGTCCTTCAACTGAGGTCGATGTAATTCAGTCTACAATCTTGTAAGAATACAGCCAGATGCACGAAGTGGCTCATATACTGCATTCTTATCAAGACTTATGGATTGATTATATCGACTTCATGCTGAGGGAATGATTACCTCAAAACTTATTTTCTGATATTGATAAAATTCTTTTTGCATTAGACTGACGAAGCTACTGCGTGGCAAAACGTTTCACACAATTAAGATACCGTTTGCACATGTGTCTAAATTTATCAAATAAAATAGTTTACTTAGGCCTAGTATTCAAGGTAAGTATTGAAACATTTAAATTGTATAAAATACCGAAAGATTGTTAGGTAAGACACATGTGCAACAGTTAGGTTTCTATTTTTCGGAAACGTTTCGCCTACACAGTAGCTTTTTCAGTCGAGTACAGAAAAGTTGATAGAAGCAGAAGAGACTTGAAGACGATGTACAGTCCATCACCTTAAAGTTTTTGGGTGGTCAGCCCCTCAGTCTGGGAGTAGAGCATTGTTCAAAGTCTGAAACAATGATATTTCAGACTTTGGAAACAATGCTCTTCCCAGGACTGAGGGGACTAACCACTCAAAACTTTAAGGGTGTGGACTGATTTACACTCGTCTTGCAAGTCTCTTCTGCTTATATCAACTTTTCTGTTACTCGACTGAAGAAGCCTACTGTGTAGGCGAAACGTTTCGAAATAAAGATACTAACTGTCTGCATATGTGTCTCTCCTAAACAGGTAAGTCATTGCTGTTACCTCTTAACAGAAATTGGAGCCTTAATAACCCACGTGAAATTAACAGTTCCAAAGCCACTCAGACTATCCATTAATATAAAAACATGATTTTTATTCATTGTCAAGTTCAATATGGAGCACTACTATTGAGCAAACAGTGAAAAATAATCTGAAAAGAGATATTGTGAATTTTTGGTTTCAGTTGGGAGCCCTCTTCAGAACGGTCCTAGACCGGGGTCAAAGTTACATATCTTTCGTACATGTGTTGTAATTTTCCTACTTGTCTCTTAACTCTGTCATTCAATGTCTGTGAATACTTTTTTGCCAACGTTTGGCATTAAAGGAATTATCATATGTTTTCATTTCATTCTCTGAGTGGATTGTCAAGGTGGCGAATTTTGATGAAGGAGGAGAGGCTGCGCTCTGTTATGGTGAAAACCTTTGAATCCAAGAGACTGGAAGCCCACTCTGCTCCTCTTTCTTGAACAAACTGATTGCCTCACAATTTTTGCCTCTATACATCTGAGGAATTAATCGGTGAATACATTATAATCGCGGCTCCAAAACAGTTCAGTGGGTGCATCCAGCTAACATGTGCGTGGTGATCAGCTAAACATGTTCATGAGTGGTGATCCAGCTAACTTGTTCGTGTTGATCCAGCTAACATGTTCAAGTGGTGATCCAGCTAACATGTTCGTGTTGATCCAGCTAACTGTTCAGTGTTGATCCAGCTAAATGTTCATGTTGATCCAGCTAACTTGTTCATTGGTGATCCGGGCTAAACATGTTTGTGGTGAATCTAACCAACATGTATAGTGGAGATCCAGGCTAACATGTTCAGTGGTGATCCAACCAACATGTTTCAGTGGTGATCTGCTAAGAAATTTAATGGTGATCCAACCAAACATCTTTGGTGGTGATCCAACTAACATGTTCAGTGGGATGAGAAACAGATATCCAGTGATTTGATCCAACTAACATGTCTAGTGACGATAAAAACCATTTTAAGTAGTGATCTGACCACAGGTCCATTGGAGATCTAGAACAAGAGGGTCCACTTGTCATCCAGACAATGTGTCCAGTGGTGATCCTAATGTCTAGTGGAGAGCCATGACAACATGTCAGTGGTGAACTCTGCCTGTTCAGGTGGTATCCAACAAAACATACCAGTGGTGATCCAGACAACATATCCATGGTGATCCAGACAACTTCTCCAGTGGAGATCCGAACAAATGTCCAGTGGTGACTCAGATATGTTCAGTGGTGATCCACACAACATACCCAGTGGGGATCAAGACAACATGTCCAGTGGTGATACAACCAATACGTTCAGTGGTGATCCAGACCACATGTCCAGGGGTGATACAACCAATACGTTCAGTGGTGATCCAGACAACTGTTCAGTGGTGTATCCAAGCAACATTTTCCATGGCTATGTTGTTTCATTATCAGTTAAGTAAATCTCACTGAAATTTAAAAGATAAGAAGCAGGAATTATCTTGCATACGAAACAGATTAAAAGATAACTTACTGATTGTTTTATGCAGAATCTGTTATGTGTGAAGAAGGGAAGTGAACAAACCATGAGAGTGATGCTGATATTAATTAACATGTCTTATCCGAATCAACTTTATTAACCTCGGAATTTGAGAACCAGGTATCTAGTTATAATTGGTAGAATGGGTTGGATGGCGCTTCTTAAAATCAAAGTCGTCTGAGAAGTGAACTACACAGTTTACCTTTCAGACAAGGCCTAGAAACGGACAGTGGGTAAAGGTTCTGATACATGATATATGCTGGATGAAATGCACCGGATAATCGAAAAGAAGCACCAAGGTACTGGTGTGCCTGTGATTGGAATCATGTAAAAATAGGTCTGAGATAATTTTATATTTTGTAGTGATGGGCAATTACTGAACCACAAACACCCCAGAGCAGAAGCCCTGTATGTCTTGTACGAACAGGAACACACTGTACAGCAACTCTTAAATCTGTTGGAATCATAGACAAATGAGGTTCAAAACTCGATGAGTTGTAGTGATTTGGTGGGCAGCAGAAGTAGATTACCTTCTTCCTTGCTATCAGACATTCTTGTATACCTCACCAACCTAAAAACCTGTTAGTGCAACAGAGCTATCAACTGTGCTAATAAAGTGCAGAAACTGCCTTACTTTCAGCCATGGCTGTATAAGACACTTGTCATAGAGGGTATAATACAGTGCGAACTAGTGGTGAGACTTTGGGGTGGTCCTGAGATGATCTTGTGACTGTGAATGTTGTTACGCAATTAATGTGGGATAGCTGGGGGCTTGAGCCTGGTCTAGGGCAAAGGTAAAAGATACACTAATCTCCAAGCCCAAACCGGCCACCCCGGGCTAGCCCAGTTTATTAAAAACAGAAGCGCTAAAACCAGTATGTGTTACTTCATAGGGGTTGGAGTACAGAGGGTAGGCAAAAATCCCAATTTAGGAAAAATATATCTATTTAATCTCCATAACATAAAACCGTAATTCTACACGCCCAAAATGAAGGTACACACAGCTGGATGGAGGTTCAGACACCAATACCACTAGGTTTTCGTAGGTTCAGGCCGTCATGGCACCAAAAAACATCATTTCTTCTTCATCACTCATCACCAAAGCACCCTGACCATGTCAGTGCCTGGGTTAACTTAAGGTAAGCCATATGAAGCCTATGGCTTGAATTGGATATAAACAAAATGAGTGTATTATTGCCAAACTTAAATTAAAATCATACAGCATCCTCCGACGCAGCTTCTACCGACATCCTACGTCACGGGACCTCCTCCCCCCCCACGCTTTACTCTGCATACCCAAACATCTTAGAAAATAAATACTAACTCCATTCTTATCAATTATAGTTAGAGTACTTGTACAGTACCTCCAACAATGCACTATGAATTATAAAAATTATTCCTTACAATACAATATTCATATTATTATGGCAACTTCCCCACTATATTAAATACGATGTCATGGAGAACCCTGCATATAACACCCCCACCCCCTGACCATAGGTCTCACTCTGCTAGCGGGGTCCAATGGGTCCACGCTAGGCAAAAAGAAAAAAAAGAATATAAGCCCACTTTAAGGTCTGAGGCAACTGGCAATTTTGATAAGGGGGATTATCCCACCCATACCAATCCGGTCTTTTGGTACTACAAATATGCAATATTTACAAACTTAGTACTAGAGTGCAGACATATGAAACTCGTTCGAACATAAAGTGTCAAGTTCTATGTCCAACGAGCTACGTCACACTCTTAGACAGCTGTTTTAAGAAAAGGCCCATTACACACAGCGCTGGCCAGGCGCTGGCGTTGATGCTTTTTAACTAAAATTACATCAAGCAAACTTATAAATAAGCAAGTAAACTTTGTACAAAAGGTTGCCATGAGGAATGCCGTTAATGAAGTAAACAATAAGTTCTGTATGTGGCGTGGCAGACCAAACTGTAGGTGCCACTCAAAAACAACTTTTAAACAGTAAGTACATTTTCAAGGACGTTCAAAAGAAAAGAAAATAATATGTTACATGTTAAATTCTACGGGAGAAAACAAAATCGCATTATCACTCCCATCTCACAGAAATCTTTATTAAACAAAACTGGTTCCCCATGACACACCTCTGCGAGAATCAGGAGGCACAGGAGAGGGGAAAATCTCAGGCCCCTAAAACACAACGGGTGGATAGGCACATACATCTTGTTGGTGGGGGACTGCGGCCGTAAAAACCCTCGGAGTCATCACTGAGAGCCCGAAAAGGAGGACCTCCCAGGCCGTCACCTACATGTCTTCCAAGGACCTGGAGTCACCCCAGTGGTGATCCAAAAAGGAAAAAATTGAAAAAAGAGTCTGGAGAAACCAAAACACCTCGATCAAAGGAATGACCCAACTCAGTGGAGCGGCCATCACCGCCAGACCCCACATTCACTACTAACATTAGGTCAACAGTCCCTATACCAAACATAAAACAGATGGATGGCATTCCAGGCCAACACCTAAAAAAAAACGTAGCATACTTACCTAGCTATGGTCTTTGATGTGTCTACCCCCTAAAATACACAACACTTAGGAATCCTGATACCTCCAGCTCCAGCTTCAACTGCCCTTCTTCCTTTGGCGGTGAGCCCAGAGTTCCATCTACTCGTTCTACCCGAAACCACTGCAAAAATAGAATAGATAAAGTGATCTATACACTACATTGTGCCACTTTTTAAACACGAGACCAAGGCATCAGCAACCAATTCTCCGCTTACCTTCACTAACGAATCACCAGATTAAGAGTTGGAAGAAAAACAAGGACCCTCGTAAGTTCTCTGATTGTGGTTCACTCATTAAATGAAGGAAACGTAAGGGATTATGGTCACTATACACAGTTATAGGGTGTAACTGATTAGTATGTGCACGTCAAAAGTGTTTGTACATGCCAACACTATAGCAAGAGCTCCTTTTCTATGGAGGTTATAACTTCTTTGGTACCTGCGACTTTTTGATGAGAAAGCAGCGAGTCGCATTATCTTCTCCTGCTATACCCTGCAACAAGGACTGACCCAACCTCTGTATTATTTGCAAAACCCGGGGGGAGGGGTAACTAGGATTACAATAAAAAGGATCTTTAGGGTTAATGGCCATACAAAAGGTACATGGTCTGAGATTATTAAAGTACAAAATACGGGCCCTTGTGTGAACTTGGCACACATGGTCGTGGGAAGCAGATGACGCAACCCATGTTCATTCACACAATTTGCATGTAGTTCATAAAGAGGAGACAAAACCTTATTTTTTTAACTCGTACCTGGATAGGCAGTCAGTGCTCGGTGTTCAAGGTATAACCTAGTGTGAGTG
Organism: Cherax quadricarinatus; assembly: GCF_026875155.1. Lineage (NCBI taxonomy): Eukaryota > Metazoa > Arthropoda > Malacostraca > Decapoda > Parastacidae > Cherax > Cherax quadricarinatus. The sequence goes on along the minus strand of NC_069411.1, from coordinate 72,896,723 downwards.
CAGTAAAAAACAACGTCCACAGACTCTCGCTGGGATTACAAATAACGTCTTCTAGAAATAAACACTTCACTTCCTTCAAGGAAAACCTATTTCACCCCTAGTTACATCATGCCAGACCTGCTGACATTTCCACAAAATCGGAAACCTCTACTCATAGGGGTTTATCATGGCCCAGTTTTCAGCATCCCAAAAACTCTTTCCACTATGGTGACACCACGGCTGAGCCAACCTTAACAGTCTTTCAGAAGATCCAAAATCTTCCAAATCCTCTTACAATTTTCTGCATACATTATCTTTCTCAGGACTTTATCCATCATCTTTTTGAAAGTCACCACACAGTTCCTCATAGCCTTCCCAGGACCCGGTTCAAATGCACTCCATCTCTCCAGCTTCCAAGATATGTGTAGGCACCACCTCATAGTCCCACGTCATCCTGGGCAGGACTGGCAGACTGGTGCACTAGTGCCATCGACCTCATCTTAGCCAAGTTTTTCTTGGGAAACCGAGAAAGAAAAAACACGCCGGGGAAACATCACCATCCTCACGGTCTGCACATTGACTTTAATGATTCCAGAGTGCTTCCCCATCACGGTAATGAAATGGGAGGGGACTTCCCTCCTCCCAGGTCTTCTGGTACTGGGGAAAACAAATATGCATTGGCCTAGAGAGACTGGGATAAACCATGGAGCTTTTCTTTGAACTCCTAGGATGGATATACATTGGTAAATTTAACTCAAGTAGGCCTCTCCAAAACTCATGACAATTCATAAAAATATGACGTCTGGGTGATTTGTTGCAAAGCTAAGTGACAAAAATGTTTAACCAGAAATCTCAAACACTACACACAATTATTCAGAAAGGGTACAGACTCTGGATAACTGTTAGAAAAGGTTTTATTATAAACACTGATTATTTAGAAAATCTCTCACGTCTTAACATTGAAATGCCATTCCTTTCAGAATCTGTAAAATACTGGACAAAGCACTTTAATAGTTCTGCCGCGTCCACGTAAGACAGGTCCTCTTAAAAAGAGTCTTCTTGACTCATTTGATCAAACTCTGCCAAAAATAACACTTGGTAAATTTGGGAACCACATCCTCGCGACAACTGATATTGGAATTAGGTCGGAGGTCACAACCTTCCCGGGCCTCACTCAGCTGCGCAGAGTCAGGGGTTTTTTCCCCATCAGCACCAAGTCCACCTTCTCCAACCGAGTTCGGTTGAGCCGGTTCATCACTGCTCAGAATTCCTGCAGGTTCAGACTTCAATGGAACAGGGCTCCCCTTGCCAACCACACCACAGTTGCACAAGGGTCACAGTGAGGTCACAAGTTCCTACCTTGTTCCCCTGTTTAGTCCGAACTGCCACATTGAAAAAATATTCAGGTTTACCGCTTGCTCCAATTGGGTCATTACCACCTTGTAAAGCCGGTCCTGGCAAAACAAACATTCCTCATTTTGAGGAGTCCCACAACATTGTTGCCTAGTAGAAGGTCAACTCCTTCAAAAGGGTTCATCCTTCTGCAATACCTACAGGTAGGTACCCAGACTGGTATTCAGACTCTATCCATAACCTTGTACTACCCTGGAGTCCTGACAGTGGACTCCAGTTATCCCTTTAAGAATAAATGTCCAATCCGGTGTGGTGTCATCCGACACTGGCAATACACCCCTGCGAAGACAGGTGTATGTAATACAAGTGTCCCGCAAAGACCTAACCCCGTGACCCTACCTTCATTTTGGTGTAAGGGCCACAGTAGACTTACTTGAATAGACCTTCATCCCGAGGAGTCAAAGACTGACTGGTCTTCTGGATACCTTGGGGCAAAACTGCAATGAAGCCACATAATGTTGTAATTCGGTGTATTTACCTGGAGATGCATCTGTCGCAGCCTTTGGCTTCCTAAGCATTTTCGAACAATATGGCCTTGCAGGTGGCCCTGTTTATTGCAATATGTACATTGATAAGGTTTAAAAGGCCCCCTGCCCATCTGACCTAGGTTGGATCCCTTGGTTCTGGGGAACTGGGCTCGTCCCACCTGTTCCTTGTAGTCCTGGACCTGTGACAGCTGACTTAAACCTCTCGAGTGGGGTACTGGGGAAAATTAGGGTTATTAAACCTTGTGGTTATTAGGCTGATAATGGGTGGTTAAACTTCTGAAATCTTCTTATTCTTTTTGTGGGTGGAGAAAAATTAACATTATTAGTTGTGGGGTGTGGTAACCTGCTACCAAATTTTTGGTTAGCTAAAATCTGTCACCCAGCTCTAAAGCATTATTAAAATTCTATCAAGATCCTTCGCTCAAGATATGCCTTAAGGTCAGGAGGACATTTCTCAAAAGATCCTCTAACAAAATTTAAGGTAATTACACCTTCATAATTGCCTACCACCCCTTTGAGCGAACCCCACCAATTTAGACAGTGGACATTCTTCTACTTACCACATATTCCACCAAAAGACTCTGCCCTCCTGACTGAAACTTAGTCCTCTGAATTTCTGACCTGTACCGTTCCGGCAACATTTCTGATGAGCCAGTAAACTACCTCTTTTAGCTTATGATAATTAGATTAGGCGATCCTTCTTTAAAAAGAACTAATAGCCTGTAACCCTTTACAACTAATTGGGTTCTTGCTAATGTCGCCCATTCCTTTACCGGCCAACCTTGGGAATTTGGCCGTACTTTCAAATACAGAAAAAAATGGTCTGGGTCTTTCTCTAGGAATTTGGGCACAAATTTTATGGCTTTATCCAAATGAAAAACATCTACCCTTGTGTCTGTGTCTGGCGTGAGAAGCAAGCTTTGCCTTCTTTTGCTCTTTTCGTGAGCCCTAAGGTCTCCTCTAAGGCTCTTCTGTTCCTGGATCTTTGTCACGCTCAATTCAAACCGTTCCTTTTCTTTGCATAGGGTTAATTTCATTTGTAAAATTACTAACTTCCTTATCCATGTCCCCTTCTCATGGGGATTTGATTCAATGTCACTTCCAAAATGCCATGTCATCACAGTATTTTCACCAGTGTCAGCATTTTGGGAAATATAGCACCAAAATCTTTCTACAAGCCCCAGAACTTACTGATATATAATAATAATAGCACCAGCAAGGTTACATATACTGAAGTAGGATATTCAAAAGGAGTTGTCATGTGACTCCCTCAATTAAAGAGAACTGAACACAAAAAGAAAAATCCTGGCAGAAAAAAAAATTATAAAAGAGACTACTGCACTTGCAAAGGTAAATTTTTTATTTCCGAAATTTAGGTGAGCATAACCTCCCAAAAAAATCAGCAAGATTGTACCTGCCAGGGTATAATTATGCACAAACACATCAAGTATTATAACATCTAAAAATCAACAATATGGTACAGAAAGGTAAATGATTTATAGGAGCATTAATTAATAAAAACACCCTAAAACCAGCAATATTATACCAGAAAAGGTAAATTATTCACAGGTATTAATTAATAATACACCCTAAAAACTAGCAAATTACACAAAGGTAAATTATTATTTTAGTGTGAGTGTTATAGTGAAAGTTTCTCTGACCAACCCAGTAAAGAATTATTATTGACCTTTCCAGGGTTGCAACTTGAATTAACCACAAAAATTTGATTAATTCTTCCCATTGACAGAGCCCCATGTTACCAAAAATGTGGGATAGCTGGGGTGCCTTGAGCCTGGTCTAAGGGCAAAGGTAAAAGTTTACACACATCTCAAGCCCAAACGGCCACCCCGGGCTATCCCTAGTTAAAAACAGAGAAGCCCCGCTAAACCAGTATGGTTATCTTCAAGGGTTGGTAGCAGGTGGGTTTAGGCAAAAATCCAATTAGGAAACATATATTATTCTTAATCACCATAAACATAAAAGGCCTTAATTCTACACGCCCAAATGAGGTACACACTAGTGGATGGATGGTTCAGCCCCATTACACTAGGTTTTCGTCAGCGTGGCCCGTCATGGCACCACAAACCATCCTTTCTCTACTTCATCAACTCATCCCTCAAGCCACCCTGTCCATTGTCAGTGCCTGGGGTTAACATACAGGTAAGCATAAGAAAGCCTATGGCTTTTGAATGGTTAAACAAAAATGAGTGTATTATTGCAAAGCTTAACTTAAAATATTTACGCATCTCCGACGCCAGTGCTACCGCCATCCTAAGTCACGTGACATCCTCCCCCAACGCTTACTCTGCGTACCCAAACATCCTTGGAAAATAAAATCACGAACTCATTCTTTAGAATTATTGGTAGAGTAATTTACAGTACCTCCAAAAGCACATTATGAATTATAAAATTATTCCTTACAACTACAATATTCATATTATTATGGCCACATTCACCACTAATATGTACATACGATGTCTTGAAGAACCCTGCATACAAAAGTTGTCGATGGGTCCTGAGGAAGAGGCAGCATGACAGAAAGTGTTCGGCAACAGAGGTGTGGTGATCTATGTATGTTTCTTTCGTGGATGCAAGAGTGCTAACCTTTATTCGGCGCTTTATTACACACCCTCATTGAAAGGCTATCTCCCTCAACCAGCGAACCAGGTGCTAAGGGTTGATGATGGGGCCCCGTCGTTCAATCAGTACCCAAGTTCCAGCCAATGAAGGAAGATGGTTTTGGCAATCGCAGAGATGTTGTGGGTACCACACACCTGTCTTGCCCTTGTCATTTCCCATTCTGATAAATTAGCACATGTGCAATCTTGGGTATCTTTAGTGATAGAAAAAAACGTTTAGCCACAACATCAGTCCATACTGATGGAGATCTTAATACTTAGGAATTCTTTGCTTGCCTAATTCTTGGGCACGAACCTACTTCCACATTGAACAAATGTGACAAGACCTATGACTGCTGCACCCTCTCCTGCCATACGGTTTATAAGCTGCTTTTCCGATGATATGCCGTATTCTATTCAAGATTGATGGACTGAACACATCGACTCAAGGTTGAGGGACTGATTACCTCATTCTCCTCCTGTTCTTCAAGTTTCTCTACGTATGGACTGATGAAGCCACTGTGTGGCGAAACGTTTCCTCAATAAAGATACCCAAGAGTTGCACATGTGTCTAATTTATCAACATGTCGGTTCTCAGAACCATTCATCACATTTCCAATTCTAGAGGCTGGTTGAGCTCGGTATGTCTTAGTGCTTCTATTCTGCCTTGCTTACTGTGGAGTGCACTAATACCTATTGTTGCACATAGTGTATATAGTGTACATACTTCTCTTCTAAACTGGTGAAGGATAATACAAGTCAAAGGTTTTTCTGCTGTTTATTTTGCTCCTTTTACACAGTATAACAGGCCTTTGGGACTCCTGGGTTTTGTAAATACTCTTAAAGGAAATGTTTAGAGTGTGTGTCAATGTTTGTTTGGTATTAAATTAAATGTTTAGGTATAAAGTGAAAAGTTTATTAAGTTTCTTAAGAGAAATGCTAGGACCTGTGTGAGTGCGTTCGTCAAGTCTCGGCTGTAAAATGATGCTAGATGTTTTACGATTCTTCATTCAATTCAAACGACAATATATAAAACATGATGATTCTTAATCTTTCCCTAATTCCTCGTATAGATGAGAAAGGGAAGTTATGGCTCACATAAAGAAGGTAGAATTAAGAAATAATTGTTTTCTGTTAGTAATAGAAGAAGGAAGACCATATTAATTTTATATAAGTAAGCAGAAGGACAATATTAATAACTAAAAAAGCAGAAGACTATTAATAATTTATAGAAAACAGAATGTGTTAATAATAATGTTTTTGCAATAAGTGATTATGTGGTGTAACCTAAGTTGTCATGACGGTGGTTGGTAGATGAATGGTTCAGAGAACGACTGTTGATAATTTAGACATATGTGCAACTCTTGGGTATCTTTATTGAGTTGAACGTATGTCTAATTTATCAACATGACGGGTTGGTAATGGAATATCTGTTGTATCGTGACTATGTTTGATGGTGTTTGTATGTGGACTGAATGTTTGATGGATGTTGTATTGTGACTGAATGTTTTTGATGGATGTTGTTATGTGACTTGATGTTTGATGGATGTTGTATGTGACTGAATGTTTGTGGATGTTGTAGTGACTGAATGTTTGGTCGGATGTTGTATGTGACCTGAAATGTTTGATGGTTGTTGTTATGTGACTGAATGTTTGATGGATGTTGGATGTGACTGAATGTTTGACGGTTGTTGTATGATGGAATGATGTTTGATGATGTTGTATGTGATGATTGTTTGTGGTAGTTGTTGTGACTGAATGTTTGACGGATGTTGTATGTGACTGAATGTTTGACGGGATGTTGTTGTGACCTGAAGGTTTTGATGGATGTGCAGTGAATGTGGTATTTTTAGAAATAAACCCCATTACTATTGTTTAATGTGAAAAAATGTTGGAGATCAAAGATGGTGGATATGATGAATGTCGTTGAGGTCTGAATAACGAATCTAAATGGAGTATAACCTGGAAGGTGTTCTGTTGGTCATAACGCCCCTGTGGATCTGGCCATCAACCAGGTTGTTTCTACTAGCCGCACGTAGACAACGTACGGAACACAAGCTGGATGATCGGGTATGACTTTAGGCGTTGTCAATAATAATAATAATAATAATAAAATAATAATAATAATAATATAAATAATATTAAAATATACTAGTATAGAAAGCCTATGTTTATACAGAGTCATTTCAGGCAACAACATCATCTTGGTGAACAGCAGCAGCAGAAGGGTGTGTGTAACATTGTTTAATTACAAGTGTAACTACTACTAATAATATTATTTATTATTATTAGTAGTAGTAGTAAGTGGTTTCATCTTTTGGGTTCACCCCACTTACTCTGTTTTTGTGTCCCTCACATGTTTCTCCCTTCCCCACTTCCTATCCTACGCCCTCAGCAGTTTTCACTTATAAAAACCTTCCCCATGCGTTGTCCAGGAGTCCATCTGTGTCCCTCACATGTTCTCCCTTCCCCACTTCCTATCCTACGATCAGCAGCCTACCTTCCCAAGCGTGTCCAGGAGTCCTCTGTGTCCCCTAGATGTTCTCCGTTCCCCACTTCTATCCTACGCTCAGCATTCCTACCTTCCCCAGTGTGTCCCAAGGATTCCATCTGTGTCCTTCAAGATGTTCTCCTTCCCCACTTCTATCCTTCGCTCAGCAGGTCTACCTTCCCCAGCGTGTCCAGGGTCCTTCTGTGTCCACCTCAGATGTTCTCCTTTCCCCTTCCTATCCTACGCTCAGCAGTCCTACCTTCCCCAGCGTGTCCAGGAGTCCATCTGTGTCCCCTCAGATGTTCTCCCTTCCCCACTTCCTATCCTCCGCTCAGCAGTCCTACCTTCCCCAGCGTGTCCAGGAGTCCATCTGTGTCCCCTCAGATGTTCTCCTTTCCCACTTCCTATCCTACGCTCAGCAGTCCTACCTTCCCCAGCGTGTCCAGGAGTCCATCTGTGTCCCCTCAGATGGTCTCCCTTCCCCACTTCCTATCCTACGCTCAGCAGTCCTACCTTCCCCAGCGTGTCCAGGAGTCCATCTGTGTCCCCTCAGATGTTCTCCCTTCCCCACTTCCTATCCTACGCTCAGCAGCCCTACCTTCCCCCAGCGTGTCCAGGAAGTCCATCTGTGTTAACCCCAGGGATGTTCTCACTTCCCCACTTCCTATCCTACGTCAGCAGGCACTACTTCCAGCGTGTCCAGGAGTCCATCTGTGTCCCTCAGATGTTCTAACTTTCCCCCCTTCCTATCCTACGTTCAGCAGTCCTACCTTCAGCGTGTCCAGGAGGTCATCTGTGTCCCATAGATGTTCTCCCTTCCCCACTTCCTATCCTACGCCAGCTGTCCTACCATTCCCCCAGCTGTCCAGGGAGTCAATCTTCTTCCCCTCAGATGTTCTCCCTTCCCCATTCCTATCACGCTCAGTGGGTAAGGGAGCAGGGGGTTCCCTTTACGATTTGTAAATTGACTGTTTGCGTGAAATTTCTCGTACAAAGTGTCAACATTCATGGTGGGTTCTTGGTCAGGAGTTCGTAAAAAAAGTTATATCTTTCCGTGTAGGTATTGATCTCGGTGTTGGTCTTCTGTATTAATTTAAATGGATTACAGACTACTTAATACTAAAAAAATTGAGCATAGTTTAAAGGGTTGTTCTCTTTATTTATTTATAGTAGACAATAATTTTACTCTAATTACAATAGTTTCAATAATAGATATTGAAATTATATTATGGGAACATAACATTGTGATTTGTTAAAAGTAGTTTACAGTATGAGAATGTTACAACTGGGTGTAAGGCAGTATTGTTTTGGGTAGGTTTTTATACTACAATGTAGTATTAATAATGTATAAATTTAAAGGGCGTCTAGATTTGAAGTTTTAAGATTTAGGTAATTGGGAGATTTTTGGAAAAGTTAAATATTGAATATTTAGTTTAGGGTGAGTAGGTGGCTTTTGAGAAGAGCCTTAAATTGATGTTCAGACCTGGTTACTTTAATGTTTACTGGTAAAGAATTCCAAATTTTGGCGCACTTTATGTGCATAGGCTTTTACACAGTGAAAATGGACACGTGTACATCAAAAAGAGATCTGTGTTTTGTTGTGGTCGTGTGTCCTGTTAAGGTTGGTGAGAAGTTTGAGAGGAGGGTTTGAGTGTAGTGTTCTATGTATGTAGTAAGCACATGAATAAGTATGGATGTTAACGATGAACAGTTTTAGACTTTTGAATATTGGTGGAGTATGCTGTCGGAAGTGGGGATTTGTAATTTGACTGCAGAAGATTTTCTTAGAAATTTGTTTGATGTGTTTTTGTGGGGAATTTGAGGCTACTGAAAAAGGTGGATTCCTGGGGAATTTTCCCTCTGAGTCTTGTGATGGGTGATCCTTTTTAGCGTTATGTTAAGTGGAACTGAATAAAATAGGTTTTGTCAGTATTGAGGGTAAACTTATTTTTTAATATCCAGGTATTTTATTTTCTGAAAATTGGCTTACGGGTTTTAGCCAGAGTGACGGGGTTTTGGGGTTTAAAAGAAGAAAATATGTTGTGTAAAATCTGAAAAATTAACATGGGTTTGGTGGGCTGGATCCCATTTGGTAGGTCAGTGTTAAAATTTGTAAAAGAGGAGTGGGTAAAGGGACACTTCCCTTTTTGGGAAAACCGATTTGGGGTTTGGTTGTGTGGAAGATTTGCTCCTTTTTGTGTACACATATTGGTTCTTTTACTTAGGTAGTTAAAAGAGTGCCCTCTTGTCCATAGTGTTTAATTTAATTGGCAGCAAATAAGGGGGTGAACTGAAAATAAAAAATTTTAAACGTAAAAAATTGAAGATTCCCAGTGTACTTCTTTCTTCTCGGAGGGGTGTATTTTATTTCCCGGGCATGTGTATAATGGGAAATCATATGTGTTTTTATTAGTAGGGAACCCCAAAAAGGGCAGGGGTTTATAATGGTTTTAGACGGGGGTGGGAAAATTGATCTTTTATAAATTTAAATTTTTTCCCAAAAGATTTTAGAAGCAGATGTGGGTTAAAAAATTTTTTGCTAAAGTTTAAAAAGTGGGTTTTAAATTACCTCCTTTGGGGTGGGGGTGACCCCACATTTTAAAAATTGCTGGAAGGGGAGGATTGGGAGGTTGGGTTAAAGAATGTTCCTATTGGTGACATTTACTTGTATGTTGTTTTTGTACAAAAAAAGGTGGAAAAGTTAATGCCCCTTTTGCCTTGTTTTTAAGGGTGTTGATAAAAAGCAAGATTTCCCTGTTTTTTTGGTTGGGGCTAGGAATAATGTTTTTGGGGTTAGGTCCCCTGAGGTAGTTTTATGGACGGGGGGTTTGGCTTGGGTTTTTTCCTCGCTGATTTTTTCCTAAGGGGAGAAAAAAACATTAAAGTCTGTTTGCGGTTTCAGTTAGTGGGAGTAGGGGTTTCCCCTGATTTTTTTAAATTTGGGGATTGTTTTTTTTTTGGGATATCATTTTTTTCCCCTAAAATTTTTGGGGTAGGGTTTTCTGGGTTTCTTTTCCATATCCCCTTTTTAAATTTTAAAGAAATCTATTTTTTAAATACATTTTTTTTGATCTCCTTATCAGGTGGCAAGGATTGATGACCCAATTTTTAAAATGGCCCCTTATTTATTTAAACCCTTTTCGTACTGTTTTTAAATTTTGGTGCTTTGTGTTAATGGATTTGGGGATGCGGGGTGTTAGCTAGGGAATGTTTCCAGTTTTTCTTAGCTTGATATTTTTAAAGTTTTTTTTAGGGAAATTTGCTTGTAACAGGGTGTTTTTTTTTTTTTTTTAGAAAAAAATTAATCCCATTCATTCGTATCGTTTGTTTCAAGCTAAATTATCCCCACCCACATTTTCCCTTAGCGTTAAAAAGTTTTTAAAACAGTGAATTTACTTGGGGGGGGGAAGGGGGGGTAACTTCAGTAGTGTATTGGGGGTTTTTCTAGGTTGGTTTGAGAATGAAAAGGGTTTGGGGTTGGGGGTTTTGGGTTATAAAGTTTGATAGGGTAGTGGTTGGGGGTATTGGTTATGAGGGGATGGGGTAGTGGTTGTGGATTGGTTATGAGTTGAAGGGTAGGGTTGGGGCTAAAAGGTTTGATACTAGTTTTCGGAGTTTCTTTGGGTTTTGTTACTTTTGGTTAAGAAAACAAGCATTTGCTCATAGGTTTTAAATTTCCCGTTTACTTGGGGGGTCCTGGTATGTGTAATTTATATTGAAATTCCTGAGACAGTAAGGGGGCCCTTTTTTTCATAGGTGCTTTCTTTATCATTTTTCCTAACTTTTCACAAAAAATGGTAAATGTTTGACTCTGGAAAATTGTAAATGTTTATCACTGTGGGGGTTTTTTTGGCAGGTATTTACTACTAGATATTTTGGGCAGATGATCTGAGGGGTAAATAGCTGTTCCCCCCCCTTGTTTTTCTGCCCTTTACATTTTGTGTATGGCTTAAAACCCAAGGAAAGGGCATAAAAACACCCTGTAGAAACCAGGCTTTAGCCAGGCTTCTGTGAGTGTGTTTGGTTGCATACTGGTTAAAGGGGAAAACGGGTAATGCTGGGGAGTTATCGTAATTTTTTGCTCAAAGATCTGACATTGAAATTTAAAATAGTTATTTTTAGTTATAATTAGGGTTTCCTGTTCGATTCGAGTAAGTTTTTTAAATAGAAGGTTGAATAAGGACAATGCTTTAGCATAAGTTTGTGAGAGACTTACAAAAAGATTTTTTGAATAGTTTTTAAAGGCAAACTTAATAAAAATGAATTTAAAACAAATTTTCTTACTCTATTTGGAGGTTACAACGTTTTTAAAAAAATCCCAAAAAAGCAGTTTTCCCTTTAAATGGGGGTACGATTTGATGATTTAATATTAAACGTTATATTTTTAGGGGTTTGACAAAAGTTGTAGATTTGTTAGAAGTTTACGAACAAAATAAAATTTTTTAGTCCCGGGCAGTAAAAATTAAAATTTAAAAAGTCTGAGTAAGGGTAGTTATATAAAATAAGCAAAACAAAAAAAATTTGTTTTTAAAAAAAGCAGATTAAAATAAGTAATTATGTTTTTACAGGGATTATGTTAAGGGTTATTAGGGCACAAATTGACAATATAATATTGAAAGATTTTCAGGTCTATAATAATAGTTTATAATAGAAATTTCGTAATGGTAAATTAAAAATTGTACTAAGAAAAAATTGACTGAAAGAAAATAGGGTGCATTAAAAAAATTTTTTAACTAATTTTAAATTTAAATATAAAAAAAAAGAAAAAATTTTCCTTTTAAAAGTATTATTTTTTTATTAACTTGGGATTCAATATGGACCACCATGCCTAACCCTTCTAGGGCAGGGGAAATTTCCTGAGCCCCAGCCTTTAGCTCTAGACGTCAATTCCCCCTTATCCCCCTTGGGGCGGGGTGGCAGACCAGAGGGCCTAGCTTGTGGTAGGGGCCCGGGGGCAGTTTGGGCCCAAAGATGGGAGGTTTCCCTTTTGCCTCCCCCCATGGGAGACTTAGGTCTCAGGGCCCCCCCTAAAGAGGGGCCAAGGCCGGGGGACCCCCTTTTTAAAAAAGGGCCCGGGGCCCGGGGTAAACCGGGGAATCTTTAATTTTTTAATAATTAGGATTCAATATTGTACTGGATAATATTTGAGTATAAAGGGAATTTTACACTTTTATTAAAAATTTTGAGTTTAAAAGGGGAATATTGTACTGGTAGGAAATTTTGAGCTTAAAAGGCATTTTTGGGACTTTGGAGTAATTTTTAAGCTTTAAAAAAGGGAAAATTTTTTACTGGTAAAATATTAAAAGCTTAAAAGGGGAAAAATTTTCTGGTAGTAATTTTTGAGCTTATAAAAGGGAAATTGTATGGTAGTAATTTTAGAGCTTATGAAAGGGAATACAAAAATTTAAAAGAGAAATTTAAAAAGAAATTAAATGTAATAAATAGAGTAGGACTGATAATTTTAAAAGCAATATTAAAACAAGTCTATAGAAGTAATGGTAAATTTTTTATTATGTAAAAAATACAAAAGTAAAAAAGGATTAAAAAGTAATTTTAAAGGGAATTTAAAAAAAATTTTTAGCAAGTAAAGTAATTAATAGTATTTAAATTTGGGGTTGTAAAATGGACAGGTAATTTATTAAACAAAATTTAAACAATAATATTTATTTAAAAAAAACAATCAAATAAGGTGGCTTTTCTCCTATTTAAAAACACATATACTGAGGTTGTTTATTTTTATTAAAAGACAGTACTTTTGAAATTTGTACAAAAATGGTTAAAAAAAATTTCATTACACATTGGGTTTTAAACAGTCTCTGTTTTAAAATTTGTATTCCCACGGAATGTGATAGTTCTTTTTCACTTGTGTTTTTATTTCAGTTGGTCTCTTTTTCACTTGTGAAGTATTTCAGTTTGGGCCCAATTCTAAATTGTGATAGTATGAGTTGGGGCTACATTTTCATTGTGAAAAGTATGCAGTGGGTTTCATTTTCACTTGTGATAGTATACGTTTTTCTACATTTTTTTTTCACTAGAGTTTTTTCCCCGGGCCCTTGGAGAAAACCAAAGGGGGATTTTGGGCTTTTTCTCCCCTTTTTGTTTTCTGCTCTGTACAGGGGGTTCTGGGCCTTTTTTTTTTTTAACACCGTTTTGTACTCTCCCTTTTTTTGCTTTAACAATGGCCCAATTAGGGGGCCCCCTTTTTCCTTTCAAGTGTGTGGGGAAACTAAGCAAGCACGTTTTCTTTTCCCTGGGGTTTCCCAGTAACCTGGCTTTTTTTTTTGTCCCTGGTACCAAAAACACTTGTTTGGCCCTGTATGAACTGGAGAGAAAATTTTTTTTTCTGTTTGCTTGGGGCATAAACTGGGAAAAATGAGGCTTTCTAATTTTGCTTCTGATAATTTTCTTGCTAAGTTTTTTTCCTTTTGGGGCGGGAAAAGTAGCTCTGAATGATTATCCAAGTTGTTCTTCCACTCTTTTAAAAGCTTTTTAAAATTTTTATTTAAAAGTGTTATTTGTTCTGTTTGGTTTGGGTTTTTATGACTGGAAGGGGCTTGCCCAAAGTTAGTCATTTCCCGATAGGGGGAAAATTTTTTTTCAAGACTGAGGATTTTGTTCTCGAGGTGTTTTTAAACCTGGTGTCTTTTGTTAAACGTTTTACGAAAATTCACTTTTTTTGTAAATTTAAGGGGGATATGTAAGACTTTAAGGGGGGTCCGAAACGTTGGGCTAACCCTTTAGACTACGTGGTAGGTGAAACCGGGAAAGAAAGAGGCGAGGGGAGGCACCATGTTTGGGGTTTTTGTTTTTGGGTCCCCCCTGGGCGGTGTTTAGAGGGGTGGGGGGTGGGTCGGGGTCCTGGGGAACAAGTTTAAAAGTCGATTTTTCGGGGTTTTTTTTGCTGGTCCCCGGTATGTTTTCCCCTGGGCTTACGCTTCATAGAATACAGGGGTTTAAAATTGTTGTGATTAATAAGTTATATTCAGACAAAGCTTGGGGTTTCTTTTTCGTCAGGCAGCGGGGGGGTTTTTTGGGTTTTCAGGGCAGGGCCCTTTATTTGCGTCCCGGGACTCGATTTTTTAGGTTTCACTGTTGGTAAACTTTGGGGCCCTTTTTGGGGGCTACGTTGGTTGTGCAGTTTTTGCCTGCAAATTGGTCACAAAGGAACATTGGTAAAAGTACGGGGTTGGAAGCCCCCTTTCCCCTGCCCGCTGTGGGCCCCCCAGTTAAAGGGTAAAATAATTTGACTTTTCATAAAATTTTTCCCCAGATCATCAACCTTTTAAGTCCCTTTTTAGTAACATTTAAGGCCCCTTTTCCTTATTTTTTTAAATTAAAAATTAAATGAAGGTTTAAGGGAGAAAGGTGAATTAACTTAAGGTTTTCCCTTTTTCCCTTTAAAAACAAAATTTTCCGAAAATAAAACCGACCTATGTTTGGGACAAGACCAACCCCGTGCAAATTTAAAGAAAAATTTTATTACTGCAACGTTTTGCCCCTCCACCAACTTAGGGCGAAACCTTTAAAAAAATAAAACACCAATTAATATAACTGTAAATAGGGAACGTATAAAATGAAAAAAACTTAAAGGGACACAACGCCTTTTAATCACCGTAATCGATTTTCAAAAACTGTTTTTTAAAAAAATAAAAGGGAGGTTTTTTCATTTTAGGGGTATTTTGCAAAAGTTTTTTCCAAAAAACGATCACCATCATCATACAAGATGAACATCAAAGGGATAAAAATACCCAAAATCGGTAAATTTTATACCATTTTGATGTTTTTCTTGTCCCGACCTCCCCACCAAAACCCGTCGGTTTTTTTTTAAACCCTTTTGTTTTTCATCTTTCAATACTGCCGTGGCCCTTACAAGTTTCAGCCGCCACTTCCCACTAACTACTACTACTACTACTACTATATACTACTACCACTACTACACCCGCTACTACTACTACCACCACCAAACTCTGAGTTCTATTTTTCCCCCAAAGCTCCCCTCCATTTCTCTTTTTAAGTTGCCCATAAGCCTGGCATGATAGGGCTCTTTTTTCAAATGCAAATCATTAATTTTAATTTTTATAATCCCAATTTTAAACTTGCAAAAAAAAATAAGGTTTTTTTTGTTCATGGCTGGCCGCGGCCACAAAGAAACTGGGAAAAATGTGGGGTCAAGCTCAGGAGCCAAATAAGGTAAAAGCATTTTTACGCAACATATGCGGGTTTTGGGGGCCCAAATCGTGGAGGAAACAAGTAAATTTAAAAAAAAAAAGAGACTTTTTTGTATCAGACAAGTATGGCTAAATAACATACACACACACATACAACAATAGCAACCAGTGAGGAATCGTCTGAGTTCTGCATTACTTCAAAACGCGTCTATTTCTTCTCCGAATCTTTCGCTAAAACTTATACAGACTACAGAGAGAGGAGCACTACTAGATACACGCACATAAATTCCATAAGAAAATGAAGACATATTTTATCTTTCTCATTCCACTGCAAAGGTGAATGTGAGTGTTACTGTCTATCATCACAACAACATCTTCACCTCGGGAAATGAGTTGAAGGTGTTAGTACCTGTTGAAATAGTAACTATTTAAATAGTGCCTACCTTTAACAATAGCTCCCCTGCTATTTTACTGAAACAATAATATAAGCGAAACAGAAACTGCTGGATGCATAACTACCTAAGAAGGTAAAAACTGATACACGAGACACTACCAGTAGAAGAGAGAGGACACTAAAGCAGTTGCCACTGTGGAGTCATCTCAGTCATATGAATTCTCTCTCTATCTCTCTCTCTCTCTCCATCCCTCACACACACACACACACACACACACAGTTAATGAGATGATGGAATATGTAGCAATAAAATGCAAGGAGGCTGAGGAGAGGTTTGTACCCAAGGGTAACAGGAGTAATGAAAAAGCCAGGATGAGCCCATGGTTTACCCAAAGGTGCAGGGAGGCAAAAACCAAGTGTGCTAGGGAATGGAAGAAATATAGAAGGCAAGGACCCAGGAGGAATAAGGAGAAAACAGTCGTAGAGCCAGAAATGATATGCCACAGCTAAGAGGGAGGCCAAAGACAAATATGAAAATGACATAGGCAGACGAAAGCCAAATCTGACCCGAAACTGTTGTACAGCACATCAGGAGGAAAAACTACAGTCAAGGACCAGGTTAATCAGGTAAGGAAGGAAGGAGGAGAGACAACAGGATATGACCGGGAAGTATGTGAAGAACTCAACAAGAGGATTCAAAGAAGTGTTCACAGGGAGACAGAAGGGACTCCAGAATGACGGAGAGTGGGGCACGCCACCAAGTGCAGGACACAGTGCACACAAACCGAGGAAGAAGTGAAGAGGCTTCTGAGTGAAGCTAGATACCTCAAAGGCAATGGGGCCAGATAACTTCCCCATGGTTTTTGAGAAGGGAGCAGAGCGCTATGTTTTTACCCTAACAACAATATTCAATAAATATCGAAACAGGGAGATTGCCTGAGGCATGGAAGAAAAGCAAAATAAATCCCAATCTTTAAAAAGGAACAGGGCATGAAGCATTTAACTACAGAACCCGTGTCCACTGACATGTATAGTATGCAAAAAAACATGAGAAGATTATAGGAGAAGAGTGTGGAAACCCTAGAAAGGATGATTCATCAACAGCACCACAGGTTTCAGGCGGGAAATCCCGTGTACAAAAACTACTGGAGTTCTATACATGGTGACAGCAGTTAAGACAAAGAAGAAAGGAGGTGGTGGGTTTGCATTTTCTTGGGGCTGCAAGAAGGCGTTGACACAGTTCACACGAGATTGGTGCAAAAACTGGGACCAAGCAGGGGGTAACAGAGGCATACAATTTGGGTCAGGAATACTTGTCAGGAGACAGCACGGAGTCATGGTAACGTGGCGAGGGGTCAGAAATGGCACCTGTGACCAAGCGGGTCCCGCAGGGTCAGTTCTAGGACCAGTGCTGTTCTGGTATTTGTTAACGACATGACGGAAGAATAGACCTTTAGGTGGGCCCTGTTTGCAGATACGTGAAGTTGATGAAAGAATAACTCGAAACGAAGACCAGGCAGAACAAAGGGGTCTGGGGCAGGCTGCAAAATGGTCCGCAATTGGCTCCTGGAGTTCAATCCCACCAAGTGCAAAAGTCAGAGATTGGGGAAGGGCAAAAAAGGCCGCAAACGGAGTACGTCTAGGGGGTCAGAGACTACAAACCTCACTCAAGGAAAAAAAATCTGGGGGGTATACAAACCCGGCACATCTCCTGAAGCGCACATCAACCAAATTATTTCTGCAGCATATGGGCGCCTACAACCAGAACAGCATTCCACTCTTAATAAGGAATCGTTCAGATGACACCGTATAGTTAGGCCCAATGAGTATCGGCACAGTTGGAACCCACACCTGCCAGCACGTAAAGAAACTAGAGAAAGTGCAAAGTTTGCAAAGGGCTAGTCCAGAGCAAAGGTAGTCCTACGAGAAGGTTAAGGAAATCAACTGACGCATGAGGACAGGAGAGATGGGGGGACATGATAACGACATACCCAAAATAAGATCAATTGACAAGTGAGACAAAACTTTCTAGATTTACTCCAGAACAAAAGGGGAACAGTTGAAAGCTAAACACAACAGGATGAGTGAAGGGTTGTTGGAAAGTAAATTTTAGGCCCCACAAGTAGTCCCCGTAACTGAAACAATAATATAGGAAGCGAAAAGGTGGATGCAATCCTAAAGGTTTAAAGCAGAGTAAAGAGACACTCCCCGTAGAAGAGAGTGGACCTAAAGCGTTCAGTGGAGGCGGGGCCAGGACTCGGATCTCACCCCTCCATCCCTCAACATGACACAACAGGTAGACACACACACACACACACACACACACACACACACACACACACACACACACACACACATAGTGAGTAGGCGGGATCATTACCTGAGTCTCGACCCCTGCAACCACAATTAGGTGAGCACACACACAGCAATCACCGAAACAAAACTCACTGGGACAATAACAGACGCAATCTTCACACCCGGATATCAGATCCTGAGGAAGGATAGGAGCAACAAAGGGGAAGGAGGGGCTGCACTGCTCATTAAAAATCGATGGGAATATTAGGAAATGGAAGGAATGGACGAGATTGGAGAAAGGGATTATTTGTGTTCATGTCTTAGATTTATGATCATCATGTCTTAGTTGGAGGTGTATGTCTTAGTTTTGGTGTGTTTGTCTCATGTCTTAAATTTGTTGTGATTATGTCATGTATAATTTTGGTATGCATGTTAGTGGTCTTGTCAAGGTACTTTGTGCTTATATCTTATTTGTGTTCATCTCTTAAATTTTGATTTTGTCTTAGATTTTATGGTTATCATGTCTCATGTCTAATTTTGATGTGCATGTCTCATGTCTTAAATTATATGGTTTGGATTTTGCCTTACATGTCTTAAATTTCGATGATCATTTCATGTGTTAGTTGGATGTGTTCATGTTATGTCTTAATTGGTGGTTGACTAAGATTTTTTGGAAATGACTTAGAATTTGTTAATGTGACATGTCTTTAATTTGTTGTGATCATGTTGTGCATTAATTGGTGTATGTCTCATGTCTTAAATTTTGTTGTGATTATGTCACGTATAAGTTTGGTGATCATGTTATAGTGATCATGTCATGACTTATCTGGAGGAGTATGTCTTAGTTTTGGTGTGTATGTATCATGTTTTAAATCTGTTGTGATTATGTCATGTATAAGTTTGGTGATCATGTTATAGTGATCATGTCATGACTTATCTGGAGGAGTATGTCTTAGTTTTGGTGTGTATGTATCATGTTTTAAATCTGTTGTGATTATGTCATGTATAAGTTTGGTGATCATGTTATAGTAGTCACGTCATGATATTTTTGTGCTATGTCTTATTTTTTGTTCGTTTCTTAGATTTTGATTGTCTTATGTTTTATGGATATCATTCATGTCTGACTTAGTTTTGTGTCTCATGTCTTAACTTTTTGTGGCAAAAACAACCACAAAAAGTTAAGACATGAGACACAAAACTAAGTCAGACATGAATGATATCCATAAAACCTAAGACAATCAAAATCTAAGAAACGAACAAAAAATAAGACATAGCACAAAAATATCATGACGTGACTACTATAACATGATCACCAAACTTATACGTGACATAATCACAACAAAATTTAAGACATGAGACATACACCAATTAATGCACAACATGACCACAACAAATTAAAGACATGTCACATTAACAAATTCTAAGTCATTTCCAAAAAATCTTAGTCAACCACCAAGACATAACATGAACACATCCAACTAACACATGAAATGATCATCGAAATTTAAGACATGTAAGGCAAAAACCAAACCATTAAATTTAAAACATGGACATGACATCAAAATTAACTGGAATGAAAACCCTAAAATCAAA